>CM053595.1:116546200-116609206 GCA_028646575.1 Pseudocheirus occidentalis | reverse complement strand
GACAAACTCTAAACTGGGTATCATGCCACACAGAAGAGTAGGGGGCATGGGGATGAGAGGGGGGATGATGGGAGGGGAGGGCAGGGTCTGGGGGAGGGTTGCTGGAAGCACACACTGCAGTAAAGGGACAAGGACAGGGTAGAGAACAGAACAAGGGGCAGGAGGGATAGGAAGGAAGGACATATGATCAGTCTGTCACAATATGTCCACTGTGAAGATGTCCTTCATAATTACACCATGTACAGCCTGTATTGAATTGATTGTCCTTTCAGTGGGGGTGGGTGACAAGGGAGGAACCGAAAGAATCTAGAATTTAAAACTCTACAATACATGCAACTAGGAATTAAGATATACAGGGACTAGGGTAGGGAGACCCTCCCAGCCCTACCAGAAAGTTAGAGGGATGTTGGAGGAGGGTATAAAAGAGAGCAGATCGGGGGAGGGGCTTTACAGTAGGACTGCTGTTTTGGGGTTGGGGGTAGGGGAAAAATGGGGAGAAAATTTGTAACTCAAAAATCTCATGGAAATTAATGATGTGAACAAGAAAATAAATAAAAAATTTATATTAAAAAAGGGCATACAAAAGTTCATAGTGGATTTGAAGAAATCTCTTCATAGAATCAAAAAAGATTAGAATTAGAAGGTACCTAGGAAGTCATCTAAAACCAATTTATTACTACTAATTGGAGGAAGGCACATGTTGTGGTGGCTAGTGACCACTTGCTGAAAGGTACAGAAGTGGCTGGTCATGCACTTTTCTTGAGCACGAATCTAAAAACCTGAAAAAATGGTGAGATTAGGACAATGCTATAGACAGTATATCTAGAATTCAGCAAGGCATTGACAAAATCTCCCATTATACTCTTGTTGACAAAGTGAAGAAATGCAGTTTGGATAATGGTTCCATTTAAAAGCATTCTTAGTTCAATGTCAATCTAGGAAGTGTCTTTAGTTGTTAACTGCACTGTTTAGTCTCTGTCCAAGTTCAATAGTGTTATCAATGACTTTAAATACTGATAGCAGTCTTATAAAATTTGAGAATACAAAACTGAGAGAGATGATACGCATTTTGGAAGACAAAAATCAAGATTCAAAAAATGTTTAATAAGATCCAGTGATTGGTCATATCTGTCAAGACAAAATATGAATAAACAGAAAGCCTTATACCTAGGTTAAAGAAAATAAGCACAAGTACAGAATAGGAAAATGACTTGTTGGTAGTTAATGTGAAAAGATTTTTAGTTAACAACAAACTCATTGAGCCCAGACAGTTATCTTGTTGTCAAAAAAGCTAACAGAATCTTAGGCTGCATTATTATAAGTATAGTGCCCACAAAAGTAGTTAATAGCGCCACTCCTTTGTGTTAGTCACTCCTTATATCTAGAGTCTTATGCTCAATTCTCTACCATTTTAAGAGGCACTGAGAAACTGAAGTGTTTCAAGAAAAAGATGACAAAGATGATGGAGGTAACTCTGAAATCATGTCATATAAGAGACTGATGTCTAGGAGGACATAATAGTTATTTTTAAGACAGGAAGAGGCATTAGATTTATTTTATGTAATTCCAGAAGGCAAAACTAGGATGAATAAGTAGAAGTTATGAGGAGTCAGTTTTTAGTTCTACAGAAGGAAGAACTTTATAATAATTAGAGCTGCCTAAATTCTAATAGGTTTTCCTTTGAGACAATGAGTTTTCCATTACTGGAAGTATTTAAGCTACAGGCAATATGGCCACCTGTTATGCTGCAGAAGATTCCTGCTGGCGTAGGAGGTTGAATTAAGTAACCTAAATTCCCTTCCAATTCCGTTCTATGATCTACTGGAAACAAATCTTACTCCAATTGCTTTGGCTACTTGGTTCAGCTTTCCTATTAGCCTAGATCAAAAGTCTCAGGCATCTTCTTTTACTTAGTATTTGTTGTCATTGATTAATAATTTATTAATGAAGCAAGACTGAGATTCTTTGATGAGACCATATGTCTTGAATGATATGCAATGATATCATATGGTATAATAAGTCATCTTCACAGGATTATGGATTTAGAGCTGGAGTCAACTAATTCTGACTACTTCATTTTATAGACTAGGAAATTAAGCACAGAGAAGTCACGTGACCTGTTTAGGGTCACAGAGCTAGCTAAGTATCCGAGTCGGTACTTGAACCCAGGTTTTCTTGGCTTCAAGTCCAATGCCCTCTCCACTACACTATGCTGCCTCTGCTAATTAAGCATGCTAATCAAATCTGGACAGCAAAAAAAACATAAAAAAATCTATATGATTTAAACATGAACAGTCCTGCATCATAGTGAATGCCTGGGGACACTAAGGATAATGAATCACTTAAGCTAAATTAAAAGTTCTGAGGTGCAGTAGAGCTAAAGTGAGTCAAGTGTTCACCAAGCCATCAAGGCTGCCTAAGGAGGAATGAATAAGTCAAGACTGGAAAAAGACAGCAGGATAAAGCTTATATGGCAATCTTTACTGAACTGGGTCCATTAAGTGGTTGTTGAACTTTCAGCCTAGGTAAAAATAGACTGAAGTCTCAAAAAACCCAACCAAAACAACAAAAAATACCAACAAAAGCCCCAACTAAATGTTGACTTTTTACTAGATATCAAGACAGATATAAGTGTGTGTGTTATTTTTATTTTTTTTTTTGGAGGAGGAAAGGCAAGGCAATTGGGGTCAAGTAACCTGCCTAAGGTTACACATCTAGTTAAGTGTGTTAACTGTCTGAGGCCGGATTTAAGCTCAGGTCTTCTGACTCCAGCGTCAGTGCTCCATTCACTGTATCACCTATCTGCCCCCAGATATTTTCTAACTGCATAGTAAGAAGAGTAAAAGTAGTAAAAGCTAAGTTCTCTCTAATGGTGTCTCTCATTCCTATCTTGCTTGTATTATTTAATATTTTAACTATAAATTTATTTCCTATGGTGCTTTCCACTTCAGGGTCACAACTAATCCTTCACTGCAAGCAAATATAGGTAAGTCATTTTGTGATGATGATGAAAGTATTTTTATAAAAAGGAAGAATTTACTTTCTGAAGTGAAGAATTGAAGATTGAGAATTAAGACTTAATTAAGAATTAACTTAAGAATTGAAGTCTGAAGTTCTCAAAAAGCTATAGATTCCAAAATAATGATGACACAAATCTAGAGATATGGTAGAAAAGTATAAAAAGTGATGCAAAAAAAGAATAGAATTTCATGAATATTTATAGAATATTTATAGAAATTATCCTTAGATGAATATTTATAGAAATTATCCTTAGAAGTAACTGTATGTATATATATATATATAGCTATGGAAATGGAATGTTGCACAAACTGTCAGACTTGTTTTGAATGCTGCTTAAATTTGCTGAACTGCTTTTGTCTCTGTTTCATGGGAGAGTTTACTGGGTAGTGAAGAACAGAATTAGAAATGAAAGAAGTTGTGGACACAGACCTGATCCCTCTTATATCTAATTCCCTCATGACCAGCAGACTTTCACAACATTTTCAAGGATACAAATGATTGTTCATGAATTACATTTTAAAGTTGGATATTTCCTAATATCATACACAGGAAAGATCACGTAAGAAAATTTATTTAATGCATTATGAAACTACCACCAAACAATTTTGTCATCTATGATCTAGCCTGCAATTAGGAAAGATACTTTCCTCCCTTTCTAACTTTCATTCTATAGCTATCTAGTTCAACACTACATTGTTCTTTACTCAAAATCTGTTGTCTAATCTCAACTGGGCTCACAACAACAAAGTAGTAATTTTACTCCTAAGTGATTCTTAACCTCTCTACCTTGCGTTTTCCACAGCAGTTGTTTCAAACTTCTTTTCTCCTCAAGTTTCCTATACTACCTCCTACTCCAAACCTCTCAGCAGAAAGGCCTTTACCTCATACTTTACTAAGAAAAGCTACTGCTTTGAGTTTCCTCTTTTCTGTATTTCAAACATTTTAAAATCATCCTTCATCTTTCCCTCCTTTATTATAGTCTCTGAAGAAGTGGTCCTGTTCCTTACAAAGGTCAACCCCTCTATGTGTTACCTTGATCTACCTTTTCCCATCTCTTCAAGTAGATTCCCTCCGAGTTCCCTACCCAAAAGCCTAGAAAAAAATAATCTCTTGCTTTAAATTCTTTTCCTTTTATTTACTTCTTTACCTTCTGTAATCTGGCTTCCTACCTTGTTATGCCACATAACATGTTCTTTCCAATGCTGCAAATGATCTAATTATTAAATTCAAAGACCTTTTATCTTTCATCTGCCTGTAGCACTGGACATGACTGAACGCTTTTCTCTTGGTTACTCTCTGGATTTTTGTGACACCACTCTCTCTTGGTTCTCTTTTACCTGATGACCAATTCTTCTTATCTTTTTCAAGGGATTGTCATTCATATTAAACCCCTTAAGTGTTAAAACCTCAAGGTTTTGCCCCAGCATGATTTTTTCCCACAGGGAAGAAAACTCCTTAAAAAGAAGAATCAGCCATATGGAAAATGGAAGTACAAAACCTCATTGAAGAAAATCATACCTTAAAAATCAAAACTGGACAAGTGGAAGCTAATGACTCTAAGACATCAAGAATCAATTAAACAAAATAAAAAAATGAAAAAACAGAAGAAAATATAAAATACCTTACTGGAAAAACAACTGAACTCGAAAAGACAGTCAGGAGAGATAATTTCAGAAATACCGGAGTATCTAAAAGTCATGATAAAAAAAAAAAAAGGGCACGGACAGCATCTTTTAAGAAATTATCTTCCCCTCCCCTTTTTGGAGGGGGGGAAGGCAGGGCAATTGGGATTATGTGACTTGCCCAAGGTCATATGGATAGTAAGTGTTAAGTGTCTGAGGCCACATTTGAACTCAGGTCCTCCTCACTCCAAGGCCAGTGCTCTATTCACCTAGCCACCCCTTTTAAAGAAATTATCAAGGAAAACTGCCCAGAGAGTCATTTTCTTCTCTTTTGTCTCTTGACTGACCACAGTTCCACTTCTCTCCCCAAAAAGAACTTACCTGCAACTGTAAAAATGGAATATTGAAGAATTTATGCAGGTACTTTAAGCCAAAGCTGTTCTTCATGGAAGATTCAGCATATCGAAAGTAAGAGGAACCTGGGGGTCTGTTTAAAAAAACAACAACAACAAAAACAAGAAAAAGGGTAATTCAAAAGAAGTTACAAAACTATTGAAAGGGCATTAAATAACAAGGTCAATGCCTGAATATGCAGTGTCTTATTCTGGGCAAACCTCTTCATCCAAGATGAATGCTCTTGGCTTGAAGGTGATATCCAACCCTAAGGGAAGTTCTTGGTTGAATTTATATTCTTAAACAAAACAAGTGAGACTTAAGTAAGCTCTTCTTAGAAAGCTAGAAAAAAGTTTGTCATAGTTGTTCTTGGATGTAGAGGTCTGACTGCTGCCTTCAGGGAATAGGTTACTGAACAAAAAAACCTCATAACTTTAACTTTTTTTCCAATTAAAATGGGTGAACTGAGGTTACACAATTATGCATCACAAAGCAACTGCTTCATAAAAAGATCATATACACATGTTCTAGGTGTACAGATTAAGCTCAATTATAGACTGATGGAGACCAGAGCATTAGCTGGAAGATTTAGGAATTCAAAAGAAGTAACATGCAGACTTCACGACTTTAATTTCATGTGTGACAAAATTTCAAGAAAATCTAATTTCATCAGTGTATTTCTTTCATTAATGCCAACAGAAATCTTTCTACAATTTTGTAGGGTCTTTACTAGTTGTTCTTGTCAAAATTTTTTTTCTTCTGGTGCTAAACCTATGGTGAACCTCTACTAACTTGGCTGGGTTAATCCTGGACAAAAGGCATATAATCCATTGCTGGAGGTAGTCAAAGGCTTTCTATCTTGGAAGGACCTGCCAGCACATACACTGTTGGTATAGCCTTCAAGAAGCCAAGTTCGTATCTACAATATAACAAGGTGGTAGAGTAGTTATATGCTGTGCTAAAATTACTTTTTAGTGGAGACAAACACATGAGGCAAATGGAATCACATCTATGCATGGGGAAATGGAATTTGGGAACACAATAGGGAAAAATAAGCAAAGAGTAAGGCCTTATAGTGATATCTATATCCTGGTGAGACCGATGTGATAAATCTGTGGATTTTTTTATTCACAGAATCTTAGATGTAGTTTCAGAGGCCATCTAATACAACCAATACCCAAACAAGAATCAGATATACCTAACAAATAGTTTTCTATCCTTTTCTTGAAGACCTCCAGTGGGGGAATCCCCTACTACAGGAGCCCATTCCAATTTTAGATGGCTTTAATTGTTAGGAAGTTTTCCACTACATCAAACCCTAATTTAGCTGTTTGCAGTTTCCACCTACTACTTCTAGTTCTGCCCCAAAGGGCCAAACAGAGCAAATCTAACTGCTCTTCAGTAAGACAACCTAAAGAGGTATCATGTTCCCAAGAGTTATCTCTTATTCAGCTTTAACACTTTTAATGCCAGTATCAAATCCTCAAATGGCATGAACTGAATGAAGCCTTATATCATTTTGTATCTTTCTCTGGATATTCTCCAGATTATCAATCAATGTCTTTCTTAAAATGTAGTGCTTAGAACTGAACATAATATTAGAACTCTATGACTTTCCTAATGGAACCTAATACTGCATGAGTTTTCTTGGCTGATCACCTTTTCCTCCTGGATACTATCAATTATCTAAGTTTTCATTACACTGCTCTTTCTTGGTCCTCTTCCTACCTGTCTGACTGCTCCTTCTTAGTTTCCTTTGATGGATCTTCATCTACTTTATGCTCACTACAGAAGTTCTGTCATGGGTCCTCTTTTTTTTTTTTTCCTCACTTGGTGATTTCATCAGCTTCTGTAAGTTAAATTATCATCTCTATGCAGATGATTCTCCAATCTACACATCTAGCCCTAGTCTCTTTCCTGAGCTCCTGTCTAGAACAACTACTGCCTCTTGGATATCTTGAACTCCACAATTCTAAAACAGAACTCATTAGTTTTTCTCCAAGTCCTCCCCCCCTTCCCATCTTATTAATGTCTAATCTAGTCAAGGAGGTAGGCAATCTCATCCCTGACTCCTCACTCTTACTCCATATAGCCAATCTGTTGCCAAAATTTTGATTACCCTGATCTCTATCATTTCTTCCTTCATATCTCTTATACATATCATCATCTCTCACGAAATCACTAGTTCAGGCCCTCATCACCTCTTACTTGGGCTATTACAATCTTCTAATTTGTCTCCCTACATACATTTCAATCCATTTGGCTGCTAAAACAATCAAAGTGGAGGTCTGACCATCTCATCCTGTTACTTCAGCACCATACAAAGTTCTTATATTTAAAGTTATTTAACGGTTTTCATAATTTGGTTCCTTCCTCCACTTACGGTTTTCCTGTATTTCCACACCTCTGTATAATCCTTCAATGAAGTTATACTGGCTTACTTGCCATTTGTCACACGTGACACCCCCCCCCCCCCCACACTATGCCTTTGTGTTGATGTCTCCCATGTCTTGAACACTCCTTTTCCTCACTTCAATCTCTTAGAAACCGTGGCTTCCTTTAAGACTCTGATCAAATTCAGTCTTCTGCAGAAGTTCTTCTCCAAGTGTTCTCAGCTGCTACTGTCTTCCCCTCTAAGGCTACCTGCCATTTCCTGTTACATATCTGTAAAAATCTATTTACACATGTTGTCTCCCTCATTAGAATGTAAACTCCTTGAAGTCGAGGACCGTTTCTCTTTCTTTGTCCTCTCAGTGCTTAGCACAGTGCCTGGCACACAGTAAGAGCTTAATAAATGCTTGTTGACTGACTGCTACATCACACTGTTGACTTATACTGGGCTTGCTCTTTGCTAAAAACCTATAGATCTTTCTCTGAAGAACTATTGTACAGCCATACCCCCATCTTATATTTGTAAGGTTGAATTTTTGAAGCCAAACATAACATTTTACATTTGTTTCTATTAAACTTCATCTTATTAGATTCAGTCCAATGTTTTAGCCTGTCAATATTTTTTGAATCTATACTCTGTCATTCAATGTATTATCTATTCCTCCTACTTTTGTGTCACCTGCAAATTGATAATCATACCACATATGCTTTTATGTTAACAGCATAGGGTAAGTATGGGTCTCTGAGGCACTTATAAATGGAGATTTTGTTCCAAAATGATACTGAAACTATTCATTAGTGGCTAGTTTTTGGATATGACCATTCAATAATCTCTGAATCTACCTATTATTATTAATATTATTATTATTGCCACATCTCTATCTTTTCCACAATAATAGCATTGGTGGTGTCATTTCACTAAAATCTAAGTTAACTATAATTATATTATAGTATTTCCCTTATCTATCAGTCTACTAACCCCCCCTCCCCTCCAATAAAAAAGGAATTAAGGTTCAGCTACCATGACTTATTCTTCATGAAGCCATGATGGTTTTCTGTGATTCCTTGTCTTAATAAGGGAGATGGTCTTTAGCATGTAAAAAGAGGTGCCACACCAGTGTTAAAGAGGGCTCATTGTTGGGATCACAGAATAAATCCATTTATGAGCCGAAAATTCTACATGTACGTTCCAGCAGCGTTTAGTAACTTAACTGCCTGCCATCTATAAGGAAACATATTAGGTGCTAGGGACAAAAAGACAAAAATGAAAGAGTTCCTGAACTTAATAATTTATGTGGTGGGGGGAGAATGTAACAAAAATGGGAACTTTTTTTTTTTTTTGCTTTTTGGAGGGCAGTTGGGGTTAAGTGACTTGCCCAAGGTCACCACGGCTAGTTTTTTGTGTTAAGTGTCTGAGGCCGGATTTGAACTCAGGTACTCCTGACTCCAGGGCCAGCGCTCTATTCACTGCGCCACCTAGCCGCCCCAAAAATAGGAACTTCTAGAGGGCAGGGACTATGTCTTATACTTTTCCATCAGTCCCTTCCTCCCCCCACTCCTGATATAGTGCAATGCCAAGTAAAGTATAGGTACTCAATAAGGGTTTAATTATGTATGCATCTTGACAATAGGGGCACTTTTGTCTTTGTCTCTGTATCCCTGGCATCTTGCACATAGAAGGTGCTTCACAAATGTTTTAACTGAATGAACTACTATCATTTATTTGGATGAAGAGGTTTTCATCCAGTACTACTATGTACTTTGGAACACAGAATTATTTTGTTCAATCCAAAAAACATTTGTTACTTGCTTCCTATGAGCAGGGTACAGTACTAATGCTGGGGACACAAAGATGACATGGGCAGTACCTGACTGTCCAGGTAAAGTAGAACAAAGACGAAAGTGATTATAGAAAACAAGCACTGCCTGACACCACCTACCTGTTGAGGTTATCAATAAACTCCCGCACATCATCTGGCAGGATGACTCGATGTTCCCCCATATCTCTGTAGTTCCCCAGCACACACACGGGGACATGGGTCGGCACTTTGGGAAGTTCCCGAAGTATGTAGTTGAAGGTCCTTGATCATATAGGACAGGTAAAGTTATTCCAGTTTTAGCACATTGCAGTAGATTAATTCTTTTTGACCCTTCTAAAAATGCTTTGTCCAAAAGTCAAGTAGAGATTTTCCTAAGTAAACTATGCTGAAGGTCAAATGCTTATTCTCCCTGGATTCTAATTAATAGCTAGCTGGCATTTATGTAGCACTTTAAGACTGGTGGAGTGCTTTACAAATTTTCTTTTTAACAACCCTAAGAGGTAGGTGCTGCTTGCTGTCCTATTTTACAGAGGAAGAAAATGAGGCAGATGGAGGTTAAGTAACTTGCACAGGGCCAGAGTGAGAAAGTTTCTAAGGCAGGATTTGAACTCAGGCATTCCTAACTTCAGGTCCAGCTCCCTGCAACATCTAGCTTATTACTTTAAATTTGGTAATTGTAGTTTCAGAAATTTTAGCAACACAAGTTACTTTTAAAAAATGCACAAAGAGCTTCAACGTTTTGGATTGATTGGGAGAGCAAACATATAAGTTAGCATAAAATTTTAATTGTATTTCACAAGAAATAAGTTTTGCTGCTTTTAAATACATACTGTATATTTAAGCTAATTGCTGACAAGTGTCCAAGTTATTTATTTATTAAAAGTTATAGTCATTACCATGTGTCAGGCACTGTGCTATGTGCTAAGGATGCAAGATAAATGAAAACTGCTTTAAATGAGCAGATGAAATCCATCTGCTAGATGTAAACATAATTATTATATACAATATCATGCTAATATCCTTTTACAAGTTTTTCTCTAATATTGTTTTATATCTTGTTAATGTAAATTTTTGTGACACTTTCCTTCACACATATATGGGAGTAAATTTCAGGTCAACTTCTGAATACAGTTCAAATGAATGCAGGATTACTATGCCTACTGCCTGAAACATTTCTGTTTTAATCTTCAGGCCCCTTTTTAACTAACATAATCTATTAGGGCTGTGACTTTAGAATCAAGAATCTGAGTAAGTCATAGAACTACTCATATGCAGAATAGAAAAGTCAGACACTTTAAAATCAATAAAGTAAAAGTGTTTCTAGTAATATATTGGAAAAGTTTGAAAACGCACCAACATTTAAAAAAGTTAGCAGCACTGATTCACTCAAATGAAATCAGATATTAGGAAATATTGATCTGTCCCAAGGCCAAGGAACTCTCTTATGTAATCTTAGCTGCTGTGATCCAAGTAGTTTGAAAAAAATGTCAGTGGTAAATTCAGTGACCTTCCATGTCATCTTTCATAAGCATTTGAGACTTGTTAACAGAAAGAGGATCTGATGGAATATTTCTGCCAACAAACTAGTGCCCCTGGAGTACTACTGAACAACAGGCAACAGTTACTGGGGTATTTAGCTGAAGCTAACAGTCTTTCACAAATCATACAACACAAAAGTGTCCTAGGCTGGATGGAAAGAAACCAAATGAATAATCCTAGCACATCAAAGGAAAAGTATCACTATTTTATATGTTGATACAGTAAGTTTGGGAGCTCTTTGCATAACCAACAGCTGCTATTGTTGTTCACATGGGATGTTCTTTTTCCACATGGTTATATCTTGCTAAGCTACTTGCCTCAAATGAGTTCCTATAGAAGTAAGTTGCATGTTAATTAACAATTGAATAAAAAGAAATTCCTTTAATCCATGAGTTTAAAAAAAAGGTTACACTTTAAGAATTCTATGATTTCTTGCCCTTATATTAGCTTATTAATTCTTTGATGGAACTGTAATCTTACTGATGCAGATACTTCCCCTCCAGTGGTTTAGATCACAACCCGTGCTCAACTCATCCTATATAATACTTTTCCATGTCCTCCTGAAAACTTCCATAGGGCATCTGCTTAATATGATGGAATTTTATTAGTACCAATGAAGTACATGAGACATTCCTCATTTTCTATATGACCAGTTCATTTCCCTTTCCAGTCGAACATTTCTCTGATAATCTTTTATGTTGTTTCTCTTGCATAATTCTTTACTGGTAATATAGAACAGTCTACTTACTCCTATCATTCATCTCTTTGTTGCCCTTTGGGTAAACTATAACTCTGAGGAAGAATAAAGAATGGAAAACCAAGGTTGGGAACTTGGCTAACTGGAAAGGTGATGGATGGAACACTTTATAGCAACATTTAACTTAGGAAGAAGGGAGGAGGGCTTCAGGGGGAGGTAATGAAACCTATTTGAGGGCTGGACACAAAGACCTAGGTGTCATAAACAGAAATAACTGAACTAATGGGAGTTGATGTGATTATCCAGAAAGAAGAGATGAAGGCACAGGACTATGCCCTGAGGGAGCTCTCATGTAAGCATCAATGGGGATGGGACATAGATGATAATAAAGCCAAAAAGACAGAGAAGAAACTACCAGATAGGTAAGAGGGAATAAAGAGAGAATAGTTATGCAAGTCAAGGGACAGAGTGTTTAGAAAGGAGCAAGCATGTTCAACACAGGAATAAAGGTAAAAAAATATGAGGTCTGAGAAAAGGCCATCAGACTTAGCAATTAAGAGGTAGATAAACCTTGACAAGAAGTTTCAATCAAGTTGTGGAGTCAAAAACCAGATTGCAAGGGGATGAGAGGTAGGTACAAATACAGATAACTTTTCTGGGAGTTCGCCTATTAAGGGGAGAAAAGATATAGTGGAACTAGTTCAATCATTCTGGAAAGCAATTTGGAACTATCTCAAAGAGTTTAGTGCATGCCCTTCAACTCATCAATATTACTACTAGGTTTATATTCTAAAGAGATCAAATAAAAAAGAAAAACATCCATCCATACAAAAATATGTATACTTATTCTTTTTGCTGTTGCAAAGAGCTGGGAACAAAGGACATGCCCATCAATTGGGAAATGGCTGAACAAATTATAGAATACAAATGTGATGGAATAGCATTGAGTCATAAGAAATGATGAAAAGGATAGTTTCAGAGAAACCTGGAAGATTTATATAAAATATATACAGTAATAAAAACACTGTAAAGAAAAATGACTTGGAAACATTTAAGAACTCTGATTTTTTTTTTTTTTTTGCTTTTTGGAGGGCAGTTGGGGTTAAGTGACTTGCCCAAGGTCACACGGCTAGTTTTTGTGTTAAGTGTCTGAGGCCGGATTTGAACTCAGGTCCTCCTGACTCCAGGGCCGGTGGTGCTCTATTCACTGTGCCACCTAGCTGCCCCAAGAACTCTGATTGATGCAATGACTAACCTCGACTCAAAGGACTAATGATGAAGTATGCTACCTACCCCCTGACAGAGGGGTGATGGACCTAATGTGCAAAATGAGACACACTTTTTTTGATAAGGCAAATGTATACAGATGTTTCACTTTACAATACTTATCTGTTATAAGGATTTCCCTCACTTTTTTATTGGAGGGAGGAGCTGGGGAGGAAATAGAAGAGGTAGTGATAGTATTGCCAAAAAATAAATGAAAGAGGGTCAATTGAAGCATTTTAAAAAATGTATAGGAAAAGAATAAAAGAAAGTTCAGATGGAAACACAAATAAGACATCTCAAAAATATGCTGTTATATCATATTCCAATAATAATATATTCTAAATGGATATGTTGGCCTTAATATTAAAGATAAGACTATGAAAAATTACAAGAGAAGCACATCATATATACTTCATAGCTACGGGTAGGAGATGTATTCTTAACCTAAGGGATAGAGGTAATTCTCAAAGATAAAACAGGTAACTCTGATTACATAAAACCAAAAAGCTTTCTTAAACAGACAAAATCAATATACCTAGGATAAGAAGAAAAACAGATGAAAGGGGAAAAAAAATCTTTTTATCACATTTATCTCAAAAGAATTACAAAGTATGAACCACAGTATGAAATGCTCCAAATCACTAATAAGATAAGAAATGCAAATCAAAACAACCCTAAAGGCCCATTTCACACCTTGTAAAGTGGCAAAGATAACAACAACAAAAAAATCTCAAGTCAGGGTTGGAGGGGTTATTGGAAAATAGGCACACTCATTCATTGCTGGTAGAGCTGTATACTAGTACAAACATTCTGGAAAGCAATTTGGAATTCTACAAAGAAATAAAATGTTCATATGCTTAGATCCGGATTCCTTTATTGGGCTTATACCACAATAAAGCCATTGATAAGAACAAAATCTCTATCTATGTCAAAATATTTATAGCTATATTTTTTGCAACAGCAAAGTAGAAACAAAGCAGATACCCATCAAACATGGAAAGGCTAAATAAACTGTTGCACACAAATGTAATGGAATATTACTGTGCTATAAGAAAGGATAAATCTGATGAATATGGAGAAGCATGGAAAGATATAAATGAATTGATACAGAGTGAAGTAAAGCTGAGCCAAGAGAACAACATACACAATGACTACAACAATGTATATGGAAAGAACCACTAAAAAAAAAAAATTCAAAAACTAGTGCTGCAAAATTATAAAGAATAAGTATAGCTCAAAAGAAATGATAGGGTACTCTTAAATCATCCCTTCACAGAGGTGAAAAGCCCACAGATCTGGTATTTTGTATGCATTTTTATACTTTTTCAATGTATTGTTTGGATGTACTGATTCCCTCCCCCCTCCTTTCACTGTTTTGTTTATTTTGGGGGGGGAAACTTCAAAAATACCATTATATGAAAGGGTTTTCTGGGAAGGGAAACAAAAAAACTGATAAAAACTCATTAAAAATATAAACTGTCAACTCTCCAAAAGTAGAGAAAATATGTAAGTAAACTTTTATTAAGTGTCTGCTATGTGCCAGGCACTGTACTAAACGCTGGAGATAAGAAGGTAAAAAAACAGTCTCTGCCCTTGAGGAGCTCACAATTTAATGCAGGAGACAACATGCAAAAAACTATGTATAAACAAGCTATATAAAAGATAAATGGGAAATAATCAACGAAGTGAATGCACTAGAACTAAAAGAGAATGGGACAAGCTTCCTATAGAATATAGGATTTAACCTGTACCTTAAAATAGGTACAACAGGAGGCAGATATGAGAAGGGAAAGCTTGCCAGGTGCGAGGGACAGCCAGAGAAAATGCCCAGCAGAGAGATGGAGCATCATATGCAAAGAAGATCAAGGAGGACAAAGTAATTGGTCTGATTAGTACATGGGGGTATTCAAAGGGGGAAGGGAAAGAACTAGACAGTCAAGAGCTTTGAATGCTAAACAGAAGATTTTGCATTTGATCCTAGAGACAACAGGAAGTCTCTGGAGTTTACTGAGTAGGGAGATGACAAAGTTTGACCTACATTTTAGAAAAATTACTTTGGCAGTTGAGTAAAGGATGAACTAGAGGAGAGAGATTTATGGCAGGCAGACCAAGTAGTAGGCTACTGCAATAGTTCAGGCATTAGATAATGAGGGTTCATTATCAGGATGGTGACAGAGGTCAAAAAGGAGCATATAGGAGAGATTATTTGAAGTCAGAAATGACAGGACTTTGGCAATTATATATATATTGAGAGAGTCAAGGATGACACCTAGGTTGCAAGCCCAGGTGACCAGGAGAGGAAGGTGGCATCCTCACCAAGTAAAACAATATAGAGGGAGAAGGAGTCCAATGACAGAGCCCTGAGAGACACCCATGGTTAGCAGGTACAACTTAAATGAAGATCCAGCAGAGGATCCTGAAAAAGAGTAGTTAGATAGGTAAGGGAAACAGGAGAGTAGTATCCAAAAACCTAGAGAAAAGAGAGGGTAACTGACAGTGCCAGATTGCAGAGTAGTATAAAAGAACAGCGACAAGAAAAAAGTCTACTGGATTTGGCAATTAAGAAATAGCTGGTAATTTTGGATCACTGGTAAGTTTTGGTTGAGTGGTAGTAGGGGAAGGAAATTTTCACCTAGATAGCTTTGAATTATGAATCACATGGATTTAGAGAAGGGAAGAGAGTCTGTCTGTTAGCCATATAGCTGTAGATTGTTACATCCATTAAAGTAGTCAGGAGAGATGCTCCCCAGGTTCAGACAAGGATGGTGATTTGTTTACTTCCTCTAGTTAGAGGATAGGGGCAAGCAAGAACAAAAATTCTGGACCTGGGCCAGTCTGAGTAGACAGGATGCCTAGTGTCTGGATCTTTATTGGTTATGAGGCAGATGATTTACTTATCCTCCTTCGGCAGAACTATTGTTTCTAATGTTTCACCATCTTCTTCTGTAGGATTTTACAAATTAGTTTAAAGTCTAAGTTGGTACTGCCCTCAGTTATTTTTCTATTTTGCAAGGAGATCAGATCTTTGATGGCTTAGGCAATTTAAAGTTTTTTTGAACCCTTCACTATGGCAAATAATTTATATTAAACTTCCAGAGGAAATGATGATAGGTCTATCCATGTATGTTCTTTTATCTGTTTCCTACTTTTTCCACATTGTCTAAATATGTCAGACTAAAGTTATTTCAAATTCCATCTTTTATTCTTAATCTTTCTTTTGGTTTCATATTGATTTTGGTATTTGCTCTAAGTTCACTTGTTATACAAAACATCAGACCAACTGCTAACTTTTACCAATTTTGGGTTATTTTGTAATGTTATTTGCTATTTGCCATATCTACTACCTCCAAAGTACTCTTTTAATGAAAGAATTTATAATATGTGGGATTCTGTGTAATCTACAAACCTCTTGATTCTTTTATTTCTTTTTCTTAAACCACATTTTTCAATTATTTTTTGCCACCCTTCCCTATATCCATCTTCACATTCAAGTTACCAAGTATTAAAGTATATGCTAACTTAATATGGAAGTTCTTATCAAGTTCTTCATACAATTTCTTTCCCTCCTCACCCTCTGCAACAGATATTGGCAAGTAAGCTATAATTACCTTGATAGTAGTCTTTAAAAAAAACGCTCATCATGAGAAATACAATGTAAGACAAGCATCTCAAGAAAAGATATTTCTTGTTATCTTTGGATAGTGAGTACCTTTTTGTTTCATTTAAAGCAACACTGTCAAAATTTTTATGATTCAGTTCTTTCAGTAGCATGTTAAATTAGACATTTATAAGCAAGTCTAATCATGAATCTTAGCATCTTCTGTTCCCTTTTCCACCAGTGACTGCAGAAACAGAAGGAGACCAAAGGATTGGGAACCATTTTGAAATCTTCTTTGTTCTTTGAGTTTCCTTGGCCAAAGCATTCATCACATTGTGGTCAGTCTATAATAATAAACCTTTCCATGTTTGACTAGACTAGTCCTTACAAAACAGACAGTCTTGTCTCCAGGACTGTAATATAACTGCTTTTCCAGCATGGTAGAACCTTCCAGGCAATTCCAGGTTGCAGTAGCATAGTCTTTAAGAATCCTAAATCATCTCCATGGCACAATGAGGCATTAACTTATTATTATTATTTTTTTTACATTTAAGGTGTCCAGTCCTATAGGGATACAGGTGTGGAGGCAAAAAGAGAGAGAGGCACTGCATGTTCCCTCTTTTGACATGAGTACATGTATTTTAGAAACTGGTCTCCATTCTATTCCAAGCAAAAAAAAAACCCAACAAAACCAATCACTACTCTTTGCCCTTGTTTTTTTTAAACCCTTCCCATGCATCCCCTGCAATTAGGCTGAAAAAGCTGAAAGATGATATTTGTAGGCTAGACCATGATAAAGTTACACGTGAAAGCAGAAATGCAGACAAATCCCCTTGTTAAGTCTACTGCAAATTGTCATGGCATAAAAGCTTGTAAAGGTGAAGAGGGTTTCTTTGTTAGGTAAGTTTCCTCACAGCAATATATATTTTGTTTCTAAATAAAGCTTCTATTAACCTGTCCAGAGGTGTGGGAGTTAATGGTTTTTATTGTACTAGAGGGAAGTGGTATATAGTTCTGCAACATCTGGGTTAAATGACCAGCAAGTTCTATATTGTTTGAGTAGGTAAGAGCTGATCTATGATGTTTATCAATCACTACAAGCCATACTCAAAATGTTACAAAAATGCTGGTAGAAAGGAAATCACATTAAACTTCCAAGGTATTGGGTAAAATATCAAAGAAGATAAAGGTATCATCATCTATGTAATCAGGTGAGCATTAAAAACCGATGGTTCAAAACACATACATTGATGTACAAATGAAATATAGGTTAAGTTTGAATAAAGAAGATATTTGGTACCTGGCTATCCTCAAGACTGGCATTGGTGAGCTTAAGAGATTAGTAAATGTGCATTAGTCAAAGACTGATCTGACATAGCTATAGATCAGCTAACCTGTGACTACCAACTTCTTTGCTCTTTTTTAGACACTGATATCAATC
Organism: Pseudocheirus occidentalis; assembly: GCA_028646575.1. Taxonomy (NCBI): domain Eukaryota; kingdom Metazoa; phylum Chordata; class Mammalia; order Diprotodontia; family Pseudocheiridae; genus Pseudocheirus; species Pseudocheirus occidentalis. Next base: position 116,591,418 of record CM053595.1, on the reverse strand, counting down.
TTCACATAAAAAAAATATGAAATTTCATTTTAACTTCAAGTATTATCTACACCAGAGGTGGGAAACCCATGGCCTTGAGGTCACATGTTGCCTTGTAGGTCCTTGGGTGTGGCTTTTTTACTTAGTCCAAGCTTTCCCAAACAAATCCTTTTATTAAGGGGATTTGTTCTGTGAAGTTTGGATTAAGTCAAAGGGCCACACCTGAGGACCTAGAGGGGTGCATGTGGCCTCTAGGCTGCAGGTTCCCCATCCCTGGGCATTGGTTTTCAGTCAGGAAATATATATATATATATATATATGTATGTATGTATGTATGTATATAAGTAATAACATCTTCAAAAAACATGCAGAGCCTAAGGCAATAACCTGAGACATAAAGGATCTTGTTTTAGCCACTTTATCTGATGAATAAGGAGGGTGTCATGTTAAGTTACATAATTAAGAGTGAATATACAGTCATACGGACTTTGCTAAAAATAAGTGAGAAGCTATTAGACAACCACCTTAGATCTCCCTTACCATTGCTTTGTGATATCAAACATCATGACTACCCCATTACAATTCTTATATACATCCAGGAACTCAGCATCAAGAGCCATCTCTGATTCTGCCTAGGAAGAAAAAGGAACAGAATAATTCCATTCCCCAAAAAGCATTTGTAGACATTTTTTTAACTCAAAAAAACTTTTTAAAGGCTAAATAGGCAGGTGTCTTTGACTGAGAGAATAAAAATCTTCTGTCATTTACACAATCAACAATATTCAGCCTGTGGAGTCCAGAAGGTTAGATGCTGTCATTATATCAACAAATTAGTATAAAGAAGCAAGGAAAAAAGTATTTGAGTAGGCAGCCATTCTGGAGAAGGATATTGCTTTTTTTTTTTTTAAATTTATTTACTATTATTTTACAACATTCAGTTCCACAAATTTTTGAATTCCAAATTTCCACCCCCCCTTAATGCCCCCCGTAGTGGCATGCAATCCAATATAAGTTCTACATATACCTTCACATTAAACATTAGTCAAGTTGTAAAGAAGAATTATAATCAATGGAATGAATAATGAAAAAGAAAACAAAACAAAATGAAAAAGAGAGAGTAAATAGTTTGTTTCAGTTTGCATTCAGACTGTAATTCTTTCTCTGGATATGGACAGCCTTTTCCATCACGAGTCCTTTGGAGTTGTCCTATAACCTTGCATTGCTGAGAGGAGTCCAGTCTATCAAAGTCAGTCATCACAGAGACAATGTGTCTGTAATTGTGTGCAGTGTTCTCCTGGTTCTGTGGAGCAGGCTATTTTTTCTGGTTTAGCTCATAAAATGTTTCCAGAGAACTTTTACAATGCACAATTAGCAAAACGTTGTAACCCTTCCTAGCTCCTCTTCTACTCTGTGCCATATCTATTGTTTCTGTGAAACTCTAAGATTAACTGGCTGTGGTGCTCCTAGGAAAGAATTAAATTATGCATTTCAGCTCTCTGACAAAAGTCTCATGTATTCCTAAGGAGATTTTCCTCTTATTCAGTCAGGACAGAATTTCACTCTAAAATTACCTCCAGACATGGCAGCTGGACTGGTCAAGTCCAGTAATGCTGCATGTCATAGCTAGAATGTAGAAAACTGTATCAAATACTAGCCATTTGCAAAGTGCCTGACCATACTAAGGAGGAAATTTCAGGCACTTTGCAAATGGCTAGTATTTGATACAGAGTAAATGTAAATGGAAAGTACTCAGCAGTGTGAGGTATTGGTACATCTCTGAGGTAAAGGACCCATGTTCACTGTGAACACAGCACATCTTCTGACTACCTCAATTCATCTTGAGAGTTTGTATTGTACCATTCTGATACTTGAGGGATCTCTGAGCCTGAAGAATGGATTTTTCTTCAAATCAACTTTTCCACTCTGAAATCTGTTTAAGAGCTAAGATTTTTGTGAAAGGCAATTCAAGAGTGATCAACTCACTTAAAACACTACTCAGGAAGCTCCAATACTGATGGTCATTCCTGGGATAAAGAAAAGGTAATATATGCTTCACTTAACATGTTAGATGGTTCAGATGATGTTTGGTACAACTGGGTAATAGATACAAGTAGCCTCTAACAAAATGGACTGGGCACATGAATGGGCAACTGGTACCATCTGCATCTGTTGTTACCATATATGTGCTCTGAGAAGATGCAACAAGTATCAGTTCCTGAAATAGGTGGATCTGATCTGTGCATTCACCTTCAGATTTGAGGAGAGTAAAGCAATGGACAGGGGTGGGTGGGTAGGTTTGGTTTGAGAATAATAAAGTGCCACCGATACAAAGTTGAAAACGTATTAGTTTTTATAGAATTATCAAATGAACTAACTTGGAAATACATTTTGTGCATAAAACAATAGACCGTTAACATTTAAAAAATGTATCTGAGGGAAGATAAAGAACTGAGTTACTTCAAAATGGCTTACCTCCTGAGGATCATTTTCCAGTTTCAAACCATCTCCTCGTTTTTTGCACTTTCCTTATTAAAAGACAGAAATAAATTATGGGCTAGAACTGCCGAATATATAAAAATACAAAACTGTCTAATGGGATGGAGTGTCCTTCCCCACATTCTTTTTTCCCTCATACCAATAAGGAAGCAAGCATAACTGTTGTAGAATTATAGAATCCAAAGAGTTGGAAGGGCCTTCACAGTTTAGCTACCAAAAACATGACTTGGATACATGAATTCCCCCTTTCCTTTCTAAAACATCCCTAATAAAAAGTCATCCAAGCCTCTGCCTGGGTATTTCTAATGACAGAGAACTCACTAGCTAATGAGACAACCCATTCCACTGTATTTCCTGTCTTATGAACCTGAAACATTTTACTGGATCAATTCCATCTAACTGGTTTCATATGAATGTCAATAAAGGAAAGCTAGACTTAAACTGAAACCCTGCCTTAGGCAAGAAGCAGTAAGGCAGCTGCTTAAAAGGAAATTAGAGCTATTCTAATTGTTCCCTACTCTGTTTTGGCTGAAAGTAAAACACAATATTATTTCAAAATTGAAAAGTAGCATAAATTAAGATGCATACAGGTCAATGTAAATGTGTAGACTATTTTAAACAAAAGACAGAAAAAACAGGTTGCACTAACCTGAAGAAGACCTAGTGAATAACAAAGCAGAGTTTCAATAGGGTGTTGGAAAAACTGTATTAGACACCTTCATGTGAATTGCTTCTAGTGAATTCAGCAGCAAAAATTATCATAAGGGTGCAAGGACTGGCCTAGGAGGAAAGGTAAGGTCTAAATATTTTCAAACTAGTTCCTGGATCTGTTTTAAGAAAATTTTTAGAAGAAAGGAACCTTTTTCTGATGAGTATCATGAAAATGGTATTACTAAGAATTTGACTTCTTTCTCCTTCCTGTCACGATCACTTAATGGCTTTGATATTTGTATGCTGTTTCCCAGTTATGGCACAGAAATACAGTCCTCATTGTAACTGCTAAAATAGCAGTACTTCTTGAACTTTTTCCACTTGTACTTTTTAAACTCGGTCATGACCCCCCCTCCCTTTTAAGAAAATTACAAAGGGGAAAATATTTCACCAGATAAAAAAATACAGGTTACCTAATACTCCTTTAAAATCCTCCTAATACTCCTAGCTTGGGGTGGCTAGGTGGTGTAGTGAATAGAGCACCGGCCTTGGAGTCAGGAGGACCTGAGTTCAAATCCAACCTCAGACACTTAACACATGCTAGCCATGTGACCTTGGGCAAGTCACTTAACCCTAACTGCTCTGCCCTTCCCCCTCTAAAAACCAAAAAAATTAAAAGTCAATGGCTGGATCTTAAATAGTTAGCCATATATATATATATATATATATATATATGTACTTTTGGGCAAAGATGAGAAAATGATCAGTGTTTGTGAAAACTGGGAAAACAGCTCAAAGGTTTTTATTCATTAGAACCAAGGAAGTGATTTTCCACTACTGAAGTAGAAAATGTTTCAATGATAATAAAATTGCATACCTTTAAATCTGAAAGGATCATATACTGCTGTCAGAATGTCAATACTTTTTGAGTCACAAAACATAGAGCTAGAAAGGACACTGAGTAGTAAAATATCTTTAAGTAGGATTTCAACCCATCCAAAACAGGTGGCTATGCACTTTATTCTTAATAGGTTCACAGGAAAGGGAATTTTTATAGTCTCTCAATTATCCCTCCATTGGTCATCTTCCTCTCGAGAACTTTTCCTATATAGAAAAGTTCAGGGTCCATCCTGGGCTTTTTCTCAGTATATTCTCTTGGTGGTCTTTTTAACTCTAAAGGGTTTAATTATGATTTCTAAGCAGATGATGCCTAGATTTATATATTCTGATCTCTGTCTCTGAGACAACTGGGGTTAAGTGATTTGCCCAGGGTCATACAACTATTAAGTGTTGGAGGTTGGATTTGAAGTCAGGTCCTCCTGACTCCAGGGCCAGTGCTCTGTTCACTGGGCCACTTACCTGCCCTGGTCTGTCTCTTGAACTCTAACTGCTCTGGTTCATTTTTGACTGAATGTCCCCTAGGCACCTCAAACTCATCATTTCTAAAATAATTATCTTTTCCCTTAGACCCACCCCTCTTCTGAACTTCCCTATTTTAGAGAAGGGCAAATTAGTCCTCCAGTTACTCAGGTTCAAAAACCTTGTAGTCTTCCTCAGCTCTTCACATTTCCTTACCTCACATAGCCAATCAATTTTTAAGTCTCGTTTGACTAACTCTTGTTAACTTTAGGATCAAATACAAACTCTTTTTGGTCTTCACAATCTGGCTTCAGCCTACCTTTCCAGTTTTATACTTTATCATAAAGAACTTTCTTTTATACAGTCTTTTGAGTCTGCCACAATGGCCTTCTTGCTGTCACATGACACTCTATCTTCTATCTTTGTGCCTCCACAAAGATTCTCTATGATGCTTCAAACAGACTCCTCTGATTAATGTGCACATGCATCTCCCCCAGTGGCATCTAAGCTCTTTGAGGGGGGAGACCTCTTCATTTTTGTCTTTGTTTCCCCAGTGCCTTGTAAAAAAGCCTACTACACAATGGATACTTAATTGCTTGATGAGTGATCATTTCCTTTTTTACAAGCAAAACAATCCCAATTCTTTTAATTCTTTAATTTCTAAAATCCTTTAATCCAAAAATATTTTCCAAATCTCTGCCTACTTTCACATTCGTTGTTGGATCCTCCATTCATCTCTCTTCACAAACAAGAGAAAAAAAATCACCTAGAAATTATTTTTTTAAATCCTACAAATATTTTATTTTTATAATCTCTGGTGACTTTGTAAATCCCAAGTTCAAAAGACAAGGATAAGAACTTCTTTCTATTAACCTTGTTCCATTGGAACATATCATTCAGAAGTAGAAAGGATCTTTTCTTTTCTTTTTTGTTTTGGAGGGGGCAAGGCAGGGTAACTGGGGTTAAGTAACTTGCCCAAGGTCACATGACTAGTACGTGTTAAGTGTCTGAAGCTGCATTTGAACTCAGGTCCTCCTTACTCCAGGGCTGGTGCTCTATTCAATGCTCCACCTAGCCCCCCGACAGGATCTTTTCTTTTTTAAAGATAGGGAAATGGAAGCCCAGGGAAATGAAGTGAATTGCCTGTGACCCACACAACTATTAAGCAGCAGACTTAAAATTTGAGTTCAGGTCCTCTGGACTCTCAAACCTACATGTTCCCACTATACCATGGTATCAATTTAATAGTGTTTAAGAGGACTTGTGGGAAGCTGCATTATACAGAAAATTGTGGACTGATCTTAGAGGCAATAAGTCCTACCTCCCACGTATACAGTAAGTTACTACTTTTCTGCACCCCAGGTACAGTCTTAGATATTTGTCCATGACTACAAGTTAGAGAAAAGTTGCTCATTAGCTCTGATAGAGAGAGCTTCCTCACTGGTGGTTATCTATACCAGTGGTTCTTAAATTGTGGGTTACGGCAAGTGGAAAAACTGTAAGAAGCCCTGCTCTACACCAATAGCAGAAAAAGGACTTATAATAAGATACAAAGATTTCAGATTCCAATTTACTTGGAATAAAATAGCAAGTATCCTTAGCAAAAGCTATTGTGATTTGAAGGGTTCGTGGTCCTAGTCTTTATTTCTTTTCTCTTTTAGATATTGACATCAGTCTCAAACATCCATAGAAGCACTGTTTTAGTATATCATCAATATATTCTTTGTATATTAGTTCCTCTGAATGAATGAAAAAGAATTTATTAAGCACTTAATATGCACCAGGCACTCTGCTAAGTGCTAGGAATACACAAAAGCAAAAAACAGCTCCTGCTCTCCAGTAGTTTACATTTTAATGGAAGAAACAACACTCCATTTTTTTTTAAAAGCAGTCTTAGGAGTGGTGAAGTACAGGCATTGAATAAGCTGCCCTGGCATCTTGGTTAACCATAAAGATAAAGTGAAGAGTTGCTTTTACTACAATCAAAATTATAACAAAGGAATACTGTAAAGTTATGAATTATTTTCTAAGAAAGCCTGGCAGTTCAACTGAATATCCTTCATAAGATACTCATACAATTGTTCCAAACCCATAATGCTCCAAATTGGACTGCCTGATGGCTCACTCAATACCATACCTCCTCATCATTCTGGTATTAATTTAAAAAATATCAGCTTCAGCTGTAATCACTAAAGGATATAAAATGGTTAAACAAGTGAACCCACAAAAGGGTAGAATCACTGTGATCCAAACTGCCCTAATTATATTCCTGCAGCTCCAATCTTTACCACACTGTGGTGAATTTAAAAACTGTAGATTGGTGTTCAAAGTATACTTCTAACAAGATAGTAAGTAAGGATGATGGGTTCTGAGAAGTACAGAGGGCTGTCCTTTCACATCAAAAAATTTAAACTCAGCATTAACAGGGTGTAATTTTTTTAAAGTAACATTGAAAGGACTGCCAGCTAGCATATCTAAAATTCAGGATTATTTGTCTCCACATTATTAGTAAACACCAAGAACAAAAAACCCCAAACTAGGCAACAGTACTCCTGCTCTCTATATAGGCTTAAACAAAAGGGCATAAATAATATCAAAGGCACCAGGTAAGAAGTTAAGGCTTTATTCACACGTATACCTATTACTAAATATTAGCCTATTTTTCATTTCCTCTCTGTCCTATATGCCTTAAATCAATTCTAGCCATATTCCGCTCTTTCCAAAAAATGATAAATTAGTTTCTAACAAGAAAATGGCTTGCTTTAACCCTTAATGTAAAAATTTATAAAGATTTCCCCCATTATTAATGGGGGAAAACATATGTATGTGTAATATATAATATTTAATATGCTTTAATACAACACACTTGCAACTTTACAAACTATATTCTCACCTCTGTCTCCCCCTCTCTCCAAAAAAATCAGATTACTGATTTTAACAGAATCTTTATCTATAATAATCAGTTTTCATGACAGTGCTCTATCCTGGCTTTCCTCCTATCTTTCTATCTATACCACACTTTCTATCTCCTTTGCTCAATCTTAATCTATGTCACACTTGCTGAGTGTGGCAATTCCATAAGGCTCTATCCTGGGTCCTATGGTTTCAATTATCATCTCCACGTAGATGACTCTGAGATCTAGGTTCTACTTTTTTTTCCTGACCTCCAGTCTCTAATGTCCAAATGGCTATCAGACATCCGGGACTGGATGTCCTATAGACATCTTAAACTGGATGTCCTATAGACAAACACCTTAAACCCAACATGTCTAAAAATGAATTCATAATTTTTCTCCAAAAATTCTTCCTTATTCCTAACTTACCTTTTTTTTTTTTTTTTTGCTTTTTGGAGGGCGTTTGGGGTTAAGTGACTTGCCCAAGGTCACACGGCTAGTTTTTTTTGTGTGTGTGTTAAGTGTCTGAGGCTGGATTTGAACTCAGGTACTCCTGACTCCAGGGCCGGTGCTCTATTCACTGCGCCACCTAGCCACCCCCTAACTTACCTTTTACTGTCAACTATCCTCTCAGTCACCAAGACTCCCAATTTAGGTATCATCCTTGATACCTCACTGTCTTACCCCACCCCATTATCCATATGAGTTGTCAAGTGCTGTTGATTCTGTCTTGGGAACATCTCTCAAATACCCCCATTTCACTCTTCTGACACTGCCACCACCCTGGTGCAGACTCTCATCACTTCAGGACTAAACTATTGTGAAAGTCTGCTGGTAGGGAATGCTGCCTCAAGTGTCCCCCCCACTCTAATCTATTCTCCACTGAGCTGTCAAAATGATCTTGCTAAAATGTAGTTCTGACCCCTCCCATTCAGTAAACTCTAGTGGTTTCCTGTTACTTACAGAACAAAATATAAAATTCTGTCGGTCTTTCTAGAACCTTTATAACCTGGCTCCTTTTCTACTTTCCAGTTTTTTTATACCTTATTCTCCTCCATATATTTGGATATCAAGTGACACTGGCCACTTTGCTATTCTCATATTCTCTATTTCCTAACTCTGGGCATTTTCACTGGCTGGTCTCAGGCCTATAATGCTCTCATTTCTCACTCTCCATCTTCTGGCTTCCTTCAAGTTTCAGTTCAAGTCCCACCTTCAACAAGAAAGTCCCACCTAGTCTTTAATCTTAATGCCTTCCCTCTGAAATTACTCTCGATTCATTCTGCATATATCTTGAATACAGCTATAATAATAACAGCAACTAGCATTTACACAGTACCTACCATCTACCAGGTACTATGCTAAGTGCTTTATGATTATTAACCTGTTTGATCTTCACAACAATTTTAGGAGGAAAGGAGGCAAACAATTTAAGTGATATGCCCAAGGTCACACAGTCAATAAGTGCCTGAGGCCAGATTTTAACTGAGGCCTTCCTGATTCAAGGCACAGTGTTCTATCCATTGTGTCACTGAGCTGCCTCAATTCCTTTTATGTTTAGATTTCAGGTACCATCTTAGATTTCTAACAGTCAAGTGAGTTTGCTATGTATCTCATCTCCAAGTTAACAGATGGTATCAACTGATGCTTAGCCAATAATGACTTATGAAAGAGAACCAAGTATTTCAGGAACTACTTTTAGGGCATGCTTAAAGGCACTGTCTGGTACTATAAATGTATTATAACATATCTTAAAATAAAGTGAAAATACAGGTATAGGCTTGAGAGGGTTTTCACACTGTTCTATGAACAGGAGTTCCTCAAAAGAAAGAGTGGTGATAATGGACATGTTACAATTTGCAATTTCTCTGGTACTCACAAGAGCCTCCTACATTACAACAGGGATATCAAGCATACTTCAGACCAGGGGCACTCAAACCTTTTTTTGTGTCAGGGATCCCTTTTGAAAATGTTTTTCAAATGCATAAAATATACAGAGTAGTGAAAATTAAGACTTAATTTTTTTCTCCCATCCAAGTTCAGAAAACCCTTGATATTTATCTGTGGACCCCAGGTCAAGCTCCTGCTTTAGATCCCAGCCTAAGGGGGGAAAAACCCCATCAGCTAAAAACATAATTTAGAAATTTAAATTATAAAGTCTAATCAACACCCCCAGCCACATGGATATCCAATAAATAAATACACACAACAATTTCTAGGGAGCCTTAGAATTAGGAAGCAAAATCAAATTAAAACAAAAAGGCAATTCAGTCTTTGACTCAAGAAGTCACTGACCTTCAAGACAAGAAGAAATGCTTTTAGTTTAAAGATAATTAAATATTCACTATAAAAAAATCCAGTGCTGAGTCACTGTTCACTAGGTATGCAGAAAAAAACAAACCTGCTTTTTGGAATTCTTATAGCAGCCTGGAGGAGGAAATTAAGCCAAGAGCAAGGCTAGGAGGCAAACACTGTTAGGTTAAAAAGAAAGAACAGATTCTAAAAACCACCAAATGGCTGCAAAAGAATACTGACCTTTTCATAATGTAGAGTAACAACTGAATCTTTGAATAGTAAGGCATTTTGTAATTCTCTGGAAGCAACTTCTAAAATACACTAAAAGCAGTGCAGAAAAGAAGTTTTTAAAGTGTAAGTCAACACAAGGCTAAATTGGAATGGCTTAATGTACCTCTGGCTATATGAACTTTTTTACCCCAGAATTAGCACGGAAATCAAGGTGATCAAAAAAATGATTCTGTCCCAAATTGTCCTTTATCTGTTAAATCTTTAATAATACTGTATCCCAGGAAGAATATGGGGGAGATAAGATGGATATGAATTTTGAGCTAGAAACTACTTACACGGAAATATGTTCACACATATTTCTAGTGTTTGCCGTTTCAAATAAAGCCTTGTAATTGGAGGATACCATGCAACTATCAATGTGTGTTAAGATAAGATCTTGGAAAATAAAAAGAGGACCAGATCTTATTCAGCACTACACTGCAAAAATGCTTACTACTGCAAGGATAATGCAACTAGTATAAACTCTCACCTAAAGAATCACAGAGAAGAAATTTTTGCCCTAAGCATGAGAAGAAATAAAAATGAGATTGTTAATGAATGAAACTTCAGACATCTTGTTAAATAGCATTTCATTGAATGGCTAGAAAAGATGTTTCTGCCTACTCCCTCAGTCCTTGTTATGGACTAAAAGCCACTCTCTACCCGTTGTTTTCTCATTTCCTCTTAAAAACCGACAAAAATTATTTGACTGAGTTTCAGCCAGCATTTGATGGAGGCTGGTATTAGTTTGTACATGTATATATTCCATAGCTGAAAAAGTATTGCAGGAATATGCTGATTTTCCTTTACCTTTTTGGAGTCAAAGAGAGTACATTTTTTTGTGATGGAGAAAAAATTCTAAGCAGTTTTTATATCTTTTGAGGCTTAAAGGAGCTGGGCACTTAAGGATCCATGAATAAAGGACAGAAGAATAACTCAATTCTTATAATCCCAATTCTTGGCATTTCATAAGGCTGATGTTCAAGTAAATATATTCCACATGAATCTCTCCAGTTTTATATGACAACTTCAGAACTTATGGTCTGAGATGTTCCCTTATGTTTAAGAATTTAGGATAGTGTTTAAACTCATTTTTCTAAGATGCTACTATCTTGAATCAATCTACTCTTTTGTTAGATTTATCAGGATTCAGCCAGATTCACCAGAGATTTAAGAAGGAAACTTTGGCAAAGTATCCAGAAATATTATTTTGAAAAGAATCTCTAAATAAAATTGAATAAAAGATATGTTCTTGACTCTGATGCTGTGGCATTAGGGGAATTTATTTTTTGTTTTCTTCTATCTTAAAAAGCTAATAATACAGTATATTAAAACCATAAATCGAATAAAAGTTAATTTATTCAAATGGTAAAAAAAAAAAAAAACCCAAACCAACCCATGCATAAATAGGATTAGTGGCTCCCAACAAATACAAAATTCATTTCCTTAGACAGATTAGAGTATACAGCAAATAGCCTTTTGTACCAGCAGAACTTAAGTATGATAATGAATGCACAACATCCATAACACAAAACTGTTCAGAACCAAGGCTGTTTGAAACAGGAAAAAATTATCCAACATTTTAAAAAGGATAAAAGCAAGGAAAGAAATTATGCTGATCTTCATGCAAAAAAACACATATAATTTAGGACTGTAGTTAAAAAAGGAGGGGATGACTTACCCTTGTCAACTACATCCCAGACTTCAACCTTTACAATGTCATCAGTGGCTAAAAAGAGAAACAAAACAGTATTAGAACCATAAACTATAGTCATTTGGCTTTATAAAGATAAGAGTTTTTGTGGAAATTAAAAGTAACCTGAGAAGAGTCAAAGTTCAAACCAATATTTCCTCTCTTTATTGAACTTTTATGTTAATATGGATAAATCTATAAAGGCTATAGATTTAATAAATAAGTTTAAGATTATAAAACAATTTAAATAAGTTTCAAGTGGCCCAGCTTTGTTACACTGAGATAGACACGTATGTAAATCCAGTCACAGTAATGGTAGCATGGATTATATTATTTTTACTACAGCAAGAAGTGGAAAGGGAGAATTACACAGATGAGAAAGTGGGAGAGATGGCAAAATGCCCAGGTAGGTCCTGGTTTCCTGGGAGATGGCAGGATAGGATGTGAAGCACAGTGGGGGCTAATTTTTCCCAAAATAAGAATTTCTGTTATAAAGTAAAACACTAAGACAGATATCAGGATAACTGGGTGGCACAGTGGATAGAGTGCCTTGAATGCAGAGATTAATGAACCTGCCTAAAGTCACAGAGTCCAGGATGAAGATAGGGGTTAGAGACCTAACTACTGAGAATCTCAGTTTGGCTCTGTAATTTCTAATGTACTGCTGTGAACAGCTAGAAGCTGGGAAATTATTATCTTCTTAAAAAAAATACCCTCTATTTCAGTGGATTAGAAAGCCTACAAATCACAACCTATAATTCTTAACATATTCTTTCCCTTATATATATATATAGTACTCAATAAAGGATTAACAGCAATCTGACTCAAGCTACTGAATTTACATGAAAAAACTACCCCCCCCCAAGCCCAAACCTATGTCCAAAGAGTTGTTTGTTTATGAGAGCCTCAATTCTTCCCTGAGTGAAGCAGTATGCTACATGGAGTGTTGACCTTGGAACCAGAAATCCTACTTGATACTTACAAAATGTGTGACATGAAGCAAGCACTTAAACCCCTCTGAGTTTAGTTTCCTCCTCTAAAATAAGGATAACACTTGGAACATATAATATGCTATGTCGGCTATTAAGATCACAAAATGTTTATTATTTCACACAATCTTACTAATCAATAGCACCTCCCAGGGTTGTGAACTTCAAGAACTATGGTACTGATCTCATCTTTGTACCTAGATTAAACAGACCTACAACTCCCTCTAGATTTGGCCTCTAACTCAGTTTGAATTTGATACTCTTCTTTTTACCTCTAACCCTTATCCTCTTACCATACTATATGTCAGTGAATACTATAAATCACAGAGCCTGTTGTTCAATGCTTGGCAGAGTACTAGACAGACAGTTGGGACTAAATGGATTTTTTTGGGGGGATGGGGGGAAGCAACTGGGGTTACAGGGTCACACAGCTATTAAGTGTTTATAGCTGGATTTGATTCAGATTCTCTATCCACTGTGCCAGCTAGCTGCCCCATGGCATTTAGTTTTACTTGAATCCTTCCAACAAAAGGGATCACAAAAATTTTAATTTTCCTATGGAGATGCCAAGTTCCTGATTCCTATTTCAGTGCTCTATCTACTAGTCTATAGCGGAACCAATTTCCCACAAGTTTGTTTTGGCATTACTTTGTCTCCTTTTGATATTCCATTCCCTCTGTTCCTTTTCTTTTCAGCTCATCTTTCTCTCTTCATCTCCGTGTTACAAAGTAGTGCACACGCTGCTTTGAATTTTTACATCTCCTTACTCCTTAGAAGCAAGTTCTTCACTCTAGGGAAGCCAGTAGGGAACTGTGAAAATGATAAAGACTGAGTAATTATCTGTTTGGTGTTACATCTAATATGAGAGTGTTCTGGGAAAGTGCCAGAGTATAGAGACAAAGTCTCAATCATTCACACAAGAAAATGTTTTTAAATTGAGAGAACAGGAAGAAACAAGAATGCTGAGAATCATGAGAGTTCAACAATGCCATGGGAAAAGCAATCCTTTTGTGAAAAATGTAGCACTGTAGCTATCGTAATACATTCAGAATGGAAAAAATTAAATTTAAGGTGCTGTGGGAAGAGGTTCAAAATTAATTTTAAAATCAAAGTAAAATTACTAATCACAATACTACATTCCCCCCTTTCCCAATGCAGTTACAAATAAGCTGCCTGACAATAGAGAAAATATAAATCTTACTATTATTCACAATTATTCTAAAGTTTAAAATTTGGAGACAGGAACACTGTTACCAAGCAGCTTCAGGATAGATCTTTTTTATGCAAATGTCCCTAAAGCTCAAGAAATATCAAATCAGACTAAATCCTACAAATCAAACATTTAGCATGATAATCAAAGGATCACAGATCACAGATAATCACACATAAGTGTCACCTGACTGGAGGGAGGTGGGTAGAGAGGTAAAGGGGTAGAATATTGTATTACTAAATTAAATACTAGTATAGTTAGATCCTAACTAAAGTTAGGTTGACCACTCTGGTTTCACCAACTATTCACTTTTTAGATTTATATTAATGGCTTAGAAGGGCAAAGTCTAAAAATGTTCTAACTATTCATAATTCAGCAAGGAGACCCTTGTTTTTTCACTAAGGTGAAACAGTGAGAACAAATAAAAAATAAGCTTACAATCTTCCATGAACCCTCTGCATAAAATATCTCTGACAAGGGTTTGATACCCAAGATACAGAGGGAATTAACAAAGAGTAAGATCCATTCTCCACTGCTTAAATGGACAGAGGATATGAATAGTTCTTAAAAGAACTGAAAATTATTTAAAAACATGAAAGACTTCCACATCATTAAGAGAAATGCAAATTTAAAAAAAGGACTCTGAGTTTTCTCCCCCACAATAAGCAAACTAACAATAATGACAAAGGATAAGAATAGTCAATGTTAGAGGAACTGTGAAAAGACTGGCACTCTAATAACGCTGATGGAGGTATGAAATGGTTCAACCACTCTGGAAAATACTTGGAATCATGTTAAAAAAAAAAAGGGATTAGAAAAGTCTCTCAGACATTTGATCCAATACACCAAGGCTTCCACAAAACCTCCAAAGAGTTATAGCAGCACTTTTTATAGTAGCAAAGAACTAGAAATAAAACAGATGATGACTGAATAATCATTGAATGAATAACGACTTAACAAATTATGGTCCATGGACTATTTCTATAGGTTTTTTCTGGCTTCATTCAAACTCTGGGCCACTCTCCAGGTGCTTGTCTTTCCCTCTAAGATTACCTCACATACATACCACACACCTTTATATGTATGTGTTTTCTTCTTTCTTTAGAATGTGAGGTCCTTGAGGATTGTTTCGCTTTTGTCTTGATATCCCCCATTGCTTATCTCAGTGTTCAGCATATATAAAGTTCTTAAAAAAAAAAAGCTTTTTTGATGTGTTTTATTTCATATCACTTTAGTTTTTTCATTATCCCTCCCTGTCCTCAAGAGCGATCCCATAGATCAAATAGTATTTTTAAAGACAAAAAAAGAAGGAATGTAACTGATGAATATATTGAAAAGGTATGAAAATATGTGCAATGTACCACATTTGTGGACCTCTGCAAAGATGTGAAATGAGAATGTTTTCTCCTATCTTTTGAGTCATGCTTGCTCTCTGTAATATTGCAACATTTGCTTATGATTTTTTGTGTGTGGTTGTTTTTTCTATTTACATTACTGTAGTTATTGGGTATACTGTTTTCTTGATTCTGCTTACTAATATAAACGAAAAGGACAAAAAATCCCTGAATGCTGCTCCTTTTCTTCCATTCTTTATTCCTCACTTTGTTATTCTCTAACTTAAGATCATAAACGCTAAATGGTTCATTTATCTATCTCGTGTTTTGGGCAGCAGGCTAAGATAGCAGGTTAGAGTTTCTACTATGGAGGAGATGAAATTGTTACCAGAACATTAGGTTTTGTTTTTTAAAGTTTATCTAGAAGATTCAAGAGAAACAGGTTAACAGGAAAGAAAAAAAAACACATGAGACTAAATAACATTAAACTGTTTCTATTCCTACATGGGAAGACGATACTTATAACTCTTAAGAACTTTATCACTACTAGGGCAATGAGAAGTAGTACATATAAACAGAGGGTATGGGTGTGAGATGATTATGACAGGATGATATAAAAAATCACACAAAATTAAAGGGTGAGAAAGAAGGCTGCACTGGGAGAAGAGGGAAGAGAGAGATAGAATGAAGGGGTAGGGAACCTGGGCCTCAAGGCACTGGAATAGGGTAATTAATTAACATAAAAGAAGTGTTTAAGAGCTATTACACAAGAGGGGAGGATGGGAAGGTGGAGGGGGCAGAGAGTGCTCTATCAAAAGCGGCTCAACAAGGGAATAACATACACACTCAATGGAGTATAGAAAGCTACTTTACCCTACGGGGAAATAAGAAGGGAGGAGGATAAGACACAAAGGTGGTAGGAACAGATAGAAGGGAGAGTGGATTGAGGAGGTGATGGTCAGAAATAAAACACTTCTGAGAAAGGACAGGTCTAAAGGTATGTGGGAGAGGATTAACAGGGAAAAAGAGGATGGAAGGAAATACACAGTTATAACTGCAAATGTGAAAGATGAACTCACTCATAAAATGGAAGTGGAGAGGAAGACTGGATTAAGAATCAGAATCCTATAACATGCTGTTAGAAGAAAAACATTTGTAACAGAGACACACAGCATTAAGGTAAGGTGATGGGGCGGAATCTATTATGCTTCAGCTGAAGTAAAAAAAAAAAGCAGGGGTAACCAATCATGATCTCAGACAAAACAAAAACAAAAGAGATAAGAAAGGAAACTATATCTTATACTAATACTAAACGTGCACCAAATGGTTATAGGACCTAAATTTTTTTTTCTTTTTTTTGGTGGTGGTGGGGGGAAGCAGGGCAGTTGGGATTAAGTGACTTGCCCAAGGTCACATGGCTAATAAGTGTTAAGTGTCTAAAGGCTGCATTTGAACTCAGGTCCTCCTGACTCCAGGGCTGGTGCTCTATTCATTGCACTACCTAGCTGCCCCAGGACCCAAATTTTTAAAGGAAAAATTAAATGAGTTACAAAAGGAAACAGACAGTAAAACTATACTTGTGAGGTACCTCAACTTTCCCCTCTCAAAACTAGATAAGTCTAACAAGACTCTAACAAAACAAGAAAGTTAAGGAGGTGAACAGAATCTTAGAAAAGTCAGATGATAGACTTCTGAAGAAAGCTGAATGGGAATAGAAAGGATGATACCTTTTTCTCAGTGGTATGGACCATGTATTAAGCCATAAAAACCTCAGAACTAAATGCAGAAAAGTAAAAATATTAAAAGCACCCTTTTCAGATCATAATGTAATAAAAATTGCATTCAATAAAGGGCAGTGAAAAGATAGATTAGGGAAAAATTTGTATCTCTAAATGCTTTACAACAGAGTAAAAGAGAGAAAGAGCAGATCAATGAATTGGGTGTCTACCTAAAAAACAGAAAAAGAACAAATCAAAACCCCCTAATTAAACACCAAACTGGAAATCTTGAAAATCGAAGATTAATATAATTGGGAAAAAAAAAAACCAAAAAACTACTGAGCTAATAAATAAAACTAGAAGCTGACATTTTTTTTATGGGGAAAAAAGAAATTGAACAAGCCATCAATAAACTTCCTAAGGAAAAAATCCCTGGGGCCAGATGGAACACAAGCGAATTCTACCAAACACTTACAGAACAATTAATCCCAATACTATATAAACTATTTAGAAAAACAGTCAAAGAAAGAGTCCTACCAAATTCCTTTTACAACATAAACATGGTGCTGATACTTAAACCAGAAAAAGTGAAAACAGAGAAAGGAAACTATAAATCAATTTGTCTAACAAATATTGATATAAAAATTTAAATAAAATATTAGCAAAGAGATTACAGCAATATATCATAAGGATCATACACTATGACTAGGTAGGATTTATACTAGGACTATCAGAATAATTGACTATATAAATAACAAAGCCAATAGAAATCATGATTATCTCAAAAGATGCAAGCCTTTAACAAAATACAATACTGATTCCTATGAGAAATACTAGACCACAGTAATGAAAGAGACTTTCTTCAAATGATAAGCAGTATTATCTAAAGCCATCTTTAATAGGGATAAGCTAGAAATCTTCCCAGTAAGATCAGGGGTGAAGCAAGGATGCCCATTATCTTGACTATTATTTAATATTGTACTAGACACTGCTATAGCAATAAGGGAAGAAATCGAAGGAATAAGAATAGGCAATGAGGAAACAAAATTATCACGCTTTGCAGAGAATATTAGAGAATCCTAGAGAGTCAGCTAAAAAATGAGTTGAAATAATTAACAACTTAAGCAAAGTAATAAACCCACACAAATGACCAGTATATTACCAACAAAGTTCAGCAGCAAGAGATAGAGAAATTACATTTAAAATAATTGTAGACAACATAAAATACTTGGGAGTCTACCTACCAAGATAAACCCAGGAACTGTATGAACACAATTATAAAACACTTATACAAGTCAGATTTAAACAACTGGAAAAATATTAATTGCTCGTGGGTAGGCCAAGCCAATATAATAAAAACGACAATTCTACCAAGGTTGATTTACCTATTCAGTGCCATTCCAACCAAACTACCAAAACACTTATTTTATGGAGCTAGAAAAAATACAAATTAAGGGAGCATGGAATATGGATAAGGGAAGAATTTAGAACCAAATAAGATACAGATGGCATTACAATATATAAAATGGATTAATTCTGATTATATTAAATTAAAAAGATTTTGCACAAACAAAACCAATGCAACCAAAATGAGAAGGAAAGCAGAAAGCTGGAGAAAAAAATTTATACCAAATACTTCTAATAAAGACCTCATTTCTTAAATACATAGGAAACTGAGTCAAATTTATAAGAATATAAGTCATTCCTCAACTGATAAATGGTCAAAGTCATTCCTCAACTGATAAATGGTCAGAGGAAATGAACAAGAAGTTTTCAGTCAAATCAAAGCTATCTATATGGAAAAATGTTCTAACTCACTAATGATTAGAGAAATGAAAATTAAAACACCTCTGAGGTATCACTGCACACTCATTAGATTGGTTAATAGTACAGAAAAGGAAAATGATAAATATTGGAGGGGATGTGAGAAAATTGGGACATTACTGTACTGTTGGTGGAGTTGTCATCTGCTTCAATCATTATGGAAAGCATTTTGAAACTATACCCAAAGGACCAAAAGAACTCTGCATACTGACCTATTTGTACAAAGGTATTTATAGCAGCTTTTTTACTGATGTCAAAGAACTGGAAATAGAGAGGATGCTCATCAATTGGGGAACAACTGAATAAGCTGTGTGGTATGACTGTAATAGAGTATTACTGTGCTATAAGAAATGAAGAGCAGGATTTCAGAAAAACCTAGAAACACATGATATAGAGTTAAGTGAGAACACTGTACACAGTAACTGCAAACACTGCACAATGAGCCACTGTGAATGATTTATCTATTCTCAGTAATACAATGATGCAAGATAATCTCAAAGAACTCATGAGGAAAAATGCTCTCTGCCTCCAGAGAAAGAATAGTGGAGTCTGAATACAGAAAGCAGGATACTATTTTTCATTTTCTTTTTTTTGGTTTGAGTTTTCTTTCACAAAATGACTAGTATGGAAGTGTTTTACATAACTCCACATGTAAAAGCCATTTCAGATTGCTTATGGTCTCAGGTAGGAAGGAGAAGAGTAAAGGATAGAATCTGGAACTCAAAATTTAAAAAAAAGAATGTTAAAAATTGTTTTTACATGTAATGGGAGGAAAAAATAAAATACTACTTAAAAACGTTTAGCTAGGTACCATTTTAAACTTTTTAGAGCTAAAGTAAGAGATTTAAATTAAGTCCTTTTTTTTTTTGCAGCATAGGCAAATACATCTCAAAGGAATCCTAGGAAATGGGTTGCATTCAAAGACATAAATTTTTTAAAAAAAGATATAAATCTTTTAGAAAGTATATCACAGTTGCTGCAATATAATTTTTAACTAGCATTCAAGACTGGCAAATTACCTTGCCAATCACACTTGACATTTTACTCATCTTTACCTAGGATCCCTGTACTTTCTTACTTTTATAATTCCAGTGGATACTGGTGACTTGTATCTCTTGTGTAGGTATATATTCTTCCACAAACTTCTTTCCTTGGAGTCTGTGCCAGAGAGTGGTTTTTCCTGTGTTTCTGTCTCCTCGGATCACTATTTTCACTAGGTCAAAAAGAAAAGGAAAGAGAGGTCAAAAACTGGTTAAGACAAACATGAAAGAAATGTATGTTAGCTATTTTCATTTATTCATTTGTATAGTCTATACTCAAATGTTACCAAACCATCTTATTTATCTGCCTCTGTGATCTTATCAGTTCTATTTCCCAACCCCATTAGTGCTAACTCATCAGCGATATAAAATTTAAACCTCTACAGTCAGCTTTAGAACTTTCAGCACTTTTCATTTTTCCTTAATTCTACCATCTATATCAAGCTTCTTAAAGGTGCCCTCAATTCCTTTCTCCTAATTCAATCTCCATGCTTGGCTTAGGTGCTTGGAATACTCTCCATCTCAACTTAAGAGCTGTATAATTTATTGAGGCAGTGTGCAGCACTGTGGATAAAGGATTGGCTTTAAAGTCTAAAAACCTGGGTTCAAATTTTGTGTCTGACACATACCAACCATGTGACTATGAGCAAGTCACTTACCTAGCATCCTGGGCTAATAAAGCTAAAAGTTTTAGCGACAGTTCATCTGTACAGACAGAAGGAACTAGCACATTGGGAGACCCTTATGCCAATATAATTACAAGTTTAGACCACACATTATAGCCACTAATTAATCTCTCTCATCTAAATGAATTGCCTTTTCTATAAAGCTCTTACAAATAAATGTATTGCCCTCCTAACCTAAACCACATTTTAAATTATCCACTCTAACTAGCAGTTCTTAAAAGTTTTAGTCTGTGGCTCATTTTGATAGTGCAAAAAAAAAAAAATCTCATGGATCTCATATATTTTTCATTATCACTTAGCCCCTCCTCCAATCTTTTCCTAGACTGATTTAAGATATCAATGTAGTGATATATAGATTTTTAAATCAAATAAAAAAATTAATGACTCTGGGGCTAACATATAGAAATTGTTAATAACCCAAGGACCAGGCCAAAAAAGAGCAATACCACCCAAATGCTTCCATAATAAATGGCTATAAGAATCTACAATAGAACACACTGTATATCTGCCCTTGCCACAAGGAAAGAAAAGTTTCTGAGTAATTGCTGACTCTTCAGGAAACATGTAAAGATAAATAATAATCAACATTTCTATAGCACTCTGAGGTTTACAAAAAGCTTTAAATATATTACACATATTATATAATCATTACACACACACACACGTGCGCGCGCACATATAGCACAACAACTCTCTCAGATAGATGCTATTATTCTCACTTTCCAGATGAGAAAACTGAAACTAAGAGTGGAGAAAGAACAGACTGAGGGGGCACACAGGTAAGTCAATATTCAAATTGAGGTCTTCCTGGCTTCAAGCTGATGTTCCATTATACCCTTAATTATGTGAATAGTTACGGTAGGTGGTCTTTGAACGTTAAGTATGTACTCTGTGTACCTGTTTTGCTACAAATGTGGCTGTGAGGTAGGGACTCAGGCACTTAAATGGTTTGTGCCTATCTGAGGTTTAAGGTTAATATGTATTTGTTGGATACTCCATTTTTCTCCCAGGAAACATATTCCATATATATATTCTTTCTCCCTATTTACTCCACAAACCACAGAATATTCTACTTTTGCTAGCCTCAAAATCTCTACTCCCACCATGGATACTATAACAGCATCATCAACATTATTTATATAATGCTGTAAGGTTTAAATTTCTCTCTATATTTTATCTTCATCAATTAATGAACATTTAAACTTCATCTTTTCCTTTCCAACATAGTTATTTTTTCCAAATTGCTTTTTTAAAAAATGTGACTGGCAATAATTCTTTCCTTCTTTCCTTCTGTAGCTATTATCCAGATGAGTGTGAGAAAGCACAGAGTTCTTTGGAGAAAGAACACTATAGAATTTTATCTTCTGTATAATTTGAATGAAGTTCCTAGAAAATATGGACAATATCTTAGTTTAGGAAATCAATACAGGCCCAGACTACTGATAATTTGCACCAAATTAGGGTGTTATTGTCTGATTAATATTTTAGTGGGCTGCTAGAAATATTTATCAGAGTATTATAAACTGCAAAATGCCTTGAATGATTTAAACTCTGGCACTACACAATTTACCAAACAGGACCAATCTTACAAAAGCAAATGCTAGTTTTCTACTGGGAATTTAGCTTCCCTGGTGATAAAACTGAAATAGCCCAGAGAGCTAAATATAAAAACAACAGGATATCTCTGTTTCTATATATATATTGTTGTTAAGTCGTGTCCAACTCTTTGTGACCCATGGACCAGAGCACACCAGACCTTTCTATCTTCCACTGTTTCTTTTCACTGTCTGTCCAAGCTGTTTGTTGTTTCCATGATACTATATATCCAGGCCATCCTCTGCTGTCCCCATACTATTTTCAGGTAGAGTAATAATAAATTAATGTTTAAAATTTAAATTATTAACACATAATAAACTAATGAGTTACTTGAGATTAAAAAAATCCTAAAACCCTTTCTTCTAGATAGTTGCTATTAGAGCTTACTAGTCTAAAACTTCTACGTAGGCCATATACAACAATTCTTATCCAATTTCCTTCTGTCTGACAAGATAACAGGCATGACTTTCAAAATGCTTGCATTTTAATTAAACAGAATTAGAAAATTTGCAGTGGCAAAACATGTAAGGAGGCCAGTTCAGTTTCCTGAGATTTATCAACATAAGAGAGCAACTACCACTCAACTATACTTTTGTAAAAATGTTCACTCATTTTCAGTTGTGTCTGACTTTTTGTGACCCCATTTGGGTTTTCTTGGCAAAAAAGCCTTTCATGCCTGAAGGGGTCTGCCATTTCCTTCTCCAGCTCATTTTACAGATGAGCAAACTAAGAACAGGGTTAACTGACTTGCCCAGGGTCACATAGTAGGTGTCTTGAGGCAGAATTTCAACTCCAGGCCCTAAGCTCTATATTCACTTCTCCATCTAGCTGCCCCATTCATTGACATGATAGGTTTCTCCAATTAGCACTATCAACTTGCTCATGTATATAGTCTATCATATATCTAGACCTGGAAAAGGCCTTAGGATCCTCCTCATTGTCTCAATTTACAGATAAGGAAACTGAGGTTTAAGGATGTTAAATGATTTACTTAATTAAGGCCATCTGGTTAGTAAGCATCATTCAAGCCTAGGATGTTTTTGTTCTATTTTTAAAAGATATACATATTCTAATGAGAAATGTCTGAGTTGTGGGTCTTGGTTTTGTTTTGCTTTTATATCTCAAATTACAACACACAAAAAACCCTCAGATTTCTGTGATAAGCAAATTCTCTACTCTGAGTACTAATGAAGTTTTTATACTTTGGGACCTTTTTTAACATGTACTGGATCACTGTGAGATCTATTGGAGAAAAAAAGTTTTGCTGATTGCTGGAATGTCTGTTTTTAAGTGCTGTCATTTTTTATGTTCAACCAAGGTGAGGTGAAAAGGAAATAAAACAATTCGTTGCCTCCCTCATATCCAGTCAGGTAACTGATAACGTGCTATAGTAAGACCTCAGCAAATCAAACAGGGTGGCGTCTCTGATTACAAGAAATGGAAGGGGTAGCTGCAAGGCTAGGCAGAGATTTCGTAAAATAGGTGATAACTTATTCCAAATCTTGGATTGGCAATTGATAGTCACCTTTTTCTTAACAGCAAATAGTATATCTCAAATTAAAAAATGAAGTCAAACACTACATATCAGGTAAAGAAGACTTACATATAAAAATTCAGTTTTGGGAAGAAAACCTGTGATAAGACCATCAATTAGGGAAATGGGAAAAGGTTATTAAAACCTAAATACAATTACTACCAGATGGCTTGCTAGTAGGTTTGGAAAAAATATATTAACAATACATTTCAATATATTATTCTCTATATAGCATAAGATACTTCTTAATGAGAATAGATCATTTACCTGGCTCAGATCAGGTATAAATTGGTACACCAAGACAATCAAAGGGTTTAGGATCTAAATGAAACCTTTATTCCTTTGACTTTACAGATATCTTCTATCTCTACACCTAGAATTTACTCTCATCCAAGCCTATCTGAACCCTCAGCTTTCTTCAAGACTCAGCGGAGGTACTATGTACTATATACCTCCAGAGCATACAGAATGAGCTATGTTCTAAGTCAAGTCTTTCCTGATCTCTAGTGAGGCAGTTAGGTGGTGAAAAGGATGGAATTCTGGGCCTACACTCAAAAAGATCTGATTATAAATTTAGCTTCTGACATTTAAAATTCAGATATCCAGGCTGATATGTCTTAAAGGCAGATGGAGGTGCAAGATTGGAGGTCAACAATTTTGTGCAGGATAGGTACATGTGAAAATTATCAGCACAGAGATAGTAATTAAATCCATGGGAAGAGATGAGCTCACCCAAGTGAAGCAGTATATAGAGAGAAGAGGGCCCAAGACAGAACCCTAAACTACAAAAAAGTGTCCATAAAAGGTGCCTTACTTTCCCTTTTCCCACTCTCTTCTTAACCTTACACTTCAGCTTCCCACCGTTTCATTCTACCAAAACTCCTATCAGGTAGCAACCGAACTAGAAGGTCTCTATAAATTTTGAGAGCCCTTGAAATAACAGATATTCTCTTTTTCTCCTTAACAAGTACATGAAAATTCCTAGTTCTCAAGAGGGCGACCTCCACAGAAAAACACACATTTCTGAGAGTGAAAAAATTCCAGAACACTGCTCCAAATTTCCAAGGGATTAAAGAGTCATTTAAAAATATTTTTTACAACACAGTGTCATATTAAAGGTGGGTTACAGCTTAAAGGAAAATCAGGGATTTAAATATAGATCCTAATTTATATGAACAATTATTTGGTAAGGTAGTTATTTGACTGCATTCCTCTATCTTGATGAAACTGAACACTTAGTGAAAGAAACAAATAAAAATAAATTACAGTTATAATACAGCTGTAGTGAACTTTGTTTTTAAATCTGACCAAGCTTTTCTGTTCATCTTCTAAATATTCTATCCTACCACCAAAGGCAAGTTACTATGAAGATTGAAAACTGTTTGAAACAGGCCTAAGTTCCCCCTGCTCCCCCACCCATTTTGGCAAAAGCAGAATGAAAAGAAACACAAAGTACAACATATAAGCTTTTAAATGCTGCCAATGTCTTGATTTGCAATATAGCAAAATAAAATGTCAGTTTGTAAAACAAAAAACCCACCTGAGGATAGAAGGTATTGAGTTTATTATTTGAGTATAACGAAAATCTTGAATTTTCACTTTCTCTGTATCTTCAAATTATCTTTCTGTCAGCAATGTGTAACAGATTATATACAATAAGAGTATCCATGCTTTCTGGAGTTTTACTAAGCATAACCCCACAGAATTGCTTCTTAACAACAACAACAAAAATTAAAGGAAGAATGAAAGGCACAGAGGTCAGAGGACCTGGGTTCAAATTCTGACTCACTACTTTGAAGACCTTGGGCAAATCACCTCACCTCCTTGGGCCTATTTGCTCGTTCTGTAAAACGAGAAGGTTGGCCTCTATGACCACCAAGGTCCTTTCTATGATTTTATAACTTTGTCAAAAGTTCTTTTTTCAAAATTCACATTTGAAAGTTAAGACTACAAAGAAGAAGCACATGACTCAATAAGACTATAAGTTATTATATAAGAGGGTGTATTAATTTAAAGTCACATTTGTTATAAGCTAGTCTACTCTCTGGGAAGAATTCTAGAATTAAGTTTAGAGTCACATTTCAGAGTTTGAGTTACAAAACAAGAGGTTACTCTTTCGAATTATGTAGTAATTTCTCAGGCAAAATAACCAATGCTATTCAGAACAATGTATCGAAAACCTCATTAGAAGTCTTAGTGAGCAATAACTTTAATATTTTTCAACTAAAGAGAGGCTTAGCAAAACTGCTACCATGGCTTTTTCATCATTATACCATTTAGAGAGGATATATAATGAGCTATGTCCTATCCAGAGCTATTTAGGATGCATAAGCACAGTAAGAATATAGTCAATGACATATATTGCAGACTTTTTTATTCCTGTATTCTCATTCACTTTTCCAAAGAAAACTATCACAGTCTTAAGAGTCTATCTGGCTTGTATAATTTCAATTTGGTGATAATTATATAATTGTACAGCACAGCACCTCCTAGCATGACAATACAAATAAGTTTAAATAAAAATAAGACTAGAAAGACTGACAGGCACAGAACACGGAATGGGCCCCAAACCCAGAACTAAGGCAATCTGGCCACTACTTTACTTTTCTTTAAACTTGGCACCATCCTTGGAAACTCACCCTGTGCTCAAGAAATATTTGCTGAATTAAACCAAATTCCTCCTTTTCCTTACTTCAGAAATGTGTGTATGTGTGTATGTGTGTTGTGGTGGGGGAACTAGGAGAAAGAAATTAGATCTGTCAGGGCTCCTAACATTCTGTAATCAATTACTCTACAAACATTTAAGTGCTACTATGTGCCAGGGACTTTGCTAAATCTTGGGGATACAAATCGTAAATACATGGGGGGAAAAACATACAACAAAGTAACTAGAATTAAGAGAAATTGGGAAAGGCTTCCTGGAGAAACGGAGATTTTACCTGGCACTTTAAGTAAGCCAGGAGGTAAGGATGAGGGGTGAAAGCATTCTCCGCTAATGGAGTCAGTGAAAGAGCCTGTAGTCTGGAGATGAGTGAATTATCCAAGGAACTACCAGGAGACCAGTGTCACTGGATCAGAGTGTGTGGGAGAATGTGAAGTGTGCAGTGGACATGCAGGTTAGGACTTGGGCCCCAATTCAGATTTTTATCCACTCACTAGGGGTGTGACCTTGGGCAGGTCATGTCATCTTCTCCCTCTGCCAGTATGTTCCTTCAGTCAAGAAGTAGAACTGGTTTAAATCCTATAAGACTTAACAAGCCGAATAGGTTCTTCCAGCTTAAAATCCTAGGAAACCTGTGATCCGGATGAGCTCATCTATTTATCAATTCTTTCTAACTCTAAATCCCATGATCCTTCCAGCTTTGACTAGGTGTGAGTCTGTCTAGCTAGCCAAACTCCCAACCCAGTTTCCAGCCCACTCCCATAAAGAACTACATGGAAAAAAGGGGAAAGAAAGAAAAGTCAGGATGCTCAATTTCTCCCAGAGTAAGAGGAGGGGGCAGATCGTCCCTTTTAGCTCCAGACCCTATGAGGTTCCCAATCCCCTGGGCAGCGACGGTCAGCAATGACTGCCAAGTGCCTCAGGGACACCAGAAGCTGGCTAGAGTAGCGTGTGGAGGGGGCTCAGGGGCTTCCGCGACTCTGGGCTAGGGACGACCCTCCCCCCGGCCTCACTTACTGTTGTACTGCACTCCTTTGGCGAACCTCCTCTGCAGCGCCTGGTTCATGGACTGCAGCCCCGCGGGGATGTTCTTGTCCCGGCCGGGAGCCTGGTCCGACCCCACTAGCTTTTTGAGAGCGGAAAACATCTTCCTCCCCTCCCCAGCTCCGCGCCTCCCTCCTTACGGCGGTCCCGGAGGATTCAGAGGGCTCCCCGGCGTCCTCAGTCAGGGAGGGGCAAGCTCCGGGCGGGCGCGAGGGATACCATGCCCGGGGAAGGGGGACAGAGGGCGAGGCTGGGGGGCAGCTGGGGGGTGGCCTCTCCTCGTCCCCCTCCCCCTGGGCAGAGCCCCAACTGGCTCCCTCCTCAAGGCCGGGGGCGGAGGAAGCAGGGTGGTCTGTCTGGACTCTAGCTCTCTGCAGCTCGGCTCGAGACGGTCGCGGGCTAGTCGCAGCCACGGCTTCCAACTTGGCTTCAGGTGGGGTCTCCAGGGGTCCTCACAGGACTTGGCACGGTTTACGCGGCCTTCGGAACCGCGGCCAGCTGCTAGACTGCGTCGCCATCTTGGGCCAGCTCAGACGGAGGGGGAGGGGGGCGGTGAGAAGAGGACCTCGCGGAGCTTCGCCTCAGCTACGGGAGCTCGTACGGGACACGGAATGTGGGCGGAGCTAGTGCGTGGAGGAACGGAGTCCCCTCCCCCTTTCCTCCTTCTTTAGGAGCCGGCGGGGGAAGGAGAGCAGCGGGAAGTGGCGAGAAGGTGGGGGTGGAGAGAAGGGGTAAGGGCAGAGTGGAAATCTAAATTCTCTTCTTGAGTCGCCCCACCTACCCACAGTTCCCAGAGACCCTCCCCCTTCTCTTCCAGATACCCCACTCACCTTTAGAAACCCTCCAACTCATCCTGGTGATTGATGATGGTGATGATGATGATGACAGCTAAGTATCACCTTAAGGCTTGTAAAAGGCTTTACAAAATGTCACCTCATTTGATCCTTGTAACAACACTGGGAGGTAGGTGCTTTTATTATTCCCATTTTACGGATGAGGAAACTGAGGCAGAGATGTAAAATGACTTGCCCAAGGGTTGGGGTGCAGGGGAGCAGTTGGAAGGGGGGAGCAGTTGGGAAGGTAATTCCCCAGGAAGGTAATAAATGGCAGATACACAGGATTTAACACCAGACAAATCTTGGTTTTAAATCCTGAAGATCTAGCATGTTTTATACTTACAGCAGGCTGTACTCTTCACCCCCAAGACCTTATCTCTCATAATCCAGGTTACAATGTACCAGGAGGCCATGTTGTTTCATCATTTGCAATTATATAGAGTAACTGTATTTGCATCTGGAGAATAATAGTGTTAATAAGATGGCCTTTCATGGTTGTGACCAGTTTAGGATTTTTAAGAGCATTGAATACTCTCCTGAGGACTATCCATCCACCCACTCCCTTGTATTCAGTTGTGGTCCCGGTTGTGGTTCAACGTCTAATTCTGGATGGATGAATTAAACAGGCTCCCTATCTGTGACAAGAGACAGCATGGTACATTGGAAGAGTGTTGGATTTAGAACCAAGATGACCTGGTTTCAAATACTAGCTCTTACACTCACAGTGTAACCATAATCAAATCATTTAAAGTCTTTGAACTTTAGTTTGCTCATCTATGAAATGGGGGAGGGGAGGAAAGAGAATGTTTGAATTAAATGATCTCATAGGTTTATAGATTTAGAGACAGAAGGAAGATGATCTCTAAATCTATAAAGCTATGAGTAATCCTAGATTTAGAATTAGAATTGGAAGGACCCTGAGAGGTTGAGATAAGGAAAAAGGTTCAGAAAACTTAAGCCATTGGCCCAAAGTAAGGAGTAAGAGGCAGAACTAGGATTCAAACCCAAGTCATGTGACTCCAGATATTCTTTTCTTGTATCAGAGGCCCCCTCCTCACAGGAAGGCATACTCTGAAGAACCTCACTTAACTGGTTTGTTCCAGTGGAACCTGGGAACTTCAGTATCTTGCATTTTCCTAGGCTGGGCATCAGCTTCCTCTCCCACTCAAACTAATAAGGCTTCAAAAAATAGAGCAGCTTTGTTTATAAAAGGCTTGGAAAAGACAAATTTGAGTTCACAGAGACAGGCAACTAGCTGGCACAGTATATAGTGTACTACACTTGGATTTAGGAAGACCTGAGTTCAAATGCTGCATCAGACATTTATTTAGCTACAGGACCCCAAATCACTTAAATGCTACTCATTGATTTTACAAGACTCTTTCTACCAAGGGAGTCCTTGTACCTATGGGGAAAGACTTGTTTTGGTCCCCACTACAAATGGATGGTGTCATCTGGGCAATATACATTCTTTATCCACTTAGATTTTCCTGAATTACTAGGGCAATTTCTCTTTTAGCAGTAGATCATCTCATTGAGGCGGTCCCATAGTATTCAGTGTCAGAGAAGGGAGAAAATTTTGGAGCTCAAAATCTTAAAAAAGTGAGTGTTGAAAACAAAAAATAAAATAATGAAGGAATAGGTTCCATTCAATATTTTACCCTTTATAAAGTGCTCTTCTCATCTATCCTGGGGATGTGACCCCTGTAAGTTATTCTAGATTTAGAATTAGAATTGGAAGGACCCTGAGAGGTTGAGATAAGGAAAAAGGTTCAGAAAACTTAAGTGATTGGCCCAAAGTAAGTAGTAAGAGGCAGAAATAGGATTCAAACCCAAGTCATGTGACTCCAGATATTCTTTTCTTGTATCAGAGGCCCTGATTATTATTATATTATTATATATTTTATTATATTATTATATATCATATATAATTTATATCATATAAATTATATATATGTAATATATATTAAATTAATCTCCTTTAAAAATGTAACTAAGACTCAGATTTTATATTTGATAGGGAGCTACTGAAATTTATGGGTTGGGGTGGGGTGTAGGTGGGAATGAGGGGAGGGAACAAGTTGACAAGAGCCATGCCTGGGCTTTAGGAAGTTGACTTTGACGACTGAGTGGAGGATGAACTTCAGCAGGGAGAGACTTGAGGGTAAGGAGACCAAGCTGGAGACTATTGCAATAGTCCAAGAGTAAGGTAATAAGGTGGTCATAAAAGTGACTACCCAAGGTCCTTGATAAGAAGTGACAGAGACCTGATCCCAGGCAGTCTAATTTAAATGCTTTTGATGCTTTCTTACTGCCGCATGTAATTCATGTAATGCAACCCTCATATATAATAGAGGAGGAAATTATAAAGAACCAGAGAGACTTGTCTAAGGTCACTCTTAAAACTCTCCCCACCTCTCAATCCAGTTGTCTGTCCAGTCTGTCGATTCTACCTTTCTGGTAGCTCCCTAGCATTTTCTCCTCTGACACTGCCACTACCCTTGGTGAAAGCCTCTATTATATTGCTCCTAGACTACAATAGCATTCTGGTGGGACTCGCTGCCTCAAGTCTTTCCCCATTCCAGTCCATCTTCCATTCAATTGCCAAAGGGATCATCTCAAAGCACAGATCTGATCATGTCAACCTCTTTGCTACCCCATTCACTCCACTCCCTATCAAATAGACATTTTGATAAAATTTCAAATCCTGTGCTTGACTTCTGAAGCCCTTTATAACGTGTATCTTTCCTACCTTCCTAGGCTTCTTATCCCTTATTCCCCTCTATGTTCTCTATGATCCGTTGATACTGGCTTCCTTCCTTTTGCTTGCACAGAATGCTCTGTTTCCTGAGTGGGCATTTCTGTAGGCTGCCTCCCATACTTGAAATGCTCTCCCTTCTTACCTCTGCTTCCTGGTGGCCTTGGCTTTCTTCAGGTCTTAGCTAAAATCCCACCTTCTACAGCAAGTTTTTTCTCATCTTCCTTAATTCTAGTGCCTTCTCTCTGCTGATTATCTCCAGTTTATCCTCTATATTATCTTGTCTGTACATAATTGTTTGCATGTTGTCTTCCCCATTAGACTGTGAGCTCAAGGGCAACAATTGTCTTTTGCCTTCTTTTGTATCCCTAGCATTTAGCACAGCACCAGGCAGACAATGTTTGACAGACTAATGACAAATGAGTTAGTGGCAGAGCCAGAAAGACATCCCAGGTGTCCCAATTCCCACATCCAGCTCTCTTTTTGCTTTCCTGTGCTGCCTTCAGTTCTCTCTTCCTGTTAAGTGGAGCTGACCGCAGGCATTAGGGGTTGCTGCCCTTACTCTCCCAGGATGATGATCCCACTCAAGTCCCATCTCCCCCTACCCAGGAGCGGCTGCATGGACAGGAATAGCTTGTACTATATTCAGTTCTGGAAAAAATTTTATTTGTGTAATAAAGTGACCATGAAAGGAGGCAGACCATTGTGATATGGAAAGTTGGACAGGCAGGGCCTTGAGGGGTTAAGGAAAGGATCAAGACTAAAGAAGGAACCATTATTTCTTCTTTTGTTTCTTGATATTTTTGAGTTTAGCATCAATCAGATTTTCACTTTGCTTCTTGATCTCCTCCCGGGAAGGAACATAGCTATGGTCCACATCAGGAAACTGGAAGGATTCTGGAAAAAGTATAAGGCAAGAGGAGAGTAGAAGAGCTCCTGGGCCCCACTGACTAAGAGTTCATCTACGGAGTCTTACCTTCCCAAGGGGGTGGAGAGTCACTGGATTTAGCTACTATTGTCATTTCAGGGGAGTGATTTACTAGCAATCCCCAAATTCATTATCTCCCATCTCCCTTTCCTACCCACCAGGGCCTTCAGTCTATTATTATCCAAAGTTGAATAGAAAATCAGGGAGGAAATACTTCATAACTAAACCCATACTGCTTGTTATTTAAATAAATCCCTCTGAAATAACCTATAGCACAGGTTAAAGTCCTTTTCCTTATGCCCTACAAGTATGAATTTTAATTTCTTAATCAGATTATTAAGGGTGTGTGGTTGGAGTGGAGGTGTGGCAGAAAGTCTCATCTCTGATGATTCAGAGATGAAGAAAAGGTAGTCCAGGTTCCCAGAACACAGTCCATCATCATGTGTGAGGCAAAGCAGATGGACAGTGGGCCAATCCAGTTCTGTCTTGCCCCATATATTCCCAGCCCCTGCTCTTTGGGAATGAAGCTCTGAATATCTGGGAATGTTCAGTTGAAGAGCTAATACTGTCTAATACTCTACAGATGTCAGCTACTGAATTCTCCCCAAGTTAAAAACTAGAACCTACTTCTAACTCCCTCCTCTTATCCCTGTTGCCTAAAGTTTTATCTGTGGGGTTGGGGGAGAAGGAGGGTGGATTTACTGAAGGCAGGACCAGCTGCCTCGGACATCAGACTGAATGAGTTTTTCCCTAGATTTATCACCTAGGCCACTGTAACTCACCTCTCCCATCATCATCAGCATCTTCAAAAGTAACCCTTATGTTATGCGTCTCACTTAGAGTTGATTCCTCTAGGAAGTCTTTTACTTTCTGGGAGGACTGAAGAGCAGAGATCACATGAGACAGACCCAGGGGGAAGGAGCTGGGTGAAAAGGCTGGGAAAGAGGGTACATATATAAACTTTTCTACCTCTGTCCTTCCTTATTTACCTTTTCATATTTCTCCATGTATTTCTTAGTTCTTTCTATTAGATAGAGTAGCTTCTTCTCACAGTATTGTAATTTGCTGTAGGCATCTTTGGTATCAGCAGGACCAGGCATTCCTTTCTGAAGACAAAGAAATGTCTCTTTTCCTCTCAATTTCCTTCCTTAAGATGCTTGCTGCAGGGAGCTTCCCCAGGGTCAGAATTAAAGACTGGAGGGAGGGTTGTGTGATGGATCTTAGTGCCTTTTTATACTGTGGTGTGGAGGGACAACATAGCAGGTATGAAGTACCACCAGTTCAGAAAAACCAGGACCTAGGTAGATTTTGGCAGACAGGTTTTGGGGGACCAAAGTCTTAACAGCATCGGAAGTAGGGAAGCTTTCAAGGAAGACAAAACTGAACTAGAGAAGCTTCAGAAAACAGTACCTAACTAAAAAGATTCTTGGAGAAGGAGGGATGGCTAGATGAGGCTTGATTCAAAAGAGTAGATTAGGCAATAGATTAGACCTCTTAAACCTAGGAAGTTAGAGGCTGAAAAGGAATATAACTGAAAGCTATGAAATCATGGCAGGGATGAGAGAAAGAGTCCTGGCTATTCACCAGAACTAGATCCCAGGTATTTTCCCCACCCCCACCCTTACCACTGAAACTCCTTTTGGGAGAGGGGGTGCAATCAAGATTAAGCGACTTGCCTAGGGTCACACAGCCAGTAAGTGTCTGGGGTCAAATTTCAACTCAGATCCTCCTGATTTCAGAGCCAGTGCTCATTTCTCTCCCTGCCTTTATAATTACTAGACCTGTGATTTTTATCAATATAGAAAGCTCCCAAGCAGGGCAGCTAGGTGGCACAGTGTATAGAGCTCTGGCCTTGGAGTCAGGATGACCTGAATTCAAACCTGGCCTCAGACACATAACACTTACTATGTGTGTGACCTTGGGAAAGTCACTTAACCCCAATTGCCCTGCCTTCCCCCCTCCAAAAAAGCAAACAAACAAACAAACAAAATCCCACACACAAAAAAAGCTCCCAAGGAAGAACTTTTTCTATTCATACAGGTCAGCATCTTTTTGACAGCTTATTTTTCTTGAGAGTTGCCTAGGAGCACTAAAGTGGCTTTTTGAGCCACCACACAGCTGGCATGTATCAGAGAAAGTCTTAAACCCAGGCCTTCCTGGCTCTGTGGCTAGCTCTGTATACGTTGTGCCTTAGGACCCCCCCCCCACCTTGAAGCAGATTATTTTATGACAAATTACAGGCTGTCCTTCACCCAATGGAGAATAATCATAGGAAACATTCTCCAAGAATATCCTGGTGGTTGGGCTGTAGTATAAATAGGTTCTGTTGACCTTGTATATTTTTTTAACAAATGAAGAAACTGAGGCCCAAGTTCACACAGGTGACAAAGGCAGGATTCCAACCTGACTTTTTTTTTTTAATTCCAAATCCAGGACCTTTCCCCAATATACCAAGATAACTTAATTATAGATACTCAGCAGATTATTAGAGAACCGAAAGGTTTGAGGGGATCATCTCTAATCTGTAAAGTCACTGCAAGGAGAACAACCATGGCCTCCCCCAAACTGACTCTTCCTAGAATCGTCAGGCTGAGAGGAGCATGTCTAGTGTTCCTGAGAGAGAGTGAAGAGAGTAGGACTGAGCTTTGGCCAGAGCAGTAGTACCTCTGAGGGCAAGGCAATGCCTATCAGTCGAATGAATAGATTGTCAATGCCCAGCTGGATATTGAGAAGCAGTTGTTCACTTTTCACCAAGTTGTGGTTTTCCAGCTGGAGTCTTTCATTCTCTTCTT
This sequence comes from Pseudocheirus occidentalis, assembly GCA_028646575.1. Classification (NCBI taxonomy): domain Eukaryota; kingdom Metazoa; phylum Chordata; class Mammalia; order Diprotodontia; family Pseudocheiridae; genus Pseudocheirus; species Pseudocheirus occidentalis. The sequence continues at coordinate 116,556,830 of CM053595.1, read as the reverse complement.
CCAGCATCTCCTTCATTTTCTCCTCTAGCTTCTTAAATCTGTAGGCCCCAGAACCCAGAAAGAAGCAGGGGAATGGGAACTAAGGCAAGCAGCATAGCTCCTGCTCAGGCTAAAAGACAGCCGAAACTTCTAACCTAAGTGCCATCCTTGACTTCTCACTTTCCCTCTTTTCTTTCCCATACTTATCAGTTGCCAAGTCCTGTTGATTCTACCTTTGTCTGACCATGTCCCTCCCATATTTAACAAACTTTATGGGCTTTCTTTCATTTACAGGACCAAATAGAAAATCTGTTGGGTATTTAAAACCTTTATAACCTAGGGCAGGTAGGTAGTGCAGTGGACAGGCAGCCCAGCCTGGCGCCAGGAAGACCCGAGTCCAAATCCAACCTTAGACACTTAAAAAAAAAGGGCCGTGTGACCCTGGGAAAGTACTTAATCCTGTTTGCCTCAGTTTCTTCCTCTGTAAAATGAGTTAGAGAAGGACATGGAAAACCAATCTAGTATCTTTGCCAAGAAAACCCCAAAAGGGGTCACAAAGAGTCAGATAGGACTGAACAGCAAAATACCTCCCCAAAAAACCCCAACCCCCCCAAACCCTAATTGGTCCCTTTTTACCTTAGCTGTGGACCTAAGCTGTCCCTACCTTACCTTACCTAAACATGACTCTCTTCCACATACTATGAGATCCAGTGACGCTGCACTGCATTTCATGCCTCTGGGCATTTTTGCTGGCTGTCTCCCATTTCTGGGATGCCCTCCCTCCTTCTCCTCCCTGCCTTCTGTCTTCAAGTCTCAGCTGAAGTCCCACCTTTTTGTTCCTCTTCATGCTAGTGCCTTCCCTCTATTGAATATCTCCAATTTGTTCTGTATGTATCTTGTACATGGTTGCTTCTATGTTGAGCTTTTTTCGAGCAGGAACTGTTTTGTGCCTATCCTTTGTGCCTGGCACATAGTAGGTACTTAGTAAACTTGATCTGGAACTTGTACTCAGCCACAGTCCTTTTCATGCTTCCCATGGGTAGAATAGAAACTTCTAGGTACATGCCCAAACTGTGAGAACTCTCTCCTAGATAAGAACCAGGCTTAGGGGAAGAAAAAGAGCTGGGCTTGAGGGTCACTAGGGTCACCCCCTCCTGTACCTGTTGATATTTGGGTTCTGATGAAACTTGAGCAGGGCCCGTTCTAGGTCCAGTTTCTGTAGGAGGGCCTCCAGCTCCTTCCGTTTCAATTCACACTCCTTGGTTTGCTGCAACAGGTTTTCCTGTGTGTTTTTCTGGGCCAGGAACCTGCCTGCGATATCCTGTTTGGTATGCAATGAGAGAAGAGTCGAGGCCTAGCTCTGTACAGGTGAGGGGAGAAGCAGCATAGTTGGACACCTTACACTAGGAAGGAGCACAAATAGAGTATAACAGCACAACCTCTGCCCTTGACATTGCTGGGACAGAGTTCCTTCCTCGAACTCCACATTCCCTTAGTTGGCCAATTACAGACTTTGCACACAGAACTATTCAATAAATGATGCTGGTTGTTAACTGACAGCCTGAGTTGAATTTAGAGTTAGGGCTAGCTGTGGTGATGGTGATGGTGATGGTGTGTGTGTTTGTGTGTTTGTGTATGTGTGTGTATGTGTGTGCTTTCTGTCCTTACTGAAGCTAGCCCACAGAGCTTTTCTATCCTCAGCTTGGTCTACATGGAGTTACGATCATTTCTTTCCAACTCTGGCCACCTGAGGGCCCAGAGGAGACAGGAGCAGTTCTTACCCAGAGGTGAGAGCATTGTACGGCAGTCTTAACTTTGTCCACTCTATGGGTCACAGCTGTTTGGTACTCAATATCAGACTTGGACACATCTTGCTTTTTTCCTGGAAGGGATGAAATAAAGTTATCATCTAGGGGTGGAGTTGGAAGGCAAGGGAGGTAGTAAGTCTCCTCCAAAGTGCCTGCTCGTTACTGTGTCTCTGTGAATACCTAGTCGTAGAATGTTTGAGTTGGAAGAGACATTAAGAAATTATGTAATCCAACACCCTCATTTTACAGATGGGAAAAATGGGGCTCTGGAAGATGACACAATTCAAACATGAACTCGAGTCTCCTGTAGCCTACAAATTCTGCAGAATCTGGAAAGAGTGACTCAGGTAGGGCTAGGTAAGAGTTGCAGATGGAGCACAATGTGAGGAGTACTTTAACTCAGTGGCTTGTAGGATCCTCCTCACCTTTTTTCATTTTTTAAAAAGAAGTTACTAAATTCTACCTCTTTCCTCACCTTTCTTTCTAGTAAAACTGTGTTAACATAAGCCCCTGGGACTTTAGAGTTCTATTCAAATTTGGGGATTCAAGAGATTCATCCCCTTACCTTGAAGTCATACCCTGTGAAAAGCGTTATGACCCCAGGGCCTTCAGTGCCTCTGTAGCTGCTTGAATGCACACGCTGACCAGTAAGTGATAGGTCACACTAGGCCAGAGGCTAGGATGCCAGTTCAGTTGTGCACCAAGGCTATAGAGACTACTCCTGTACCAGTCAGCTTATTTAGGAAGCATACCTTGATCCTGATGGTAGAAAAAATGAATTCCTGGGTATGGTGAAGAAATAAAGCTTTTCTAACCTTTATGGTTAAAATAATTCAGTTCAGAGAACAGTGGTGTGAGTGAGAGGGGGCAAGAAGATAGTAGCCAATTTGATGTGTATAAAGGAATGTAATGGAGAGAAAATTGAGATAGTGAATTTGATGAGTCAGAGGAGATCCACTCTGAGCAGAGGATGGGGTCTGCAGTACCAGGGGGTATGTAGGCACCCAGGTAATGTTGTAGATAGTGCTGGCCTTTGAGTTAGGAAGGCCTGACTTTGCTGCCTCTGACGTTGTGCAAATTACAACCTTTCTCAGCTTCTATTTCCTCATTTGTAAAATGGGTGTAATAATAGCACCTATGTCACAGAGTTGTGAAGATCAAGAGAGATGATGCATGCATAGCTCTTTGCAAATCTTACACATATCTGAAAGTTACTATTATGCTGGCATTTAATGTGAGAGTTCATGAGATGACCAGTTATATTCTGTTCTGCGTCTTGGTACCCTTTCCCATGAACCATTACTACCAACACCAGTATTAAAAGCAGAGAAAAGAAAACTTGATTAGACTCTGTATTATATATACAAACACAAATATAAACACATGCGTATGTATATTTGTATAGTCACATATATTATGTATACATATTGTATGTATGTATGTATGTATACGTGTTTGTATGTGTGCATTTGCATGACAAGCTTCAGTTCCCAGGGTGGAAGGAACAAACAAAGCTAGAACATGTGGTCTGGTATATAATAATACTAGTAATAGCTCACATTTATACAGATTTTGAGCTTTGGCAAAGCATGCTACCATCTGATGTGAACAGGCCATCCATTCAAGAATGGAGTCCAAGGAACAGGCCTTTCCTATGACTCTATGAGCCCCTGTCCCCTTTGGGTTCCTTTCTGGGACCCATACCATGTGAGCTGGTTAGGCGATGGATGGATTGTCCAGGGAGTCTACACACATACTCACACATGTAGGTCTAAAGACTGGCCCCCTAAGGCCTTAAAGATTCTTGAAAGTGTAGCCCCGGGCTGGGACTGAGAAACCATTCCCCAGGAAACCAGGCTGGAGGCTAGGCCACACAGAAGCTATTCACACTTAAAAAAATTTTTTTTTTTTTTTACCTTTTTGTGGCTCTGTTGTCACCAAGGAGGAGGAGAACTCCAAGTCTCGCCTGTTCTTTGGGGGTGGGGGTAGAAGAAAATAGAAACATTGATTGTATCCGTCATGGGTGGTCATCTTTTAACCTTGGGCAGAGTGTGTGAAGCCTTACCCCTTTTTCCTGATGTGGCAGGAACATGGAAATCTTTCTTCCAAACACTTGCAATGTTGTACCCAAACCCAGATCCCAGGTCACTACACGCCACCTGACTTGTGACTCACCATTAAGCCCCTTTTGTATTTCTGTCTTTGTCCCTGTTTTATATTTTAGCTTGAAACTGTTTAAGGCATGCCCAGGCACATTGCTCAAGGCTTTCCCTGACTCTGTCTCCCCTGATCAGTATTTCTTATTTTCTCCTCATATCATTATAGTGTACCAGGCTCATTATGGTACAAGGATTTTATCTAAGTACCATTCTGTCCTGCCCTGCTCCCCAAGCAGGGCCTTCACCTCCCTTGCCCAGAATATAACCCAGGCCTGTTCTGGGAATTCTAGTTTCCTCTGACTACAACCTGGGGAATTCCAGTTCCCCTCATACCATGAGCCTCCACCCTGTGCCCTCCACCCAGTTCTAGGAAAGACCCCTTGTACCCTTGTACCATATTCCCCTGAGTCATACAGATTTGACCAATGGCTGATCTTTGCTTCTGTACGTCATAACTTCTGTTAGCTCCCCTCCCTATTATAATTTTGTGGTTTTAGCCTATATAACCAAGATCTGAAAATCCAGAAATCACTGCCAATTTGAGTGAGAATGTTGGCAGTCGCGTGCTTGATCAATAAATCCACATCTAAATTTATCTTGAACCCAGGTCTCAACTTGCTCTTATTTCTCTGTACAACAATCCAACTGGCCCCTTTATTCCCTACCTCCAAGGGCCTCACCTTTCGGTACCTGTCACTGCCAGTGACATTAATCTTTTCAATCATTTTCTTCTGCTGTGTGAGCTTTTGTTCCCTGGCCCTTCGCTCTGCAAGGAAGGCTGTCTCCATTTCTGTCATGTTCACCTGGGAAGGAGTGGTGGGGAGGGGGAATGACAGTGATCAACAGGTCAGTCCAAGCCAAGCTGATTTATCTTTGCCTCATTACCCTTGGCAGACCCCACCAGGGTTAGCCCAGGCTAACTCATTGTGCAGGCCAGGGCTCTGTGATCACAGAAGTGTGTGAACAAAACTGAGATCCCAGATACCTCTTGAGAAGCAACAACCTTAGCAGAAGGAAGCTAAGGAAGCCAGAACTAGGCTGTGACCTGGGAGTGGGTAGTGGGGGGAGTGCAGAGAGGAGGGGCATGAAGATGAAGCTAATGGTTATATATCTTCTTTGAGCCTTTGAGGTAGGAAATGGGGAGAAGCAAAGATGAATTTCCCTGATAATTTAGCCAATAAGTATCCTGAAAGGAGAAGCTTAGAACTTAGAGCTAGCCCTTGGGGGCTCCCTCATCTTCTTCCCTGTACTGGTTTCAGTTTCCTGACCTTGGCCTCTTCTGTCAACTTCATGGCTTCATGGGTCATCACAATCATGTCGGAAAGATCCTTCTGGTATAGCACCACCATGTTCTGCAACTTGTCTAGCTGTGGTGGGTAGTTCGCCAGTTCCTGGTGACAGTGACACAGGGAGTTTATGCAACAAATATTTATTAAGGATCTGTATATATTATTTGGTAATACACCATCGTAGGAACTAGGAATATGAAGACAGTAAATGAATGAAAGATAAAGTATTAAGCTCTTACTAAGCGCTAGGCACTCTGCTAAACATACAAACATGCCCTCATGAAGCTAATGTTCCAAAGCAGGAGACAATATATAGGAGAAAGGTGACTAGAGGAGGGGTTTGATCTGGGCAATCCCAGGAATGGTAAATGGAATGACAGAGCAGTCTCTTGGCACTACTGTTCTTGAAGCAGTAGTAGTGTTGAATTGTTTACAGTTCCCAAAGAAAGACAAAATAAAGTGATCCATATAGGGAGGAAACTTACATTTAAACCACAGGGATACAGTATCTAAATGTATAAATAAATGGAAAATAAATTGAAAAATAGCAGTAACAATTGAAGGGGATGGGGAATGCTAAAAGGGCAGTGATGTGGTACAGTGGATAGAGCACTGGGAATGGAGTTGGGAAGATCTGAGTTCAAATCCAGCCTCAGACATTTACTAACTTTGTGACCCTGGGCAAGTCACTTAACCTTTATTTGCCTCAGTTTCTCATCTGTAAAATGGGGGCATATTAGAGAAGGAAATGGGAAGCCACTTCAGTATCTTTGCCAAGAAAACTCCATATGGGGTCATGTAGAGTCAGACATGACTGGACAACAGCAACAGCACCTAATCTGGGAGCTGAATGAAGAAGAGGACTCTTGAGGGGCAGGTGAGAGGAAGTTCATGCTGGGTATGGAGGATAAGCCTGTGAAAGGGATGGCTATGGGAAATGGAATGTAGAGTTTGGGGAATAGCTAGTAGTCCAGTTTGGTGGGAATGTAGAATGCATGAAGGGGAGGAATATGAAATGTATGGGAATGTAGGAAGAGGACTTTAAATACTATATTTATCCTAGAGACAACAGGGAATCACTGAAGATTTTTGACTAAGGGACTGACATGATCAGACTTGTGCCTGAGAAAGATTCCTTCAGAGCCTTATGAAAGGGAGAAATTGGAGGTAAGCTATTGTGATTGCCCAGGAGAAGACTTATGAAGATTTGAACTAGAAGAGTGGACAAATGAGTGTACAGAAGAAGGGCAGATATGAGAGAAGTGTTATATAAGTAGAATTGATTACTTGATAACTGATTGGCTAGGGAGGGGTGGTAAAAGCTGGAGAAATATCAAGATTGAAAACTGGTTATGAAATTGCAAAAACTGGGTGATTGGAAGAATGGTGGTATCCATAACAGAAAGAGGGAAATCTCAGAGGGAAAGATGATGGTTCTGTTTGGTACACATTGAATTTAAGATGTTGATGGGACATCTAGATGGAGATCTTTCCTGGAAGGAGGCAGTTAGCAGAGACAAGATCAGCAGAGATTCCAAAGTAGCTATATCTATTTTGGGGACATTTATATTGGGAAGCAGCAATGGTGCAGTGGAAAATACACTGGACCTAAGTCCAAATCCCATAATCCTTATTATTTGTGTGACTTTGGGGGCATTCACTTAACCCTCTTGGACCTCAGTTTTCTCATCTGTAAAAATGAATTAGGAGGATGGACTAGCTGATCCCTGAGGTCCTTTCTAGCTTTATATTTCTGATCCTATAACCTTATGAACCCATAGCAGATAATGAGTATCCTAAAAAAGTAGCTTAAGGGAAAGAGTATGTAGAAGGAAGAGGGCCCACAATATCGCCTTCAGGTGAACCCACATGTAGGATGAATGGGAAATGGATGGTGATCCAACAAAGGAAACTGAAAAAGTCTGTGGACCTCTGTATGTGACCTGCCTGACTTATGGAATGGTCAGATAGGTAGGAGCAGAACCAGGACATAGCAGTGTCACAGAAGCCAAGAAAGAAGAGAAAGGGCTGGTCAGAGTTGAAAGCTGTAGAGAGGTCAAGTAAGATGAAGACCAAGAAAAGGCCATGAAATTTAGCAGTTAAAGTAACCTTTGAGAGAGAAGTTTCAGGAGAATGATCCTTTCAGAAGTCATATTACAAGTAGGTAGTGAAAGGGAAGTGAGGAAGAGGAGACAGTGGAGGCAGATGCCTTTTCCTAGGAATTTTCAAAGGGGAGATGAGATGGTAGTATGATGGAATAACAAGGTTAAGTAGAGGTATTTTTTAATGGGTGGGGAAGATTTGGGCATATTTGTGGGCACTGGGGAAGGAGACAATAGATAAAGAATGAAGCGAAGGGTGAGGAGAAATGATCAAAAGGATGAACTCCTCTTGCTTGGGGAAGGAATGGAATTAGGGGAACAAATAGGAAGACTGCATGTGGGCTTGGTGGCCCCAGTCTACACCCATATCTGATTCTAATCTAGATGGGGACAGATGTGGGGAATTAAGTGGTTGGTGTTGGAACATTGGATTTTTAATCATTTTTATGTTTAAGGGCATAAGGTGGCAAGTCCATTGTTTTCCTTTGAATTTCCTTAATTAGTAATGGAGAGGCAGATAGTGTAATGGATAGAGAAAGTGAGCTTAAGAGGATCAGTGTGGGATGTGACCATTGACACATAGTGATGGTGTGTGACTGGGCAATCATTTGACCTCTCAAGGCATTGAAGAAACTCCACTCTTTAACGTCTTAGGTTGTAGGACAGCTGTAGATCAGCATGGATAAAGGGAATTTCCTCAAGGGAATACACATCTCCCTGTATACTAATGAAGTTCCAGGATTTAGAGTCCCTCCACCCCAAATTATTGTGAGGATGAACAGTTTTCCAAGTGTTTATGTTTTTTCTTTTGTGAATTGGCTGTCCATATTTTTTGGCATTCTATCCATTGGTGATATAAGAGTATCCTTCTTATGGACTTACATCAATTCCTTGCAGACTATAGAAATTATGCTTTTATGTGACATTCATTATGAATATTTTCCCATTCTGTTTCTTTTTTTAAATTTTTAATTGCTTTCCATTGTGCAAAGATGCATATAATTGAGACTCATTATTTCCCTCATTTCTTTGACAGATTTATTTCCACTACATTTGGAATAAGGACATTATTCTGCCTTTTTCTGCTTTATGATTTATTTTGTGCTCATTAATCCACTGGTGGTTTTGGGTATTTGTGGCATGGGGTATGGACCTAAATTTACTTTTCTCTTGATTAAAAAACAAGTTTTTCCATATCATTCATTGAATACTTTCCTCAATGCTTATGCCATTGTAGCATACTAACCTTTTATTTGTATTTCTATTTTGAGTAACGCTTTTCTTTCCAATAGGTATATTTTTCCATTTTTTTATCCATCATCAGACAGTTTCCAGTAGTTTTCACTCTAATATGTTTTGACATCCATGATAGTCCTAACTTTCAAGATAGACCTCATCATGTTATATAGTTGATTGTAGGTCCTGGAAGGCAATTTTACTTTGGCCAGCTTTAGCAAATTCTACTCAGGTGGAGAGGCACTAAGTGTGGGGTTAACAATGGCCTGTGTATGTGATAGTATGACCAGACTAAAGAGGTGGTGTAGTAGAAGGCCAAACTTGTCAGGAAAACTTGACTTTGAATCCCTCCTCAGACATTTACTAGCTGTATAACTCTGGATAAGTCACTTAATTTCAGTTGGCCTCAGTTTCTCTGACTGTCAAATGAGGAAGCTGAACTTGACACCATCTATGGTTTTTTCCAGCACCAAATTTATGCTCGTGTGGTCTCATTAGCAGAAGGTAATTGGTTTTTTTAGCCACAGTCAACTTAAGAAGACTACCTCCTAAGACTTTAAGGGGTTTACAGTATGTAGGGGTAGAGTGATCACTCACAGGAATAAAATTCAATATTGAAAAACTATTTTAAAGCTGTAAGGGCAAATCCTGGGATGGAAAGCTTTTCAAAATTTCTATTTTAAACTCATTGAATAATGGGAAATTTTCCTCTGTAAACTGGGAGAGAACTTCTGTTGCATGCATTTTATATTTTATATTTCAAAATTCTCTCACAAAGAGGAATATTTTGTTATGTCCTAGGTCCTTAACAAATGTTCATTGAATTATGCACCTGGATCATATGTGTATGCTGGGTCGTAGGAAAAAGCTCAAATCCTACCTCCTATTGGAGGTCTTTCCTGGTCCCTCCAGCATCTAGTGCCTTCCTCTCTGAGGAGGCTTTCCTCCTGCCCTGTGTATAACTTGCATGTATTTGCTTATTGACATGTCTTCTTCATGAGAAGATGAGGTCTTTGAGGGCAGGGACTGTTTTTAGCTCTTTGTACACAAAGTGCTTAGCACAGTGCCTGGTACATGTGCTTATTAATAAATGCTTTTTGATTGATTGAAAGAGGAGGGAGTGTTGGAGAAGCATTCTTTTCATTCATTTTTTTTTTAAATGGAAGCAGTTGCTTTATTTTGGCCTTTGGTTGGCAGAATGGAAGACACAGTTAGAGATCCTTTAGCAGAGGAGAATCCCTGCAGTCAGATGCTGTAACCCTACTATGTCATAGATAGCATTTCACTTTGAATTAGTCCATCTCCCAGGGACTAGTAACAGTCATTAGATTACTATTGGGGTGGTTGAGGCCCAAGTAGGGAAATCATAGGTGGACTCAGATCTGAAATACTGAAAGGCATCTATCTTAGAAATGGTCTGGTTTAACTCTTTCATTTTACTGAGGGAACTGAGACTTAGAAAGGTTAACTGACCTACCTAAGACCACAGAGGTAGTTGTTATTCAAAACCAGGTCTTCTATAAATCCATTGCTTTCCCCCCGTACACCAAGCAGACTTTCTGTGACTAAACCGACCACCTTGAAATACAATGTGGAGGGGAACAGAGGTGGGGAAAGGAGGGACGGGACTCACTTTTTTCAGATAATCCAACAGCCGCACATAGAGTGAATAGATGTTCTGGCTAGTGTCGATCTTGATCATTGTCTTTTCAATATTGTTCTCTAACTGACGGATGATCTGGGAAAGACCAGGAAGTTGAGAGCAGTATATGTGTTTGTGTGTGCATTTGGTAGGAATAACTGGAGCACAAAGGGGTTGCCCAGGGGTAGGAAGATGCTCTAATGGGGCAAGACCAGAGCCATAATTAGGGCAGGGCAGGTGGAGATTTGCCCCTGGGGATTAAAATTTGGAAAGTGCTGAATTCAGAGGTTGTTGACAGCACTTGGATTTCTTCAGCAGCTAGAAACAACAGAGCTTATTATCACTTAGTGAGAAAATTTGTTAAAAAAAAAAAGCTACCAAATGGTGGAGGAATTCCTTCCCAACATCTCTTTTT
>CM053595.1:116492500-116546100 GCA_028646575.1 Pseudocheirus occidentalis | reverse complement strand
GGCTCTTTTAATCCTAAACCTGAGACTGGGATGTTGAGTGGTCTTTCTCAGAATTCAAACTTTGGGTTTTTTTTGGGGGGGGGTGGAGAGGGATGAGGGGAAGTGCAGTCTCACATTCTACGGGCCTACCCTCTCACCTGCAACTGCTGCAGCTCTTCTTTGCTACTGTTCTGCTGGTTCAGCAGATTATCTAGCTCTGTCTGCATGCTTTCCAACATCTCCCCTCGCTGCCGAATGAGGTGTAGCATCACATTGTGAACGTTCACACGGTCAAAAACATACTTACGCAGCTTTTCCCGAGCTACCTGTAAAGGTGTAAGAGGGCTGGACCAGGGCCATGATGCATAAGAAGGGAGAAGGACATAGGAATGGATACAGGGGAAGCTTGAGAAAGATAGAATGGAGGCATTGGGATGGGGCCCACGACTAGTGATGATGCAAGGATGGAGGCTGGTATGGGGTAATGGGATAGGAATAAGATTGTATGGTTCAGCTCACAAGGTTTCCTTTTGGGTTTCTCCACCAAAGACATCATCTGCCACCCCCAATTCTGAGCTCCAAAAGCCAAGACTTCAGAGCTTCTATCAAGGATCAGGGAGGTATCAACTTCACAATTTTCTCTTAGTTTGAGGTGGGCTGCTTTTGGGGGCCTTTTTGTTCCTGGGTACAACCCAGTGGGTATTGATCCCTTTTGAAATTGTTCCACTTAAGCCCCAAAGAAAGACCCATTGGACTGTTCTTTGAGAGGGATGGGCAGGAGATGCGATTTCTACATTCTATGATTCCTGGCTATGCCTCTTCCCTTAGTTGTTACCTCCACAGTACTTCGGCAGGTGGCAAGCTTCAAAGGTAAGTTCTTCCGGCATGCCCTGGCAATGGTCCATTCATCATACTGTAAGGTTGGGGGAAATTTAGCTGACCAGTTCCAGAGCCACAGTTGTTCTTCCCCTTATACCCTGATAACCCAGGGTCGAGCATCAATCCCCAATACAACCTCACCCAGCAAAATGAATAATTGCACAGATTTATATAGTGCTTTAAAGTTTAAAAAGCCATCTCCTCACAGCTACACTGTGAGGACAGTATTTTGAATATAATTATCCCCATTTCATAGTCCCTATTTCTGTGAAAGGCATGATCATTCTTCTAGTCTCTCAGGTTTATAATCTGGGCATTATCCTAGACTCTTCATCCTCACTGACTCCAAACATAAAAATACTTATCAGATCTTGCTTTTTGTACTTCTGCAACCTCCATCGCATCTGAACCCTTCTGTTGGACCCTCATCACTTCTCAACAATTGCAACAGCTTCCTAATTGGTCTCCCTAACTTAAGTCTCTCCCCAGTCCTGTCCATACAACACATTGCTGCCAGAGTAATTTTCCTCAACTGTGGAACCAATCATGTGACTCTACTAATAAGTCTAGTGTCTTCTTATTGCCTATGAATAAAATATAAAGTCCTCTGTAAGCTTTTAAAGCTCTACATTGCTTGGTCCCCTCTTTCTAGCTTCATGGGACATGTTTCCCCTTCACACTGCAGTCCAGCCATCTGGCTTCCTCCCTATTATCCAAACAAGACCATCTCTGTGACTTTGCATTAGCCATCCCTTATACCTAGAATGTACCCGCTCCTTACATCTAAGATGCATTCAAACATCATTATTTGTGTGTATCTCTCCTCCCCAAACTACTCATATTCAGCTACTTTGTATATATTTGTAATTACTAAATTTATGGAGTACATATTTTTATATACACTTGTCTCCCCTATTAGAACATAAACTCATTGTGAGAAAGGATTTTTAATTATTTGTCCCCAGAGCCTAGCATAACACTTGATGGATAGTAGGTGCTTCATAAATACTTAATTGATAAGGAAACTAAAGCTCAGATAAAGTTATTTGTCCACAGTCCTTCAATTAGTAAGTGGCAGAATCAAGACTCCATGGTCTTCTGACTTCAAGTCCAGGCCTCCCTTCTTCCTTAAAACTAATGCTCTTCCTTGCTAAATTTCCTCTGTTCTGGTCCCAATTCCCCTACACCAAGTTCAGTTCTTACTGTCTTACATCCGTCCCCACAATCTCTGCAGTCCTAACTCTCCTGCTTTATGCAATAGGAAGCATTATCTTTCCCTGATACCATTTTTGGCAAACTTTGAGGCAGCATGTTATGGTGGATAGAACATTAGATTTGGAAGACCTGAGTTCAAATTCCATTTTGGACACTAGCTGAGTGACCCTAAACAAGATAATAAATCTGTTTCTATATTTGTAAGATGAAGATAAGGTTAGTTAATACCTACCTCAAAGAATGTTTATGAGTCAAGACATAATGTTAATAATAATATAATTAAGATATTAATACAAAATTAATTGATAATATAATTAAGATAATGTTAAATATTTTGTAAACCATAAAGCACTATGTAAGCATGATCTATTAGTTTTATTATATTAAATTGAGGACTTTTTTCCATATATTCCAGCTGTGCCCTGGACCCTCTTCTCTTCTTCTACTATTGTTTCACTTGGTGATCTCATCAGCTCCCATGGACTTAATTATCATCTCTATGTTTTAATTATCATCTCTGTCACATCTTGAACCTGCTTATTAGATATCTCATCTTGAACTGGATGTCCTGTAGACATCTTAAACTTAGCATGTCCAAAACTGAACTCATTATCTTTCCCCCTCAAATAGTCCCCTCTTCCAAACTTCCCTATTACAGTTATCCCTTCCACATTGTGGGGATCAGGGGCACAGTGCCCCTGTGATCTGGAAAATCTGCATAAAATTTTTTGGCCCTCCCTTCATCCCAGAGAAGAAGTCTGAATGTGTTATTTTTATTTTATTGGGTATTTACAGTACCTTACTGAAAATGTGGGTTGATATTATATAAGACTGGGCATATATTTTATGCCTTCCTGAGGTTCTAAACTATTTCTGTGTAATCTTCTAGCCTTCATGTGTCATCTGTCGATTCTGCAAAACTCCCCCAAATTCTCATTTAATTTCTTATGCTAACCCATGATATGTTAAAATTGTAACAGGGGAAGTCATGATATGGAAGAGATAACTGTACTGTCAAAGATACCACTGACCTCCCAGGTTCAAAACCAAGGTTTCATCCTCGACTCCTTACTGTCTCACCCCATCATATCCTATCTATTGCTGAGATCTGTTGATTTTACCTTAGTAATGTCTCTTGAAGATGCCCCCTTTTCTCTTCTGACACTGCCAACACCCTGGTGCAGACTTTAATTTAAGTATTCTTGGACTAGTGAAATACCATATTAGTCTGCCTATTCTAGTCTTTTCCCATTCCAGTCCATCCTCCACTCAGATGTAAAAATAATCTTCCTTAAAGTGCAGGTCTAAGCTACGCACCCCCTTACTCAAATGAACTCCACTGGCTTCCTCTCAGAATTCAATATAAAATCATGTTTGGCATTCAGAGACCTTTATAACCTGTCCCACCCCCTACCTCTACAGTCTTCTTATACTTAATCCCTACTCTGACATATTCTTTAATCCAGCACCACTGGCCTTCTTGTTGTTCCTTCAATAAGATACTATCTCAGGACATTTTCATAGACTATCTATCTCTCCAGCATGGAATGATCTCCCTCCTCATCTGTCTCCTAGTTTCACTGACTTCCTTCAAATTGCAGCTAAAATCCCACCTTTTAAAAGATGCCTTTCCTGTTCCTTTTTACTTCTAGTACCTTTCCTCTTAATTATTTCCAGTTTACTTGGTGTATAGCTTATTTGCTTGCATATTGTTCTGTCCCATTTAATTGTAAGCTCTTTGAGAGCAGGTATTTTTTTTAATCTTTCTTTGTATCCCTGGGGTTTAGCACAGTGCTTGGCTTATATAGGTGCTTAATAAATGTTTCTTGATTGACTGGCGCATAAGACTCAGTACTCTCCAAGAGCAGGGAGTGTCTTTCCTATCTTATCAAAACCTTTCTATAAGATAAAGTTGGAATAAGTTACTTCTAAGGTTCCTTCCAGCTCTAAATTTCTATGAGTCCAAGTCCTCTGAGATTTCTTCTGGAACCAGCACAATTCTCTTGTCTAATATCCTGAGTTAGGATGATATATGGAAGCCTCCTTGGTTTATGGACTCTCCTGATTCCCAGGGAAGTATGGAACCCTGCCCTATGTAATGACCAGTGTGTCTCTCCACATTATGGTTCTCTTGTCCCATACTCTGATTAGTCTGTTCTGCAACTCAAATTGTCCCCATTTCGGAGAAGTTTCTTTGGAGAAGTCCCAGGATCATAGATTCAGATTATAAATCTAGAGCTGGAGGGAACCGCAGAGGTTAGCTAGTCCAACCTCTTCATCAATTTTATAGTTGGTGAAATAGAGACACAAGGAGGATAAATAACTTGTCCAAGGTAGGAAATGTCAAAAGCTACTGCTTGTCTTTTTCTCCTCCCTCCCCTTTCTACCCCCATCCCCAGCAAAGGGCCAAACTTCTTCTATGGAAGGTAGAGATGGAGTGGAGTAGCTTAATCACCATGGGGACCACAATGATTTTGGTTCATGGCGCTAAGGGACTGTAGAGAAATAGCTTTTCTCCCTTCCCTTCTAGGGAATGGTCTTATATCCAGAAAAGCCCAGAGCAGAGGAAGGGAGAAAGGGAAAGCCCTAGAGAATCTAGATAATGTGGTTGGTGTGTGTGTGTGTGTGTGTGTGTGTGTGTGTGTGTGTGTGTCCCAGCCTAGGTGACTATATTCTACATAAGAACTATGGGTACTGGTCTGGGCTTCTTAATCAATGGGGCTTTAGATCAAATTCCGTACTCTTTTGGAAACTGTCCAGTCCTGGTAGAAATGACG
The DNA here is from genome assembly GCA_028646575.1 of Pseudocheirus occidentalis. Classification (NCBI taxonomy): domain Eukaryota; kingdom Metazoa; phylum Chordata; class Mammalia; order Diprotodontia; family Pseudocheiridae; genus Pseudocheirus; species Pseudocheirus occidentalis. Next base: position 116,541,250 of record CM053595.1, on the reverse strand, counting down.
GATGTTGTTCTGCAGGATGTTAATGACATCCTTGTTCTGGACTGTTTTCTCCTCCAAGGACTTGGCTTGTAGAACTCGACCTTTTTCTGTGGGTAAATCAGAGGCAGCATGGATGGGCACAGGAATTAAGACATGAGGTAGAAGTCATTAGAAAATACTCCCAGTGGCACCCTTCTCCAAGGCAGTTTCTGCAGGAGATCTCATCTAGTCAAACCCAGTGAAGGTCTCTGAGAGTAAAGCCCTGACAGATACCTCCTAACCTGTCTTCGTACCTCACCTTCATTACCCACATGAACCAATGGAATGTCTGAGGGGAAAATAACTTCTTAAGGTTGTTCCCAAATCAGTAAATAAGGTACCAGATTGTACTGCTTCTTGCTTCTCTTAGCCACGATCTCTCTTCACAGAATATAGGGATTTGTTCAAAGCAAACAACATTTATTCCTTGGAGAGTCTCACTCATGCTAACCTGGTAGGAATGGCTCTAGTTGGGAGGGAGTGTAAAGGGTATGGGGAGATGGAGACTGGGAGTACACTCTTCTCTAGAGTTCCATGGCTCATGATAGCTCCCCACGATAGTTTCATCTTTTACCCCCTCCTTCTCTACTACTATACCTGTCCCCTGATTGCTATTTGGTTGCCCAAATCTCATATTTTGGGACCCAGTTCAAGTCTTAGGAGCCTCCCCCAAGCTCATACTTTGGTCTTTGTCTTCCTGAACTCCCAGAGCACACATCAGTGCCATATTGTAAACTTTGTTATTGACTTGTTCTATATTGTTTTCTACTCATCTACTCATCAGTCAAGTCTTTTTGGAGTCTGAGCCCCAAAAGGCTGAGGACCAGATTTTCCCTTCGATTTGCATACCCATAGAGTGCCAAGCACAGGTGTGGAGACACAGGAGATACTCTAGACTTGCTGATTGTCTATTCCCAAGAGCCTTCCACCCATCCTGCCAGGGTCAAAGACCAAATGAATGAGTATAAAGCTTACCCTGGAAACTGATGATGGTCTTTAGCTCCTGGATCTTATCCTTCAGGTTATTTAGATCCTGGAACTTCATGGTGACACTCCTGGGTCCCTCTCAAGTCTTTTCTTCCCCAAAAGGGGCAGCTCTCAAAGCTCTGGTGTTACCTACCCACCTTCCTCTTCTCTGCTCGATGGGCTAAGTAGTGTCTCTGATCCGATTGTCTCATTAATTGTGAACTCAGTGGAGCTCTCTGTGACATAGTATAGGATTCTCAGTTCTCATAGAACCCTGGAGCCCCAGACTCGCAATTACTCAGCTAGCCATTTTCTAAGAGTGGTCTAATAGGCTCCTTAGGCATTATTCTTGGACCAAGTAAAATGAATCTTATGAAAATTAAGTAATTATAACATCCCAATATTGGAATAAGGAGGGAAAGTTATCTATTCGTTTGATATAGGTAAAAAACCATTGGATTTGGAAACAAAGGTCCTAATTTCAAATCTCTCTTCTTATTACCAATTTGACCAAAGATAAACCTTTTCACCTCTCTAGGCCTCAATTTCTTCATCTGCAGAATGATTCTCTCTAGGGTTCCTTTCAGAGCCAAATTTTATTATCTATTCAGGTTAACTGAAAGTTTACTCATGTGGATCTGAATGATGGCCCACAGCCAAGTTAGCAGAGGCTTGGGTCTGGATACAGGGGTCACTGAAGACAAACATTGAATTAGTGTGTGTGTGTGTGTGTGTGTGTGTGTGTGTGTGTGTGTGGTATGCTAATCCTAACTCTTCTTCTATAGGGTGCAACATCTCAGGCCATGGCATGTTGTTTGTTTCTTTGTTTTGTATTATCATGCTTTATTTTGTTACCTCTGCATGTATTTTATCTTCCTATTCAATGGAAAGTTGTATGAGGGCAGGGACTAGGTCTTACTAAGTTTTGTATATCTCTCAACACTAAACACTGTTCTTAGCCTATATTAATTCTTTTAATACGTATATGTTAAAATGCTAGATGTTTGTTCCATGATGGTCCTTTCTATCTTCCCCCATTTATATCCTCTTCTAGGAGAACAACCTTTGAAAGCTGAGAAGGCCCCCATTAGCACATAGGCCCACTCTAGCTTTTTGACACTGGAGGGGCCAAAGATAGGAGACCTTAGAAGTGGCTGATGAATGAAGAGGTAACCTCTAGTGTTTCCTATTTCTCATTCCCCAAAATGAATTCTCTAAGCATGTTGATGCAACAGATACTGTCTTTCCACCAGCTCAAGTCACCCTTCATCTCTAGCCCTTCTGGTTGGGGAGCACAAAGGCAGCAGACTGCACAGGATGTTTAGAGCATTTTTTATGTGTGTGTATGTATATATATATAATCCATATATTTATGGATTGGAGAGTGGAGTGCTTGTGCACAGCTGGAAGAGTCATGATGATGTAGACAAAATCACAGAGAACCCTTACTCCAGAATATCCCCATACTGATTTTTCTTCTGTTCTGGATTTGAATACCCTTGAGAAGCCTGATCTGTAAGAAATGAAAGAAACACTGTGTACTTTTTTTTTTTTTTTTTTGCTGATTTCACAGAGAGAGGAATGGAGGCCTAATATTGGATTATGTTGCTGGGGAGGAGGCTAGGAAATGGAACCCAAGAGAGAGAAGGAAATTGTTTGGTTCCCCAATATCAGCTTCCCAACACATTTTTAGTCTTTGGCTTTAAACTTGGATATGTAGGATCTGCAATGATGCAGCTGGTTTGCAGCCTGTACCCAGTTCCTCATAACTTTCCCTAAGCACCACACCATTTCCCCAGAAATTGATCTCAGGGCTTTCTGCCTGCTCTACACTAAGGTACAGCAATTCCTTCCCAGTTCCTATTCCCCTACTCCCACCCCAAGCCAGGACAGAGGGGAGAAGACAAGTTTATTTGAATGGCCTTTAGGTATTGCCCCTTCCATCCTCCCCTGTCTCTTTCTCCTTTTCGTCTCTGGACAGCATATGCCACTTCATTTCTCTTAATTGATTCACATTCTCCTTTCCTTCCAACCTGTAGCTCAGGGAGCTCCCTGGGAGAAAGTTAAAAGTAGTCTGCCCATGACCCTGGCCTTTGGGCTCCTCTCACCTGGGGTATGGTCCTGGGGTAGCTGTCCAGTCTCCAAGAAGAGCCAGAGATTAGAGCATTTCTGTGTTTCCACACGGGTCACTGCATAGCTGCCAATTGAGCCAGCAACTAAGGGAGCAGGAGAATGAATTCCAGGAGCGAAAAGCGTGGGAACAGGGGGAGGGACAGACTTTAATTTGGGGCTTCTTTAGCCTCCCCCAGATCTTTGGGAAAAGAAAGTCAGGGCTGAGGTCTGGTAGTAGAGAAATAATTTCCACCCAGCAGAGGTGGATAGAGTGACTTCGGGGCAGGGCTACCACTGGCATACCCAGTGGGAACTCAAATAAGTGAGGCTGCTTTAACTCCTCCCCCAACCCTTTCATTTTTTTGAGGGGGACTGATTGAATGGAAGGCAAAAATTATAGTGCTGGGACAGGTCAGGGTCGTGGAGTAGTTGGTAAATCAAGATTCAGCAATCTCTCCCAATCTGTACATGCCCTCCCCATACCTACTGCCCCCCCCCCCCATCCTCTCCCAGGAACTTCGGGTACCCACCCATGGCCAGTAGCACGGTCCACTGCATGGGATAGGGTAGCTTCCTCTGGAGGACCTTCTGTAGGAAGAAAGCTGCACCGGTGCCTGCTAATGACCAAGTACCTGATTAGCCTGGCTCCACTCTTGCCCATCGTGCCCTGGCCAAGGAGGGGGGCACCTCAGGGTACAAGTGGGGATAGGTACAGAGGTCCAGGACAATCCCTCCCCCTTCCGGGCATATGAGCCAACTTGCCCGCCTACCTGTGATGAACGTAATAATGCCTTTCATGAAGGCTTGAGATTGGCACGCAGCATACTCCCGGAGCCCCTGGGATGAGCACAGGTTTGGGTGTCAATTCCCCAGAAGACCCTCCCAAAGGGCAACGGACCCTCCCACCAAAGAGGGACCACCCCACCCAAACATCGGAAGACCAATGCTGCGTCCCCCGAACCCCACCCCGTGCATGCGCCTCTTCACTAGCTCCTGCGGGAACCAGGCTCTTGTGGGAACCGACCCTCCATTCTCAGGGCGGGGCCCTCGGTGCTCACCGGGTGCCTGGCGGCCACTGCATCATCTACTCGGGATAGGCCCAGGGTAACCATGGCTGGGCGAGAGACAGGAAGGGAGGCCGGGAGGGGCGGGGCGATGAGGTAGGGAGTGGGCGGAGCGAAGTGAGAGTGGGCGGGGCTTAGATTGCTATTGAAGTCCAGACGCCTTGAGGTCTCCTGCGGCTTTTCCAATTGGGGCTGGGAGCGCTGATCTGCTCGAGCAGGCGCAGTTTTCCCTGCGGGCTTGGAAAAAGTGAGAGTGAAAGTAAAAGTGAGAGAGTTGGAGGTGAAAGAGTGAGCTTTCAGTCCGTGAGAGTGGGTGATAACGAGACTGATTTCTGTGTGATTGTCGCCTTTAATACTCCCTGTGATTTAAAGCTTGAAGTGACTTCCTTTTAAAATTAATTTTTTTCAATTATCAAGCACTTATTCCCCGCTCCCCCATCCCCCCCCCAAAACAAAACAAAACAAAACAAAAAACCTTTGTGACCAATAGTGCTTGCTGGTCAAGCAAAACACATTTCCAAGTTGGCTATGTCCAAAATATATGCACATTTAGGCCTTCCCCTCGGTCAAGAGGTGGGTAGCATTTTTCATCAGTGTTCCTCCGGAATCCTAGTTGACCAGAGTTCTTGAGTTTTTCAGAACTGTTTTTTTTTTCTTCTTGCCAAATTGTTGTTACAGCATAAATCAACTGTCCTTTAGGCTCTGTCCTTTCTGTATCAGTTGGTTGATGGTTGAAACCATATCGTTCATGTTTCTTACAGCACAATAGTATTCCATTACATTCATTAAATTGTTCAGTCATTTGACAAAGAAATGGACATTGAGGGGATCCCTATTAATTGGGATATGGCTAAACAAGTTGTGGTATGTGATTGTGATGGAATACTATTGTGCCTTAAGAAACAAGTAGCGGGATGGTTTCAGAAAAACCTGGGAGGACATATAGGAACTGATGTAAAGTGAGCAAAACCAAAAGAACAGTGTTTGCAGTTAACAGTAATAGTATAAGGATAAGCAACTGTAAAAGACCTAGCTACACTGATGAAGATAAAGATCCAAGACAATTCCAAAATACTATCCACTTCCTGAGAGAGAACTTGTAAACCCTGAGTGCAGACTAAAGTATACTTTTTAAACTTCCTTTCATTTTCTTTTTTTTTGCATGCTTTCTTTTGCAACATTGCTAATATGGAACTATGTTTTGGATGACTTCACATCTATAATTGATTTCATAATGCTTGCCTTCTCAAGGGGTTAGGAAGGACAGGCAGAAGGGAAGGTAAGAATTTGGAACTCAAAATTTAAAAAAGAATGTTAAAGCAATTTTTATATGCACTTGGGAAATATTTAATGAAATAAATATATGTTAAAAATTATTCAGCCATAATCCAGTTCTTAGATACTTTCTTAGTTTTCAGTTCTTTGCCACTACAAGAAAAAAAGCTTTTATAAATGTTTTTGCATATATAGGACCTTTTCCTCTTTTGTCAACAAAACTCTCGGTATCAGCCTAATAGTGGTATCATTGGGTCAAAGGATATACACGGGTTAGTAACTTTGGGAGCATAGTTCTAAACTGATTTGCAGAATGGCTGGACCAATTCACAGTTCTATCAACAGTGCACATGTGCTCCTCCTCCCACTCCCCACCCTCAGTCATTTGTCATTTTCTATTTCTGTCAGCTTTGCCAGGCTGATTTAGGGTGTCAAGTGGAATGTCAGATTTACTTAATTTGCATTTTTCTAATTATTAGTGATTAGGAACATTTTTCTTCATATGGCTACAGATATAGCTTGGGTTTCTTCTTGTGGGAACTGCCTGTTCATATCAGTTGAAGAATGACTCTAATGATAAATTTGACTTCATTCCTTATATATATTGGAAATGAAACCTTTATCAGAGAAATTTACAGGTTTCCTCCCCCTACTCAGTTAACAGTTTCCTTTTCAATCTTAGTTGCATTAGGTTTGTTTCTACCAAAACTTTTTAAATTTTATGTAATTAAAGTTGCACTTTTTGTCTTCTGTGATCCTCTATATCCTGTTTGTTTAAGACAGACAGATATGGCTACAGATGACAATAGAGGGACAGTGAAACAAGCACCAACTTTGGTTACAAAAGTTCAGGTTTCATCTCTGATACTTACATTTGTGACCTTGGGCACAGCACAACCTCTTTGGATCTCCAGTGGGGTTGGACTAGATGACTTTTAAGGATTTTTTTCCTAGCTCTAAATCTGTAAACCTAGACTAAGTTTCTTGAGGACAAGAACCACTTTTTATCTAGACTTTGTGTACCCCATGATCTGCACAAAGTAGTTAGTTAATAAATGCTTATTGAATAGAATGCAACAGATGAGGAATTGGGAAGGAAGGTTATGTAGGATGTGGTGAAAGGCTGAATGGGAGGTGTGTATCAAAGGAATTGAAGAGAATCAAAAAATTGAAGATAACCCTATAGTTTCTAGACTGGGAAGAAGGTGGTGCCATTTTTAGAGATAAGGGGGCTGGGAATAGGAAGGTGGTAAGGTGGAGGGTGATGGGTTTTAGACATCTTGAGAATGAAGTGCTACATGGGAGTATGCAGATTGATATATGTTCCATAGGCATTTGGAAAGTGGGTACTGTGATTGTGGTGGCTAATGGTGGATGGTACCCATTCTATCCTGTCACATGGTCTGGAGATTTTAACTTTATTCAAGAGCTTTAGGAAAGGCACTTAAGGTTTTAGAGCAAAAGAATTATTCTGGCAGCTTGTATGAAGGATTGTAACACCATGCATGAGCAGCTTCCTGAAAGAATGCTACTGTGAACAGCTTTTAAGGTTCTGATTACACAGAATAGTGAACACTCCATTTATTCCATAACAAATCAAGGCAAACATTTACAACAAATTACAATATAATATTCACAACATTCCATCTTATCACAGAAAATCACAATATAGTGTTCATAATAGCTTAACATTAGAATGGCCACATAGTTTTCACCAAAGTGACTACAGTATAGAGAACAAAGAACAAAAAAATAATCATCTGATTTCCCTAAGGGGGAAAACCCTCCTTACTTAATCATTCAGTCATCTCACAATACAGTAATCAATCTTCCACTCATGGGGCAATCATAAGTTAACTTAATCAGTCACTTATCTAGATTCACAATTACTAAATATCATTAATCACTAAATACAATCATTAGAAAATTATACAAGTGCTCCACCCTTTGGTGTCTGGTAAACTTCAGTTTCATCACATGTTTAATATCCAAGGAGAGGCCTTTTCTTCATCTTGACTCTGAGTGGTCTCTCAGATTCCCTGGATCCCCTTCCACGGTCCCAGCTCCTACCTGAATCCACCAAACAGTCACCTGGATTCAGAGGCAGACAGCTCCCAGGACCAGTCCTCTGGGCAGTTCTTGTTACACACTGAAGTTCACAGGGTCCAGCACATCTCAAAACCTTCACAACTTCTGTTGCCAGGAACTCAAGGATCAACCCCAAGCCACAAACAAACAAAGGCTTATCCCGGTCATGTTTCTTTAGTCCTCCAGCAGTTTGGCTGGCCCTAGGACCCAGTAGAAATCTCAGCCTTCCAGGAAGCCTTCTCAGCCACAACTTCAGCCATCACCAGATTCTGGTCTCATAGAAAACTCCTACTCAGTTCTCAGTCCAGCAAGTAGCAGTCCAGCTTCCAGATGCTGTGAAAATTCTGTTTCTTCCACCAGGAGCCCTCCAGAAGAAAATATTCTTGATTCTGACTGCCTCTCTCTGGGATTGTACTTATATACAAACACACAGCTTTAGCTTCCTGTTTCAGCCAAACTCTTCCTGTTATGTCAGCAACAAGAGACAGAGTTTATACCTTCTGTTTCTTTCAGAGAGGTACTTAGCCCTTAGTTACTAAAGGTTTCTGGGTAATTTAATTATTTTATTAATAACGCCAATATGTTATTAATAAAAGGGTAGTCATTTGGCCATTTCTCTTAGACCAAAGGCAATCATGGCTATAGGCTTAGGGCATATATGTTCTGTTGGAAGAGGAGTGGCAATCCACTGTGGTTGGTTAACACAATGGGAAATGGGCTAGGTTAAAATAAGGGGCTAAAAGTGATATCATGTTACCCTTGGACTATACCCAGTTTTGGACTATCTAGTCAAAGAATGTATATCCTACCCATTTCTGAACAGGAGACAATGGTGACCCCAGGATGGGTCTCATTTCATTATCAGCAATGTCCTTCAAGAAGCTGAACCTTTTAAAATTAGGAATTTAGAAAGAAAGAACTCTGGATCTCCCCAAATTATTAGTTACTAATAATTGTTTCTCTCACAAGTGAGACTGGATTTGAACTCAGGTCTTCTTGACTCCAACCCCAGATTTCACTACCATCTGCCTCTAAGGAGACTGGAGGAACTTAAGTTCTCAGGATGGTGGTGGAGGGGGAGTTGAGGTGGAGATTGTAGCTGGAAGAAGAAAGGGAGGCTGGGTGGGGATGAGGAAAGAAGCTGTTCCCCCTCCCCCAAAGGCATTTGGTATCTTGTTCTTGGTATCTAGTTCTCAGTTCCTTAGATATCTTGGAAATGAGAACTTTATCAGAGAAACTTGACATTGGTTGCTGACTTTTTAGGGGCTGATTTGGAAAAGTGGAGCCTAAGGGCCCTGGGTTTATTGCTTCCTGATCTTTTCTTTGCTGGTAGAAATTCATCACTCCATAATTATCTCTTTGTCCCTGGATCTTCCAATTCTTCTTTTCAGAGGTTCTGGGGAGACAACAAAGCATTACTCTCTGGAGACCAATGGGAAGACTCTGCCTTGAGTAAACCTATTCTAGTCTTTGTCTGTACCTCTTTCCAGTCATCCTGGTTCTTTGAAGATCCAGGAGAGATTGGGGATGGGGAAAGCTCCATATGATGATGAAGATGATGGTGGTGGTGGTGGTGGTAGTGATAATGGTGATGGAGAAGGAGGAAGCAAATATAAAAGAAGAGAAAAAGCCTACTTTGGCTAACCTTTTTATAGGAAGTAGGAAGTAAATAAAATAAAAATGAGCTAATATTGGTAATAGACTTTGCAAACCCTTAAGTACTATATAAATACCAGCTTTTATTATTTAAATATTTGAAAAGGGCATATTCAATCTTTCTGTATCACCTATTACCTAAAGGTAACTCTGAGATGTCACCAGAGTGCTTAATAGCAAGCCCTTCATATTTGGCTAATAGATATAAATTAGCTTTTAGGAAAGAGATTTATTGAGGAGGTACAGCTTGAACAATTGATATAAAACATTCCTTCTAAACCTGGGGTAGGAGGCAAATGTTGCAAACACAAGGTTGTTGAGAGAGCCTTTGGCCAAACTTAAAAGTACAGTGGTCTTGAGGTACTTGCTGTGAACCCATGTGGCCAAGGGGGTACCTCCTAATTCTTGGCCCTGGAATTTCTTTTCTCTCTTCATGGAATCTTCATAAAGTTTGCTAGGGGATATGCCATTCGTGATGCATGAATTACTCTGTTGCTTAGCTGGGCTGATCCTCATGGAGCCTGACATCTCAGCTGAGTGGATCAATCTGCTTTTGGGCTAGACCAGGCAGATTACTTGGCCTTGCAGTGTTTACAGGCATATCCATCTCCAGGTTGCTGCTCATTCACCTCCCAACTCCTGTGATTGCTACTGTTGGCTTCTGTGGATTCTGCTGCTAACTCTGGTTATTGGTAGGTCTTTTGATGTGAGCTGTGGTGCTCCCAAATTCATTTGCCTGGGTGTCCTCATCTTAGAATTCTCATTCTTGTAAAACCAGGAAAGAATAAGCTTTTTTTTTTCCTTTTTTTAAATTAAAGAGGCACTGTATGCTTACTGTCACCAGGTTGGAGAAATTTAGCCAGCTCTCCCTCCCCCACTCATCAGTACTCTTCCTCTCACTCTAAGCTGCCAAAAAAGAGACTGAGAGATGGGTGGATTGAGTCTTTTGATTGCAACATTCATTTCTAGCTCAGCCACTCCTGAGTCATCATTTCTTCCCAGCTGCAGCCACTTAGAAGACTTTTCACACAATCCAATCCCCTGAGTCACTCATGGCCTGAAATCAGCCTCCTTAGATTGGAAACAGGCAGAGTATATATATGTATGAGCTAAAGACTAGCTTTCATTAGCTAGTCCATCACATCTTTATTTTATATTCTATATAAATGTACACCTTGTCTTCCCCAGTAGAAGGTAAAGTTCTAGAGGATAGGCACTGTTGTAGTTTTGCCCTTGTATCTGCAGCCCCTAGCATAGTGTTTGGCACATAGTAGGAGCTTAATAAGCACTTATGGATTGATTGAAGGAGAGATCACTACCACAGAAAGTTTCAAAGAATAAGTGATTTATGAATTAATCTTTGAAGAAGGGTAAAAGAGCAGTTCTACTCTGGAGGAGTAAAGCTAGGGGTGTGCTAGAGCCAACCTAAACTTGATGCTGTTGCATTTTCACTTTTACTAGCTTTTACACCTTGAAAACTGGCAAATGCTACAAAATCAGGGCTTGATTTATGGTTGTGTTGATTGTTTAGACTTAAGAGAGCAATAGAGGAAATGATGTTAATAATGCAAATTAAGCTTAAAAATATGTCATGCATACCCCCCTCCCCACCATCTATCCCTCAAGTTGGTTGCTCATTATTTACCAGCACTCTTAACTTTCAGCTCATCCCATCTCAGACAAGGAGTTTGTCTCATTCTCATTTTCTCATTTGAGGTACATCTTACTCAACCTCTGGACTTGAACTTGCTAGCCTGAAGGTGTGACACACACATAGAGATATACATATATATGTTTACATACATGTATATATGTATGTGTGTATATGTGTGTGTGTATACACCCCTCTACTTTTCAGAGGCACAGAATTAGGGAGTTGGAAAGATAGCAAAGTCCCACCAGTGCTGAGAACTTCCTAACAGTGATTATTAATGATCTTGAAGAGAGGGGGAAGCAGTTTAAGAATGTATAAAAATGTTCTTCTTACATTTCCACCCCCATAGATAATCCACATGATTATTTTCTTATGGAGTCTGTCCTCTTCTAGGGTTGTTCTTAATCATATTGAAGTCTTTTCTTGCCTTCCTTGTCTATAGAATTAAGGGATTGGACTAGATTACCTTTGGAGTTCCTTGAAGGCCCCATAGCTATGAGCCTGTGAAAACAACTCTGAGGTTTTACTTCATGCCTGACACAATTGAAAAGATGGAAATAATTAATGTTGGCAAAACAGTTGAAAAGCAGGCACACTTGTACATTGTTGGAGTGGTAAATAAGTACTGCTCTTCTGAAAATCACTTTGGAATTATGTTTTTAAAAAGTGACTGATATGGGGACTGCTAAGTGGCACAGTGAATAGAGCATTGGCCCTGGAATCAGGAGGACCTGAGTTCAAATGCGACCTTAGACACTTAACACTTACTAGCTGTGTGACCTTGGACAAGTCACTTAATCCCAATTACCCTCCCTTCCCCCCCTCTAAAAAGACCAAAAAAGAAGAAAAAAAGTGACTAAAATGGTCATACCCTTTTATTAGAGATCCCACTGCTAAGCAAATCCTCATAACATATAAAAGACAGAAAGATACACTAAAATATTCATAGCAACCCATTTTGCAGTAGCAAAGAATGGGAAGCAAAGTAGATTCCCACTGCCTAAGGAATGGCTAAATATATTGAGGTACAACATAGAAAGACTTGGACTTATGATGGAAGATGCTATTCACCTTCAGAGAAACAGATAACAAATGAAAATAAGCATAGTATGTTCTTACATATATGGGTAAGAGTGTATATTTATGGATATCTATGTATATGCATATAGATATGTATATATGTACATATATACACACATCCATCCATCCATGCTAATTGTAGCCTTCTTTAGTGGGGAAGAGTGGAAAGAGAGGGAAAAATAAAGTAAGAAGTGCACAGCAGAGAACAAAAGAAGACCTCCAAGGTTGCAAAGAAAAGCTGGGCAGCCTTGAAAACAGCGTGTAATATTTAATATATAGGTTTTTCTTGAAATGGACATTTATTGTTTTATATTGAATCATCTTTTATGTTCTTCTGTGTACATGGCAATGTTTATTTTTTCTTTTCTCATTTTGTATTGAAGCTTAAAACAAATGAAAAATTTCAAAATCTCTCTCCATCTATCTATCTGTCTGTCTGTCTGTCTGTCTATCTATCTATCTATCTATCTATCTATCTATCTATCTGGGTACATGAATATAATGGAATGTTACTTTACCGTAAGAAGTGATGAATAGGAAGAACTCAGAGAATTATGGGAAGGAAGATATATAAGCTGATTTAGAGTGAAGAAGGACCAGGGAAACAATATACACAATGATTACAACAATTTGAATTGAAAGAAGTTTAAAAAAAAAAAAGGCAAAACAGAATGCTGTATCATTGTAAATGGTCAAACTTGGCCACGGAGAAGAATTGAGAAAAGGCACTTCTTTTTTCTTTTTGTGGGTATGGGTGACTATGTGAAATATTACACGTTATCAGACTCAGTTGCTGTATGGGTCAGTTTTTGCTGCAATGCTTCCTCACTCTTTCCCCTTTGCTTTTAAACTCTTGTCACAGGGGATGACTCACTGGGTAATGAAGCCCAGGAGGGATACACTTGGAAACTGATGTAAAAACAAAAGTCATCAGTAAAAAAAGAAAAGAAAAGAAATTTTGATTGCCTTGGTACTCTACTGATATTTGATGTAGTGCTGCCTCCCTATGGTCTTGGACAAGTCTTCCCTCACAGTGCAGCAAGCTGAAGGGAACACAGTGCCCCATTATTCAACTCAATGGCTCCTAGAGTAATGAAATTTTGTATTCAGAACTGATACAAAAGCAACTTAAGACAAAATGTCTACCTAGAGAGAGGATTAGAATGCAGTGTAATGGCTCATATAAGGATTAGTTGAAGGAACTGGGGATATTTAGAAAGGAAGGTTTAGGGAGGACAGGATAGGTGTCCTTTAGTATTTGAAGGGCTGTCAGGTAGAAGAGGTATTCAGTTTGTTTTGCTTTGGCCTAGGTGAAGACCTTGAAGCGATGGGAGGAAATTGCAGAGAAATAGAGTTCAGCTTAATATAAGGAGAAAGGTTCCTAATGACAGTTGTACAAAAATGAAATGAAGTAATCAATAGTTCAGTCAACATTTATTAAGCTCTTCCTGTGTCCCATGCACTGTGATAAGGGCTGGAGAAAGAGGCAAAAGAGTGTTTGACTTCAGGTAGCTTACAGTTTAATAGCTAGCATTTATGTATCACTTACTGTGTGCCAGGTGCTTTACAAATATTATTTAGCCCTTGTAATAACCCAGGGAGATAGGTGCTATTAATCTCCCTTGTTTTATAGATGAAGAGACTGAGGTTAAGTGACTTGCTCATGGTCACACAGCTAGTGAGTATCTGAAGCTGGACTTTGAACTTGGGTCTTCCTGACTCCAGTTTTGGTGCTCAATCCACTCTGTCACTTAGCTGCTTGATAAAAACTTCTTATGACTTGAGGTCTTTAAGTTGTATGAACACTTGTTGGGGTTATTGTTGAGAAGATTAGAAGATTCCCATTGAAGTATATTTAGTACAAGATGACCATTGAGGTCTCTGCAAGCTGAGATTCTAATTCTACTGGGCAGAAAAGAAATACACAGGCAACAGTAATATAACATGAAAGTAAATGATTAAGCAAAGGTTAGATTGAGATTAGGCTTTTATTTGGTAGGCGTCGTGAAACCATTTTAGATTTTTGAGTGAGAGGGAAGGGAATAAGCATTCATGTAACATGTGCCAGGGGCTGTGCTAAGTGTTTTTACAAATATTATTTTATTTGATCCTCATGCCAGCCCTATAGAAGATAGGTTTATATGATTATTACACACATTTTATAGTTGAGGAAGCTGAGGCAAAAAGAGATTAAATGACTTGCCCAAGGCCACATAGCCACTAAGCAAGTGAAGTTGGTTTGAACTCAGGTCTTCTTGACTCCGGGCCCAGTGCTGTAGCCATGGAACCATCTATTACATATGCCTTTAACATCAGACACGTTAAAAGATGTATTTTGGGAAGATCACTGGGGCAGAAATATGTATGTAGCCAAATAGGCATTGGAGAATACAAAAAGAGGGAGACCGGTCAGGAGATTATTGTGGTACTACAGATATGAGGTGATGACAGCTTGCCCTGGGATGGTGGTAGTGGGAATAGAGTGGAGAGGATAGTGGAGAAAGAAATTGAGCAGAAAGCATTCTTAAGGCATTTCCATGCCTTTAGAACTTGTGTAGAATTACCTTTAAATTCCTCCCCCCCCCCAAGAAGTAGCATCTCTGCTCCATCTTTCCCAGACTCACACTATGGTTGGGAACAATAACAATAATGATTCTCTGTGTAACTCTGTCCCCTAATAGTCTGGTCCTGAATTCTTTCAGTAGCTGCAGAGTATCTGGGATTAGACAGGCCTGAACTTCATTTCAGATATCTTGTAAGAATAATTGTACCCTTTTCCAGACTTCCAGTTGATTCCATTGGCATAGCTTTCATGGTTTCCCTGGAGGTAGAGCCCATTGAGATTAGCATGGTGGCAGCTTCCATACCACCAGCCCCCCTTGAAGCTTTGGGCACAGTTGGAGGCATTTTCATCATTGTCCTGGTCCTTGGTGGTAAATGGCTTGTTTCTGTGTTCACCCATTGAGTCACCTGCAGAGATTAGAGTACAACCAAAACTCTTAGTTGTCCAGCTCTGTCCACCCCCATGATGTTCCAAAAGTACACAAAGGAAATTAGAGAAATGTGCAGTAGGAAAGCCCCAGGGACATCTGGGTCCCAGCCCTGGCTCTGTCATTGATTAATTGAGTAGCCATTTAACACATCTGGGTAAGAAGAGAGAGAAGAGAGGAGAGAGAGGAAAGACAGGGAGAGGGAGAGGGAAAGGGAAAGAAATGGTGAGAGATAATAAGGGATGATTTAGACCTGGGAGGGACCTCAGAGTCTATCTAGTCTCAAATGCTTTATTTTCAGATAAGGAAATTGAGCTCAGAGTAGTTAATTGACTTGTCCAAGGTTGCACAGGTTATAAATTACAGAAGTACAGAGAGAGCACTAGAAATGGAGAGTATTAAGAAAAGCATGACAGAAAGGAGGTACCTGATCTGAATCTTGAAAAAAGATAGAAAGGGCAGAGATGAGGAGCAAGTGCAAGCCAGGCATGGGGAGAAGCTTGAATGAATATGAAGAGGCAAGAGTTAATATATTGAGTTCAGGCATCACCTAGGAATCCAATTTGGCTGCAGTGGAAGGTATAATGATGGCCTAATGTGAAATAAGGAAATTGGAGGCAAACTATAAAGGACCTTGAATGTTACACTAATGACTTCCCATTTTACACTGGAGGCAATGGAGGCATTAAAGCTTTTCAGCAAGGGAATGACTTGATCAAATTTGTGTCTGAGGAAGAGTATTTTGGGCATGATGTGAAGGATGAGAAAAGGGAGAAACTGGATGAAGAGAAACCACTTAAGAAGTATTAAAACAGCCCAGATCAGAGGTGATTAGGGCTTCAGCTAGGCTGGTAGAATTGTCAGTAAAGAGAAGAGGACAGAATTGAGAGACCTTATAGAAGCTAAGTAAATAGTTCAGTGGATAGAGGGCTGGGCCTAGAATTAGAAAAAACTCAGTTCAAATCCAAATCAGACACTTAGTATTTGTAGGGCCCTGGGCAAGTCACCTAATCTCTATCTCCGTTTCCTCAACTATAAAATGGAAATAATAATAGCACCTGTTTTTTACAGAGTTGTTGTGAGGAGCAAATGAAATAACAGAAAGTGCTTTGCCCAATGCCTGGAACATAGTAGGTGCTTTTTTACTTGTTCCCTTTTCTCTCAAAGAACTGACAGGAATTGGAAAATAACTGCATCAGGGTAGAGAAGAGCAAGAAGATGAAAAGATTTAGTTTTGAATCTGGTGCTCTGGGAAGATAGTGGTGCTCTTGAGAGAAATAGGAAATCTGGGAGGAGGGCAGGTTTACTGGGGAAGATGAAAAGTTCAAGTTCTGGATATGTTGAGTCTGAAGTCCTGGTGGAGCATCTTGGTCCATTATGTGGGACTAGAGCTCAGGGAAGGATTGGGGCTAACTATATAAAAAAAGAAGGAAGGGAGCCAGCAAGCATTTATTAAGCACTTACTGTATACTCCCAAGGGAGGCAGCTTTTTGTGTTATCCAGGGTCTTTCTCTGCCCCCAAATGATCTGCCTCCTGTCTTTGCTATCCTACACCCTACAGCCTCTCATAGATTTTCCACAAGGCTTACCCGTCAGGGTGTACCTTTTTCCAGCCAATTCTTTCTAGTACATGTATATTGTCTAACCATCATCCCTCTTAGGTTTTCTGGTTTCTGGTGGCTAGACTAGCTCTGTGACCTTTAGAAGCTATTTTAGCATGTGAAATCTTCCATTAAGCTTTGTGTTGCCATTATCCCATAACTATGCCACAGAATGCTTCATATGGGCAGTAGAGTCATCAATTCCTGAGGGGTAGACATAAAAGCATGTGACCTCCTCATTTTAATAGATCACAGCATTACATACCACTGGGATAGCTTAGAGATGATATCATCCAACCCCCTCTTCTTGTAGATGGTGTAATTGAGGCTTGACTTGCCCGAGGTCAGTGATGGAGCAAGTATCAGAAGTTAGGGAGAGTCTCTCTTGAGCTGTCTCAGAGAGTATCCAGTGGTTTTATATCCTTGGGATTATGCCTAAGTCATAGATTGTAGGGAGGCAGAAAACTCTCACCATGGGAGCAGAAATGGCAGCCAGAGTTACAGGAGCAAGGAGGTGAAAAAGCAGTGCCTTTTCTTAAGGGACACGTCTGTGTAGGGGATATTTGAATATCTGACCCTTACCCCTTCCCTGGAGTCTACAACCTGTCACAGATACATGGATAACCTACCTGCATTTCCACCCACAAAGTTTCCTAGAATCAGCTTATATTTCTCTGTCTCTCCTAGAATCTGGAATGATGTGTACTTGGCAAAGAAATAGTTTTGGTCAAAGTCTTGGAGGTCAATTCGGAGTTCATTGTTTCCTGTTTAGAAAAGGGTATGAAATTGTATTCTGTTAATCAACTCCTCCTTCCCAAGGATACCTTGCTATCTCCAGACTGGACTATCTTTAGGGCTTGAAGTTTCAGCATAGCTGCTTTAATTTATTTCATTTCTACCTTCTTTATTCACTTCCTATTGATAGGGCTGCTGGACTTCTCCAACCCCCAGGGCTCTTGTGACAAGTTGTACCTATAAATGTTGTCCCCAGATTTGTCTATGAGCATGGTCTCTGCCTTTCCTTAGCCTGTCAACCATTTTCCCAGTTTGATTTATATTGAGATTGTCAATATTAGATATTCTCATTCCCCTACTAGTATGTCATCAGTTTTTGATGCCTGTCTATGATTGTGAACTCACATTTAGAATGTGAATAGTTACATTAATATTTATAGAGAGTCTAGATTTCTGTATTTATAGAAAGCCTGTGTGAAGGGGGAAAAAAACCTCCTAGAAACAAAAGCTGGCATATAGTAGATACTTAACAAATGTTTGTTAAATTGAATTGGACTGAACTGAATTGACTAGAGATCCTTCTAAAGCTAAAGGAACTAAAGGAAAGATTCTCTATTGAGAGATGTCTAGTGTCTGTGACAAAGAGCAAGGGGGCATTTTCTAGTGATATCCACATCATACCATGCAGAGACCACCCTACTCTGTGTATGCACTGTATCTATGGACCAGGACCCTTTGCCTGGACCCAGGGGAATGTGGGTAGAGATGATGAGTTTCTTACTCTGAGTTGTCAGGCGGTGGAGGTTGTCATTCCCCATCCAAAATTCCCCTAGATGACTTCCAAAGCCTCTCTTGTATGTAGCCCAATCCCGGAAAAAATTTACAGACCCATCAGCTCGTCTTTGGAAAACCTATGGTGGAAGAAAAGGAAGGAATAGAGGTGGACATGTATAGTCTGGAAAATTGAAGATTATGAGTGGATAGATTATCTATTTTCAAGTGCCTGAAAGGTTGTCATATGGACGAAGCATTAGGATTGTTTTATAGTCATGGTTGGGGAACCCATGACCACGTGTGGCCTCAGGGCTACAGGTTCCCCACCCCTGTATACCATCCCAGAGTGTAGGATCAGGAGCAATAGGTAGAAGTCACAGAAAGATTTTGCCTCAGTAGCATGTAGCCTGCCTTGGGAACACATAGGCTTGGAAAAGGGATGATTTGACTCTGATGCAGGAAGAAGAGACTCAAGAGACAAGTAAGCCAGAGGAGAATAGAGTTAAAATGGTAGCAGACATGTAGTGAGAGATTTAAGCTATGAGAGAGTCTATCAAAAAACCTGGAGTGACACTGTGTGGTGGTGCATGGGGGTCCAGAAGGGCATCTCAGGGATCTGGAGCTGTGAGAAGGTGAGAATTAGCATAAGAGACCAGGCTCTTATGGGTGTGGGGTGTGGGGTGTGGAGTGTGGGGAGAACCCCTTATGCTTCCTTGCAGAACTGCTTTTCCCTCTTGAGCTTAGCTAGGTGTCTGAGCACTTCTTCCATATCTGTTGCTTTCAATTTAGATCTTATTTATCTACTATAAAACCCTGTTGCCCCACCGAAATGCTAGGCTGGGTGCACATGTTCTTTAAGGATTACAAAGAGAAAGAAAATGAGAGAGGAAGTATTTTTGACTTTGAGGAGACAGAAAGTTGAGTCAGCAGCTGTTGGTCTGGGGACTTTAAGCTATTAGGGCAAAGGGGGAGAACATTGCTAGACCCTGCAAGCCTTACATATGGAATTAGATAATCCTGGAAATAAATTAGGAGCCTGTGAAAGTGGCAAGCTGCCAGCAGTGAAGCATGGGTGAGAGTACTTTCCTTTTCCAAATGATGGCCACCATTCTGGCAGGGGTGGGTTTGAAAGCAAGTCCCTTCTCCTTTGAGGGAGGAGAGAGTTGAAAGAAGGTTAGGCTTACACCGAGAGGGTGGGGATGGGATTTCCCCCTCTTCTAGTACATGGGCAGCTTTGCCTACCTTGCTGGCTATTGACACTTGCTGCCTACAACAACTAGCAAAGAGAATTCCATTGTTTAATGGGTTGCCTTGGGAGACAATGACTTTCTCCTCATTGAAGATCTTTGGGTAGATGCTGGATGCTCACTTGTCTGGGAAATGGTTGAAGTGATTTCTGTTCAGATATTGGTTGGAATAAATGAAGTCTGGGGTCCTTTCTGATTCCATGATTCTGTGAATATGCTTGGAAGAATGAAATCTCCTCAGGGTCCTCTAGTTAACATGCTCTTTCCTAGACCATATAGTCAGAAGGCCTCTCCATCCTGAAGACTTTCCCACTAAACCTTAGGCAATTTCTTCTTGTTTTAGTTCGAGACTAGTTCTTTCTGGAGAAAGAAAACTAAGGACAAGACTTAACTGCTTTCAAACACATGATAGTTATTATAAGGAACTCACTGACAACCCTTCTCCATCTCCCCTGAAGACAGTATAAGAGGAGATAAAATTTTATTGCTAAGGAAGTCAGGTAAGACCCGAAGGAGATTTTTCCAATGGGAAGTGTTCTTAGACACAGAAATAGACAATAGTCTCTGTAGCTGTGGAACCTCTCTCCTAGAGACCCAGAAATACTTCAGGGAGGTCTTCTTAGAAGGAAAGGAAAATAGATTACAGCAAAGGTGTCAAACATGGTACCTATAGCCACATGCGACCCACAACACTCCCTAGTGTGGCTCAAACCAGATTAAGCTGTAATTGGAAAATATTTAATAAAATAAATAAAAAATACAATAAATAATGATAGTGTTAATATGTGGCTTGAAAAGTCAATATGTGAAAAGTTGTTTTACATGTAATTGGGGGAAAATTTAAAAAATATACAATTAAAAAAAAGTTAATATGTGGCCTTTAGTGTACAGTTTAGTGTCTTCTGCTTCTATTTGAGTTTGACACCACTGGACTACAGGATCAGTGAAGGTTGCATTCCCACTCTTGGTTTCTAGATTCGCTAGATTCTGTAAATAGCTACTTAGTCAGGGAGGTTGGTGATGAGAAAAGAGGGCCTGAGCAGGCTCCTCACAAAGTGTGATTCACTATGGGCGTTAGTTCCCTCCACAGAACTGTAGAATATCAAACCTAGAAGGGATCTTAGAGAATATCCAGTCAAATTCCTTCAGTTTGAAGATGGAGAAACAGAGGCATAGAGAAAGGAAGTGATGCAGGTCCAGCACAGCCAGCTCCTGGAGGAGGTAGTCACTCACAGTCCATCCCCCACCATCGATGTCCATGTCACACAGCACAGTCATGGGAGCGCAGTCATAGGGGTAGATGGTATACCAGCCACTCAGGATCTTCCCCTGGTCTAGCAGATCCTTGCAGGTTCTTGGTCCTGGAAAGCGGAAAATGCCAAGTAATAAAGGAGGTAAGTCTAGCTCAGGTTGAAAATGCCTACATGAAAATGCCTACAAGGCATTTTCCTTGGTCTGCTTCTTTTGTTCCTTTTTCTCTCGTCCTACTGGGACCAGACAGTCCATTCTCATGGCTTCTCTGATCACCTCTATGCAGCTGATTCCCAAATCTGTATTTCCAGCCTTAATCTCTCCCCTGGTCTCCAGTCTTATATCTCCAAGTGACTGACTCCCACTGGCACTTCAAAAACATGTTCATACCTGACCTCACCATCTTCCCTCCTCAAACTGCCCCTCTTTTCAACTTTTCTATTTTTGTTGATGGGGCCATCATTCTCATTTCACTCATCACTCTGCCTATAATCATTTGCCAAGTGTTGTCAGTTTTGTCTCCTTACATCTCTCAAACTGATCTCTTTTTTACTCATACAGCTACCACCCTAGTTCAGTCCTTCATTACTTCTGACTTAGACTACTGAAACAGCCTCCTAACTGGCCTCCCTGCCTCCTTTCTCTCTTCTCTCCAACCCATCCTTTATGCAGCTGCAAAATTCATCTTCTTAGTGAACAATCTGATTCTGTTTCTCCCATGCTCAAAAAACCTTCAGGGGTTTCCTGATGGTCATAGAAAAAAAATCCAAATTCCTTAATCTGATACGTAAGACTATCTACAATATGGTTCCAGTCTACCTTGATTTCACTCTAATTTCTTTAATGTGCTTTACTCTCTAGCCAAACTGACCCACTAGCTATTCCCTGATCCCCTCCTTCGGTGTGTTTAAGGAGCACACTCCATGCCTGGACCACACTCCCTGCTATTGCAATTATTCTCTTTTAAGACTTGGCCGCCTCCTTTATGAAGTCTTCACATCCTTTATCTCCATATCCTTTACCTGTTCCTACTCCGCTCCAATTCAATGTGATCTTTGAATTCCTTGTTTCTTTTAGAACTCTTTCTCCATCTTCTCCATCTATCTCCATCTGTCCTTATCCTGGTTTACTTCCTTTCATGCTGTGCATGTTGTGTTTCTCCTATTAGATTGCAGGTGTCTTGAGGGCAAGGTCTGTGTTGCTTTTTTTTTTTAAGTTGTAACATGAAGAGAGGCAGTACAGCAAAGTGCATGGCTAGAGAACTGGCATCTGAGTCAGGTGGACTTTGTTCTGCCTGACACATCCTGGCTCTGTGACACTGTGAAGATCACTTAATGTCTTAGTGTTCTAGTCAACTCTCTAAGACTGTGAATGGAAGCAAAATGACAATCTTCAGGAGAGAATTTTCTCTTCCAGGAGTTTATGATAACAATGAAATCACAAGTCCAGTACCTATCTTGTCCTAGATCAGATTGTTCCCCTAGTGGCAGGTACCATATACTCAGACACAGTGTCCAAGACAAAATCATCAGTTCTGGAATTCCAGTCTTATAAACCCAAGTCTACAAAGTGATGGGTTTTTTTCATTTCACTTGTCTTTCCTTCTCTCTCCCTCAGGTGTTCTAGAGGCTGATGGAGCTCTGGTTGTCCCTCTCTAGACCCAGGTATCAATCAAGAATGCCCATCTTGCCTGAGCAATGTTCAGAGACCTGATGCCTTGTCCTTAGAGGGACTGCTCCCATAGGATTATAGATTTTGACCTGGAAAGGACCAAAAAGTCCACTTAGTCCAGTTCCTTCCCTCTACAGGTGAAGAAAAGGAATCAGAGGAGTTAAATGATTTGCCTGAAGTTATACAGGTTGGAAGTGTCAGGTTTGGGCTTTAGATTCGTGTTCATTAATTCCAAAATTGGTGCTACCTTTCAGCAGCTTCTCCTGCCATCCAGGGCCACACTTACCATTCTTACACAGCATGTCTTCCAGATCCTTTGCCCCTGGTGATGAAAGGAA
Source organism: Pseudocheirus occidentalis (assembly GCA_028646575.1). Classification (NCBI taxonomy): domain Eukaryota; kingdom Metazoa; phylum Chordata; class Mammalia; order Diprotodontia; family Pseudocheiridae; genus Pseudocheirus; species Pseudocheirus occidentalis. Next base: position 116,518,730 of record CM053595.1, on the reverse strand, counting down.
AAATGGGTCAAAGTTCAGAGGATCAAACATGATACACGGGGCACAAGAATCAGGATGTGAGACATGGGGCAAAGGGTCCATGTTAGCTCCTTTGATTTTATCCCAAGTATATGTATCAGAAGAGATTGAGAAGGGTATTTATTCTTCCTTGTGGCCTCACCTCTCTTGGTAGTGCTCTGCTCCTCCATTCTTCTACCTCTCAACAGATACAGCATAGACCAGTGCCCTCTGGAGACACCCAGAAGAGATCCCTGATGTGACTCCAGTACATGCACGACTAATTCTCTCAAACATCTCTTCTTCTCTAAATTATGATCTTAGTGGATAGGGCACTAAGCCAGTTTCAAATCTGGCCTGATACTTAACTAGCTGTGTGACTTTGAGCAAGTCACTTAACCTCTGTTGGCCTTAATCTATTGGAAAAGAGTAATAGCTTTGCTAAGAAAATCTCATGGACAGTATTGGTATGCTGTGGTCCACAGGGTCATGAAGAGTCAGACACAACTGAACTACTGAACAATTCTTCCATAGAGGATAGGATGCTTCCTGGCCACTTGGGCCCATTTTCTAAACCTGTGACCCTAGTATTCCAAAGAGCCCCATCAGAGGTGCACTTAGGTATGTTGCCTTGATCTTCCATTTCAGTTATTCTCTCCTTTCCTTTTGAGAGCTTTGAAAGTAACAGAGAACAGCTGGCCAAGGGTAGGGAACATAGGGGAGAGACCGAGGGCAATAAGCATTTATATAGCACCTATTATATGCCCTGAACTGTGCTAAGCACCTTATAAATATCTTATCTGGTCCTTACAACAACCCTGTGAGGTAGGTGTTGTTATTACCCTCATTTTACAGTAAAGGAAACTAAAGCAGACAAAGGTTAAGTGACTTGCCCAAGGTCACATAGCTAGGAAGTATCTGAGACTAGATTTGAACTTGGGTTTTCCTAACTCCAGGATCAGAGCCCTATGCACTGCACCACCTAGCTCCTATGCCACAATGTTAGGATTGCACCGTGCAGGCAGAAGAGGCCTACAACCTGGAGTCTAGGGAGAAAGGACCCCCTCAAACTAAGAGTGTTTTTTTCCTCCTCACACAAAGCTCTCCAAACTTGTCATGGAGAATTATGGGGAATATTCTCACCAAAGGAAGATGACATCCCTGGGGCTCCTTTTTCTCCTGAAAGAGAGAAATCAGTTTTAATTCTTGGTTGTTCTAGATAAGTTTTTCCCTTCTTGTTGTTCTGGGAAATTATTTTCTTGATGCTGATTATGACCAGTAAGAGTTGCCAACTATACACTTCCCTGGAATCTGTCCAGTTATGCAATTGGTGATGGGAGAGGGGGGAGGGAATGTAATCCTATCTAACAACCCAGGGAATAAACTGCAGTTAAGTCAGGAGAATGAGCTCCCTTCTCCTTTCCTCTTGATACTTTTGTATTTGCTACAGCTATAGTATGTATTGGCTTAGTCATGTATTGGCTATAACTATAGACTTATTTCCTGGTGCTGTTAAAGTATAGAGCAGTATTTGGTATGTTGTTGTTGTTGTTGTTTATTCTCAGAGAGGATCATGGCATCAAGAAGGAGATGTTGTGACTTGCAAATGAATGGGATTTAAGTGAGGAAAGGCTGTGCAAAGTTACCAGCCTCACTCTTTCTTCTGGAGCCATCTGGGTCCAGTGGCAAGATATAAATCAGAATGACTGGAAATGGCCCTGGCTGCAGTAAGAAACCTTGGCCTTTTTAAGCTAAAGTCTTTCCCAGGTTTTAGTTTGTCTGATGCAAAACCCATTCAGTCTTTAAGGCTAGGTAGAAATGAGGCAAATAATGGCCTCTTTTACCTAGTATATAATATAATATAATATAATATAATATAATATTATATAATATAATATTATATAATATAATATAATATAATATAATATTATATTATATAATATAATATTATATAATATTATATAATATAAAATAAAGTCAGGCTGGGAGGGGAAGACTCTCAGGGTTTCTGACCAAAATAAAAACAATTACTCAGTCACTCTGAGCTATCAGAAGACAAAAAAAAGATAACCAAGTGAAGTTTGGGCTGGGACCCATTATTGGCCAATCAATGAGAGCCCAGAATGATTTGGGTTTAAGGCATGGTACATAAGAAAAGAAATCTAATCCGTACACCCCAAGATATCTTGCTAGGTTTCAGCAATCAAAATTTACATTCCTTTGGGCAGAGCACCCTAGGTGAGGGTATGAATCCCTATGTGGACAGAGGAAGAGGAGAGAGGAAGGGAGGAAGGAAGGCTGGAAGGAAGGAAGTGTGTTGCCCAACTGGAACTGGCCAGTTGGGTCTCCAGTGGGGCAGTTACTACTACTCACAGGTTGTTGTTTGTCCTTCATTCTCAAAGAGGACCATGACATCAGGAAGGAGATATCATGACTTGCAAGTGAGTTAGATTTAAATGAGAGAAGGCTGTGTAGAGTCATCAGTGTCATTCTATCTTCTGGAGTCATTGGGTCCAATGGTAAGATATAGATCAGGACAACTGAAGATGGCTCTTGATGCAGTGGAAACCTTGATCTTTTTTTTTTTTTTTTTTGCTTTTTGCTTTTTTGGAGGGCAATTGGGGTTCAGTGACTTGCCCAAGGTCACATGGCTAGCTTTTGTGTTAAGTGTCTGGGGCCGGATTTGAACTCAGGTACTCCTGACTCCAGGGCCGGTGCTTTACTCACTGTGCCACCTAGCCGCCCCAAACCTTGATCTTTTAAAGCTAAGGTCTTTCCTAGGGCTCAGTTTGTCAGGGATGATGCCCATTCAGTGATTAAAGCTAGGTAAAAATTAGTCAAAGAATGGCCTCTTTGACTTAGTTAATAAATAAATACATAAGTAGGTAGATAGATAGATAGATAGATAAAATGTGGAAGGAGAAGACCCTCAGGGTTTCTGGCCAAAATAGAAATAATTGCTATCTATAGGGGTGGCTAGGTGGCTCAGTGACCAGAGCACCAGGCCTGGAGTCAGGAGGACCTGAGTTCAAATATGACCTCAGACACTTAACACAAAAACTAGCTGTGTGACCTTGGGCAAGTCACTTAACCCCAATTGCCTTCCAAAAAGCAAAAAACAAACAGAACAAACATAATTGCTATCTATACTCACTCTGAGCCATTAGAATCCAGACAATGACCAAGTGAGGCTTGGGCTGGGACATATTGTTGTCCAGTAAATGAGAGCCAGAGTGGTTTGGGTGTAAGGCATAGCCCATAAAAAGAAATCTAGCCCATAAATCTCAACATTTAAGGGTACTATTCCTTGTGTGGAAAGAGAAAAAGGAGGTAGAGGGGGGAGGGAGGGAAGAAAGGAGGAAAGGGAACTCTGTATATAAGACAGATATGGAAGGATACTTTAAAAACATTTGTAGAAAGATAATTTTAGAGCTCGATGTGAGTTCTCAAATTGAAGTCAGGCCCAGAGGTATAACCTTGGCCTAGATCCCAGTGACATGAAGAGGTTGAGACTCAACCAGTGGGCCCCTGCCCACTTCATTGGCAGACCCTGGGCAAGTATATTAGTTAACTGTTCATTGCTTTAGATAATGGGAATATCCAAGGACATTTTGTGTTTCTTTTATATCCATTTGTGTAAGGTTTTGCCCCCTTTTAGACGTTGGCATTGCTGATTGAAAGGGAGTATGAGTTGAATATGAAAAACATTAAGCAAGCAGCCAGATGAGACCACTTATCTAGGGCAAAGACAACCTCAGTACTTTATTTCCCAGATGCTTACTTGCATGTGACCAATGAGAGAACTTTAGAATTATTAACTGGAGAACTCTGAATCCCAGAATTCTTTGTACTTATTGGGCAAATGTAGAGAATTAGGGTTAAGCTTGTTTATGGCTTAGCCTGAGGAGTTGAGTATTTAGTAAGTATACTGGTTAATCACATAAGTTAGGAGAGGTCTCTCACTGAGGGTATCCACCTCAGGAACAGTTGTTCAGTTAATAAGCATTTATTAGGCCCCCATTGTGGGCCAGGCACTATGCTACAGATACAAAGAACGGGGCAGGGGGAAAGCAGTCCCTTTTCTCAAGGAACTCAAAGTCAATAAGGGGAAGACAATATACAAACAACCACGTACAAACAAGCATGAATGGGAAAGAATGAAAAAAGTAAGCATTAGAATTAAGGAGGGCTGGAAAAAGCTTCTCTTACTAGAGGGCATTTTATTTGGGGCTTGAAGGAAAAGGCAGAGATGAGGAGGGAGAGAGAACATTCCAGGGATGAGGGACAGCCAATGAAAATGCTCAGAGCCAAAAGATGGAAATGTCTTTTATGTGGAATAGCAAGGAACTCACTGTCACTGGATCAAAGAATCCTGTGTGTGTGTGTGTGTGTGTGTGCGTGTGTGAGAGTGTGTATGTGTGTGTGAGAGAGAGAGAGAGAGAGGCCTTGAATGCCAAACAGGATTTTGTATTTGATCCTGGAGGTGATAGAATGTTTATTGAGTCTGTTAAGTAGAGGAGTGACATAGTTGGACCTGAGCTAAAGCTTTCTTGACTGAATTAACGGTGTGCTGGAGCGGATGGAGACTTGAGGTAAATAGTCCAGGTGTTAGGTGATAAGGGCCTGCACTTGAATCATAGCAATGTCAGAGGAGAGAGCAGGGCACAAATGAGAGGTGTTATGAAGATGAAATTGACAGGCTTTGGCAACTGGTTGGATATAGAGAGTGAGAGATAGTAGGGAGTCTAGAATGATTCTTAGGTTGCGAGCCTGAGGGACTGAGAAGACAGTGGTGCCCTTGACACCACTGACAGGGAAGTTTGAAAAGGATAAAGGTTTAGGGGGGAAAGATAATGAGTTCCATTTGGGACATATTTGGTTTAAAATGTTCTTCTGCACATCCATTTTGAGGTGTCTGAAAGGCAGTTGGAGATGTGGGACTGGAGGTCAGCAGAGAGATTGGGGCAGGAAGTGTTATTTGAGAATCATCAGCATAGAGATAGTAATTAAATCCATGGGATCATCAAGAGAAGTAGTATAGAGGGAGAAGAAAAGAGAGCCCAAGACAGAATCCTTAGGGAAACCTGTGGTTAGGGGACATGATCTGGAGGGAGAGCCAGCAAAGGAAACTGAGAAATGGTCAGACAGGTAGGAGGAAAATCAGGAGAAAGTGGTGTCCTGAAAACCTAGAGAGAAGAGAGTATCAAGGAGGAGAGAGTGATTAATAGTGCCAATGGCACAGAGAGATCAAAGAGAATGAGGAATGAGAAAAGGCCGTTGCATTTGGGAAGGAAGACTGATCTAAGGGAAGACCCCAGAACCTGGTGGAAGAGAGGCTATATGCTTTTCTCTCCTGACACCTATTGCCTAGGAGGTGAAAACCCTTCATGGCCCAACCAAGGGAACAGACCTGGAGAATTTCTTTAAATTTCAGGCTAAGGTTCTTTGTCCTTTCTGAAGGGGTGCAACACTGCCCCAGCAGCCAAGAGGCGCATCCTAGCAGAGTTAGTGGGGGGCCCTATAGTCATGGAGCAGCTTAGCTTAGCAGCAGAGCCTTGGGTCCAACACATCTGCCACATCCATCAATGAACCATTGTGAGGATAGATGCTGAGAAAAAAAGATATTGATGCCTACATTTCCAGAGTTCTAAGTTGCCTTGGCCACATGTTTTTACGACAGGTATGCCTCACTACCAAGTTACTTTAAATTAGAATCCACTCTTCCTATAGATACTACATGTATTTTAGGGAGACTACATCCCGTGTTATTGAGTGGAATAATATGTAATTATTGTTCTTACTTTGCCTTTTGAGTAAATGCATTTGTTAATTGTGTCATCTGGGAAGTATACTGGTGGGTGCTTGGGAGTAATAGTAGTAAGACTACACCTCATCACCTTCCCTATCTTGTCATCATCTGCCATTCTTAAGGTTATTACTAGAACCATAAGAATAGCTATAATAGCTGCCCCTCTGAGGATCCAACCTGCTTAAATGGGTGAGATTACAGGAGTGAACCAACACAGAGTATAGGGAAATTCCATTATACTTACCCTAGTTAAATACACACACACATACATGTATACACATATATACATTACATCTATTTGTGCACCTGAATTATCTCCTTAACTTTTTGAGAGAAAGGCATATGCCTTATTTATCAGTATATCCTCAGTCTATTAAATTCAATTGCATTGAGATGATTTAATTTTAGCCCTTTCTGGAGGCAGGAGATGGACTTTATGATCTCTTAGGGTTACTACCAGGATTCTGTCCATTTATAGTTCAGGAATACTATAAGTAGAATGGATCTCATTCTAGGGTCCCTTCTTGCTTCATTCTTCTCCTATAATGTCTTGGTTCTCTATTCTCTGTATCCACCAATATCTGTGTGCCCAGGAAAGGATTTATAGCAGTCTATCAACCTTTTAGCTTTGACTCCATAAAAACCAAACATACATTGGGATCTTGGACAGAAATCTAAAGCATAATCACTGGGTCTGGCACTCCTGATCTGTTCTTCCATCCCAGGGGGAAGCTTCTACTGGAGGAAGCTGCATTTATTAGATATTATGAGAACTCGGCAATACCTGTGTGAGTATGTATGTGAGCATGTGTGTGTGTGCGTGTGTGCACACTCAATGTCTCTTGGGAGTGTGTTTAATTATAGTACTCTCCCTCTTTAAATAATAGATATATCTCAGCAAAGAAGGCTGTAAAGGGAATTTCTAAAAAGAGAGTATAATTTTCCCTTTAACTTTCATTATCAAGTTGGAGATTCTTTTGCACAGAAAAAAATCTCCAGAAACTGAGTCATAAACCCTTGGAGAGTAAAGGGCTAAGTTGGTGACCTGTAGCACCATGACATAATGGATGTTGTACTGTAGATCAGGGGTGTCAAACTCAAGAAACAGGGATGACTAATAAGTACGTAAAGATCCCTGTGGATCACATATTGACTTAGTTTTAAAATTAATATTATCTGTGTTATATTGTGTTTTTATTTATTTTGTTAAATATTTCCCAATTACATCTTAATCTGGTTTGGGCAGTGTTTGGGTGTGTTGTGAGCTGTGTGCTGAAGTTGATCAGAATTGCTATGTAGCTCCTGGAAAAGCTTTAATTTTCCTATCATCATACTGTTCTTTCCTGAGATTGAATCTCTTCTCTACCTAGGATCCCTCCTTTCCTCCTTTGATCTGAGTATTTGTAATTGGCCTCCAAACTCTTATAACTCTACTATTTAATGAAGAGGAATCTATGGATGCCTGGCAGAGCTAAGTAGCAATACCTCTCTTCACCAGTAGGTGTCACGCTCTTATACAATGTAATACTAAATTGGAAACCTTTGATTCTTCAAAACAGATCAATTCCCTACTTTTTCAGGGGTGAAGGATTGACAAAATGCAAAACAAGATGCCATATTTGTACTTCCTTTTAAAAAGTTCTCTCCTTCCAGATCCAGAAAAAGCAGGCAACAGTTCACTCTGGGACTGGAGCAAAATAAATTCTCCCCTTGACTCTACCAAATTTTTCCTTTTTAGCGATACACAAATCGGCCCTCCCATTCACATCTTAAGGCATTTTGCCGGCAGTTAGTCCAGTGCTTCACACAAATATGTCACTTAGTAAGCGGGTGATAAATTGAAATAGAGGCAGGTACTGGAGAGCCTCTGCAGTATATTAAATATACTGAGGCATTGCCCGCTCTTACCTTTGCTTCCCATTGGGCCAGCTTTGCCTGGGTTCCCTGGAGGACCTGCAAATACAAGGATGAAAGCTTAGGTCCTTTTAGGATAGAGATCAGACTCCTGACTATCACTTAAATGGGGTAGGAATTGGCAGCCTTACTATTCTGGACCCAAGGATAAAGATCATGGCTGCCTGTACCCTAGTTTGAATCCAAGGACAGAAGTGGCAATAGGGATGGAGATAGGAGAGCTCTGAAGAATTGGGCTTATTGGGCTCTGGGAAGAGGTGGAGAAAAGGACACAAAGAGAGATTTTTCTATTTATTTTTTCCCCTGAGAGATTTTTCTTTAATCTCATTTCTCTTTTATTCCTTTTTCTTTTCTCCCTCCTACTCCCTCTTTTCCCTCCCAGTTTCTCTCCTTTTATTTCTTTTTCTTCTCCCCTGCTTGATAAAGGATCTTCCAGGGCAACCACATACCTCTCTCTCCAGCAATGCCAGCTTCTCCTTTGGGTCCTGAGGCTCCAGGAAATCCTGAGCACCCTTGGATTATGAGGACCTTCTCTGAGGATTCCAGACCTGCCACCTTAATCTCTGAAATATACAACGAGGGCCTAGGCTTGGATTGAGAGGCCCAAGAAGCTGCTGCCTTCTTCTTTAGATGGTAGAAGCAGTAGAAAAGACCCTGCCTGAAATAACTGTGTAATTCTTAGCCTCAAACCATCACATTGCACATGTGTCTCCAGCAGGGAGAAAAATGAGTAAATATGTGATTCATGGTAATTTTTTTAATGTTACCATTAAAAAAGCTATTATTTATTTATTTGTTCATCTGTCCATCCATCCATCCATCCATTCATCCATCTATGTATCTATGTATCTATCTAATTAATTTTGAGCAAAAATTACCAGAATCAAAATTATGAAGGAAGGACAACTTTGACTGAATTTCATTTTAACTGCAAACTTTAGGAAGTTTACTTATCTGTACCATTCACTAAACAAACATTTATTAAAGATCTACCATCTTCATTGTCCTAATAAGTGGAAACCTTAGATCAAATAGAGAAGTCGACAATTTATGTAAGTTGTGAGTTGACAACTGAGTGTAAGCAAGATCTTCTGAAATTGTTAATCTTTCAGTGACACTTGTATTAGACAACAGGTGACCTTCCTTTACACAATAAAAAGTTGTACATGTAAGGTATTATATCATATACATACAAAAGATGCCTATTACTAAAAGAATCTTGTGGGGAATTACTTTATAAAGTGAAGGATACTTTTGTACAATAACTGAGTAGGAGGACAAGGTGTTCCTATCCACATTTAATCTTTTCAGTGAGCCTGGATTTTTGTGGGAATTTTTACCTGCATGATAAACCTCATCAGCAACCTTTAGAGTAAATTTCAAGTCTTGCAGGCTGTCAGCTAAGCCCCATGAAACTCTTCAGACCCACTAATATCTTTACTGGCAGCACTACTCCTGGGCTTTCTGATCTGGGGAGCCAAGAGAGGTCCCTGGGACATGAGGGAGTTTTACCTGTCTCTTCTTGTGTAGAGGAGATGAAGACTCATTGACCATTCCCTGTGGCTCTTCCTGAAGGAGAGTTGTCCTTGGACGTTAAATATAGCTGTAAAGGAATTTTACCTTTGCTTACCTGGGCATGAGTTTTCAGCCTGGCACAGAATGGGGAGGACCCAGAAGAATCCTACCAGGGATAACTGAAGTGACCTCTTCATGTTTGGGGATTCCTCTTGTGTGTCCAGTTCTTTCTCTGTCAAGAGTTATAATAGCCTCTGAGCACCAGGATGAACTCCTCCCTGATTTCTTAGCCCTGCCCACTTGCCTACTGGTTTTCCTATCTTGCTTAGCTATCTCCAGTCCACTTGGATGAGATATCCTTCAAGTTATCAGCTTTTGGACTAGTACTTGGACAGCCTGGGAATCAAGGGTGATGAGAGTTATGTTTTGTTAGAGTGAGTGGACTGGACTTTTAGATCCAGTGAGATAAATAAGGGAATAAGACATCTATAAAGTGGAGAGGAAAGCCTTCCTTGGTCTTTCTGAACCCCCTCTCTGTTTCTGTCTCTCTTATCTCTCCCATCCTTATCTTTAGCTAGAGTCTGTCTTCTGAGTGATGGTCACATATCACCATATGTGTCCTGGACAGCTCCAACTGGACTTCTTCTATGATGCACCTCAAGCTCACCATGTCTCAAACAGAACTCTTTATTTTTCCTCCCCAACCTTCCCCACTTCCAAGGTCACCTATTACTGTAAAGGAAGTACTATCCTCCTAGTCACCCAGGCTCACAAACTTAGTGCCATCCTCAGCTTTTCAATAATACTCATTCTATATATCTACTCAGTTGCCAAATCTAGTCATTTCTATCTTCACTACATCATGTGTATACATTGCCTTCTCCATGCTCATACAGCCACAACCCTTACCAATCCTCTCTTTTTAAAAAAACTTTTTTACCCAAATAATTAATCATTACTTCTCTTCTGGACTATTATAATAGCTTTCTAATGGGTCTCCCTGCCTCAAGTCTCCCCTCTACATTTTATCTTCTACTCAGTTTCCAGGACAATTTTTTCTAAAGCATAGGTCCAATCATGTTCCCTGCCCCCTCACTTCATTCTCTACAATGATTTCCTATGGAACTTTATTACTTCTAGCATCAAATATAAACTTCTCTGTTTGGTATTTAAGGCATTTCATAACCTGACCCTGTCCCACCTTTCTAATCTTCTTACACTTTTTTCTGCCACCTCTAGGTTCCAGCAGGGCTGGTTCACTTGTAGTTCCTTGACCATGACACTCCATCTCCTCTCTCCTTGCTTTGCACTAGCTGTCCCCCAAGGCTAGAACGTCCTACCCCTTCCTCTCTCCCCAGCCTTATCTTCACTGGCTTCAATTCAAGACAGCTGCTCTAACCCCACCCACTTCAGGAGGTTTTCCTTGGTTCTCCCAGTTGCTAGTACCTTTCCCTCGGAGTAACTTCCATTTCCTTCGTACACAGTTATCCCTTCCACATTGTGGGGATTAGGGGTATGCCCCCTCCACCTTACTCCCCCTAACCCCTGCCCTGGGACCCAGAAAATCTGTATATACTTTTTTGGCCCTCCCTTCATACCAAAGAAGTCTGAATTTTTATGGTATCAGAAGATAAAATATGTTGATATAAAATACGATAACATATATTTTATGCATTTCTGAGTCCCTAAACTTTTTCTGTGTCATCTGCTGGCCTTTGTGTGTCATTTGTGGCTTCTGCAAAACTTCCCCCAAATTCTCATTTAATTTCTTATGCTGACCTGTGATATATCGAAACTGTGATGGGGAAAGTCATGATGTGGAGGGGATAGCTGTATATATTTTGTATCTTCTTAGTTGTTTCCAATTTATCTCCCCTGTTAAACTGTGAGTTCCTTAAAGGCAGGGACTGTTTTTGCCTTTCCTTGGATCTCCGGTGTTTAGCAGAGCAGGTGGCATGGAATAAGCACTTAGCAAATGCTTTCTGACTGACTCAGCACTACGGGATATCCTTATGGCTGAAAAGACTAGGGGATTTCCTAAATCCAAGAAGATGTATTTTGTCAATGTAATTGCTTAAACTTATTTTTAATGATTTGCATTTAATTTAGTTAATTTCAAACAACAAAATATCATGACAACTTTTCAGTTACTCCTTTGAATCCTCCAGTAGAATTCTTTGTTCACTCAATTTCATTTGCTTTTCCTCTAATTTCATTGTAATTAGTGTGCATTCTGTTCTTCTGGCTCTATTTCTCTTGTTTTCCATCTCCCCACCTTCCTTTTCATGATGGCCTTTTCAGATTCTTCATAATTGTTGGTCTTAATTGCATTTTAGTAATCTATTATATGAGAGGCAGTATGGTAGAGTATGTAGACTCAGAAAGCCTTGGAGTCAAGAAAATCTGGGTTCCAGGCTCTGAAAATAGTAAGAGCTAACATTTAGTATGTGCCAGGCACTCTGCTTTACAATTACGATTTCATTTGATCTCACAGTAACCTGGGGAGGTTGTTGTTCAGTCATTTTCAGTAGTGCCTGACTCTTCGTGACCCCATTTGGGCTTTTCTTGGCAAAGATACTGGAGTGGTTTGCCATTTCCATCTCCTGCTCATTTTACAGGTGAGGAAACTGAGGCAAATGGGTTAAGTGACTTGCCCAGGGTCACACAGCTAGTACGTGTCTGAGGCTTGAACTTAGGTGTAGGTCCTATTATTATTTCTATTTTTACAGATGAGGAAACTGAAGTTAAAGAGACTTGCCCAGGGTCATATAGCTAATATGTGTCTAAGACCTTCTTTTAAATTCAGGTCTTCCTGACTCCAAGCCTAGTGCTATATCTCCTATGCTACCTAGCAGTTACTCAATTTCTCTCTTCAAGGCAACTAAGACAGCAAGTTCCATTTGGTAGAAAGTGGTTCCATTTCCACACAAGGAATTCAGTACCACACAATCAAAATCATGGTACTTGTTGTCTGTACTCCTCAAGACCACTCTCCTTCCTTATTCAGTTGAGTTCAGTGCCTAATGAGTTTAGACCCACTCCATCATAGTTTGGGCTCAGATGACTCAGAATGTGTGTAAATAGCAATTGTTTCTGTTTTGGCCACAAATTCTGAGGGTCTTCCCCTCCCAGATTTCATTAGTATTATTTTACTAGGTAAAAGAAGGCATTCTTTGTCTTATTTCTTAGCCTTAGTGACTGAATGGATACCGCCTCAGTCAAACTGAGACTTGGGAAAGACCTTAGCTTAAAAAGACTAAGGTTTCCCACTGTATCCAGGGCCATTTCCAGTCATCCTGATCTGTGTCTTGCCACTGGGCTGAGATGGCTCTAGAGGAGAAAGTGAGGCTGGTGTGCACAGCCTTACCTCATTTAAATCCAATTCACTTGCAAGTTACAGCATCACCTTCCTGATATCATAGCCCTCTTCAGGAACAAAGAACATACCACAGCAACCTGGTTCACAATTTTTCTTTCCTCCTCCGCTCCTGCCCTCGTTCTTTGGGACTTCAACATACATATTGACTTTCCTACTCACTTCCCATGACCTGCTTTCTTACTCCACCATTCCACATCAGCCCCACACAAAGATGGTCATATCCTTGATCTTGCCATCACTCACAAATGCACCATCTCCATGTTCAAGAATTCCAAAATATCCTTATCTGACTTTCATCTATTGGCTTTCTGCTTCTGCCTTCCTTTACTGCATCCTACTCTTCTTGCCACTGTAATGTCTAAACTCTTCATCCTTTACAAAAAAGTAAAGATAGTATGCTTCAATCTGCATTCAGACGCCATAGTTCTTTCCCTGGATGTGGATAGCATTTTCTATTAAGAGTTTTTTGGAAGTGTCTTAGATCATTGTACGACTGAGAAGAGTTAAATCTGTCATAGTTGATCATCACACAGTGTTGCTGTCACTGTGTACAATATTCTCCTGGTTCTGCTCACTTCACTCAGCAATATGATAGATTTTTTAAAACACTACTATCTAAAATGCATAATGAATTGTTAGATATTAAAAGTAAAAGCCCCCATTTACAATGGAATAAGTGGTTAGAAAAATAGTTTTGAAAAGAGACAAATTATTAGTAATTTTGTAACATTAGTGCTGCTTAACTATTATCAATCAAAAATATGCAAAATAATCTTTACATAATTGGAAAAAACAAGATGCTGTTAAATGGAAAATATGCTAAATAAAACAGCTATGAGGTATCATTGCACATCTACCAAATTAGCAAAAAAAATTAAAATCAACAAAATTCTATGCTGACAGGGCTATAGAAGAACCAGCATAGTCATTCATTGCTGGTAGAATTGCAAACTTGCAGAATTTTTAGGGAAAGAGCAGTCTGGCAACATGCAGTAAACATTTTTTAAAAAGTCATACCCTCTGACCTGCTAATTCCATTGTTGTGAATTTATCATGAAAATATTGTCAAAACAGCAAAAAAATACTCAAAGAGTGTTGATGGTTGTATTAGTTATAATTGGGAAAAAAATAACCAAAACCGTGTACATACACATAAAAGACTAGAAGCACCCTAAATGTCCAAAAACAAGGTTCAAAGCTAAATAAATTATGGTATTTTTGTTTGGGTGAGGTGGAGGGGGCTGGACCTGTGATTTCCTCTCAATCAGTCAATAAATATTTATTAAGCAACTACTGTGTGCCAGGCATTATGCTAAACAATGAGAATTTTTAACATTTGTTTTTTAAAATTCTGACTTTCAAATTCTCTCTCTCTTTTCCCTCTCCTCTCCCTGAGAAGGTAAGCAATTTACTATGTTATACTGTATAATCATCCAAAATACATTTCCATATTAGTCATGTTGTGAAAGAAAACACACACACACACACAACCATGAAAAAAATAAAGTGAAAAATAATGATTCGATTTGCATTCAGACTTGCTGTTCCTCCACCATAAACCTCTATTTCCTGTCTGTTTTTCCTCATGTTGTTTCCCAAGACTATAATACGTTTCTTCTTTACCTCTACCTCCTATAATCCTTAATTTTCTTCAAAACTCATTTCAGTTCAAAACTCCTCTCCAGCTGCTAATTCCATTGTAACAAATTTTATATTTAATTTTCAATGTATATATTGTTCTCCCCCTCCTCTTCCTCTCCCCAACAGAACACAAGGTTTTGGAAGGCAGGCACTATTTCCATTTTTTTCTTTATATACCCATTGCATAGCACAGTCTTGGTACAAAGTAGGTATTTATGTAATAGGGAGCTAACTGGGGAATACCTGATAAGTTGAGGCAGCCCCCCAACCCCACCCCAACTCATTTGATGAAATTACAGTACTTAAGGACAGGTAACAGACAATGAGATGTTAAAGTTTTCTCCAAGATTTAGATTCTAAAAGGTTCTGTTCACAGTTTGTTAAAGGGATTATAAAGAATGTAGAGTTCAAATGTAGACTTTTCACCAGGAGAAAAGATATCAGGATCCTACTGTGTACGAGTCTGCTTAACTACAAGTGTTCCCTATACGTGTACTTCCTTGCTGATGTTTTTTGTGTGTGCATGTCCACTCCTCTATTGGATACTACACTGGTATGAGAGGTTTATGGGGGAAATGTTTTGGCACTACTGTTTATGCTATACCATTTCAATAAATGCCTTTGCCTTAAGCTTACTTGGGTGACTAGAGCAATGGTGTTAAATTCATATAGAAACAAGGCCTATAGAACCATGCAAAAAGATTTCTGGGAGTTTCTTATTGACTTAGAAAACCATGTGTGTTTATATATTTATTTATTTTTTATTAACAAGTCAAAATATTAAACTTAGGAGCTATGTTTTAATTGGTTTGGCAGTACTCAGGAGTACTTTGAACCACACAAGGCCCCCGGGGACTATACATTTGACGCCCTGACCTAGAGTAAAGGTAAATGCATTGACGGAGACTTCTAAGGTATAGTTTTAGGGGTGTGGAATCAGAGCATATCTGGAACCAGGGGAACTAACCTTTGAAAGTAAATTGTTGGGATATGCTGAAGGGGCTGCTATACTTAGGGGAATGCTTGTTGAATTGTTGGATTATTCCATTTTATTCTTTCTTTACATATCAATCAATCAATAAATCAATCACTTGACATTTACTACACAGATGCAAAAGCATCCCATAACTTCTTATCCTGCATGGCCTAGTAGATCTTTTTCTCTTCACAGAGTCTTCATGCAGCTCCCCTTGATTGTATCTCTGCTGAGTGGGTGGCGTAGCTGGTTTCCCAGGGTCTGTTACTTTCCATAATATGACTCTCTTCTCTGCTGCCAATTGTCATTCTCCTTGAAACTCCCTTCTCCCTCTGATTACAGTGTTTTGGTATTTGTGTCTGGAGTGTAAGTCTCTTTCCCAATGAATGGAATGTCTCTTACTAGTCAAGGACCTTTCCTTCAAATTTATATGATCGATATAGGTGGAAAGGATAAAGAAATTCTATTCTTCCTTCCTTGTAGGTGTCTCCTACATAGGTAGTTCCCTAACTTTTTTTTGGTTGTCAAATGTTAGTATTGCAATGGTCTCCTTTGTAGCTTTTAACTTGGTGGGCATTCAGCAGCACCACTATTGATGTCATCAATGACGTCATGAGAATGTTGGCCATCAATGTTGCAGCCCACAGACTGGGATGTCCCAAGTATCTCTTTAATGGTTCCAGAGAGGTCTCTTGCCAAGGATCAATGCCTCTTCCATTGAGCAATGTTGACAATCTCATTGAGACTGATGTTTCCATTGTGTTTAATATTTTTCTGCTTCTTTCTGTCCTGAGGGAGGTTCCTTTAGGGCTTTAATGATCAAGGCTGAGGCAGAAGGCACAACCTCAATCTGGGCCTGTCTGTTCTGAATGGTAAACTTCACTGTGATCCTTACCCCTTTCCAGTCACCAGTTGCCTTGGCAATGTTATCACCAACCTTTTGGGGAGACAAACCCAAGGGACCAATTTTTGGGGCCAGAGCTGATGTGGCACCAACTTCACCACCAGTGCACCTTAAAAACATGACTTTAATTTCATTAGGATCAAACTTGGGCGGCATGGTGGCAACGAAGGTGAAGACTTGGTCTGGACGCTGCAGGGTGGCTACTGGGTCTCGGATGAACCCAGATTTGGGATGACTGAAAGAAGTTGCACTTTCACCACCACGAGCGGGAAGCCAAAAGCTCTCACTCACGAGTGCAGTGACATATAAGATAATATAAACATTTGAATTAAGTTGTAAACAGCACACTGCACATTCTCTTTGCTAAATCACCATGCTGTTGCTAAAGTTACTATAAACTTGTGAGGCTATTGTTGGAAAATTGCCTTCTTTGTGTTCTCCTCTGTATATCAAGGGAATACTAGTCAGTAAGTAGGGAAGAAAGCTGGAATGCTGTGCTTGCCTCGACTGGCCCCCATTGAGACTTAGGGGAATGTTGTAGGAACTGGAAATCTTATTCTTGTCTGTCCCTACTAGAAGAGTAATTAGGGGATGCTGTAGGAGTTGATGCTCCCATTATCAGCAAACCTCCTGAGAATAATAAAGAAAATAAACCCCTATCATGTCTCTGGTGGTGTCCTTCTGGCTGCCAGGATCAAGACTAAACCTGCAAGAGGCTGGAGCCCCAAAGCTCCTGTCTTACACCCCTCCAGAGGTATAGCTAATTTGTTTTCTCAGTCAATCAGTTTTTTTCTTGTCTTAATTAGAGATGTTCATAACTCATAAAGAGGTGGTGCACAGATATATCTTACAGATAGTTTAACACCTGTGATTACATTCATGGCCTACTGTGACTGCATCAGCTTAGGGTGGGATGGGGCAACTCCCTACCATATATATTTATATATAAGGGAGCTCATTTCAGGCACAATTTATGGCCAGTACAAAGGTGTGGAGTTGAGAGATTGTTGAATAGAATGTTATACATGGAGAACTGGGGAATGTTGGTTGTGGGACACCTTGAGAAGGTCACTTTGGTTGAAAAAATAGTTTGAGGTTAGATTGTAAAGGGCTTTGAAGGTCAAATAGAAGATTTTTACAATATATGTTAGAGACACTGGGTTGATGTGGTAGGAACAACTCAGCTTTTTTATTGGCTGGACATTATAGTTAAGTGCATCTTTTTTTTTTAGGTGGGGAAAGGATATTATGGAAAAAAGGGAGCCTTAGGTGATGGGTGGTTAGAAACAGAATTTTACTTACTAGTGGCAAAAGCAATGTTCAAGATATATAGAGGGTCCTCTTTTGGGAATAAAGAGAAAGAGCCTATTGACTTGTGGGAGTGGTACAAGACATTTTTGAGGAAGTCTACATCAGAAATATTCCCTGACTTATACATTTTTAAAAAAAGTTTATTGTTTTTATTTTTTCAAGTAACAATTATTGTATTAATTTTTCCCTTTCTCTATTCCCCCACACCTTAATGAGCAAAAAATCCCCTCCCAACAAGCAAAACTCAAATCTGAAAAATAAATCCTTTAATACATTTCTACATGATCTAGCAAAATAAATTCCCACATTACTAGCTCTTATAACTTCACTGGAAAGGTTGGATTACCAATAAAAGGAGGATAAAGTAAATTATCCTTATATATTAGGCAGGTAGAGGAAGAGGCAAATGAGTTTTTAATCTTTAAAAAGCTGCCTTCAAAGCAGAGGATTGTTTAGCAGATTTGTTGATTCCCCAGGTGAAGAGGTCAGTGTTAATGGAGGCAGGAACTAACAGGCAATAGGTACAAAGCATGCTGTCTGATAGAGACATTTCTTTGAAGAATGTCTTGAGCTCTGCAGAAATTGAGATTGTTGAAGAGAATAATAAAATTAAAGGTGATCATGAAAGGTAATTCTAGCAAGTAGTTAAAAAAACCCAAACAACAGCCCCTCAGCCTTACCCCATCATTTGTCCCTGTATTATTACTTCTAGAATGGGGAGTAAGATGATCTATAGGCTTTTAATATAAAGGAACTTTGGTGGTTGCAAGAGAAATCTAATGAATCCCTAGAACAGTGGCTAATGAGGATATGGACTATGATTTGGTTTTGCAAAATTAGTTTAATCAATTGAAGGCCCAGGATGGGAATTGTCCTTTGTCCCTTTTCAGGTGGATAAAATGGGGAGTTCTGCACACCTGGTGCCTTAAAGATGAATGCCCTGTATTACCAGATCTCAGATGGAAGACAGCAAGGAAAGGAGTGCAATTTTTGAAAGAGATGGGTAGGGGGGGATTGGATTTATATCTTTTCCCCATGGTTCCTATTCTTCATGACAAGCCAGTTCTAGATAAACTTTAGATTCTGCCTTTTGGGCACATCCCCACCTGAATTGTGACAGGCCAAAAAATGGGCCTTCACCATAAGAACACTATAAAGGACTGGACATAGAAATGGTGAGGTTTGAGTGGGAGATGGGGCAGCCCTAAGACTGTTCACGCAAGGACTCATTCTGAGAATGATGAGGAGGAATGATGCCTGCTGCCATGTTGAGTGAGCAGGATGTAATGATATCCTTTTTGGTGAGGAACTTTGGGCATAGTTTTAAAAATATAGTGTGGATAAGAAGATAAGTAATGGTCAACCTATAAGGGCATTAGTAAAATGGTCCGGGTACATCAGAGACAAAGTTAGTAAGAGTCCTAGCTCCATCAAAATTAGGACATCCCTGAAAGCCTTTAAACCCCATCTGGTGTGTTCTTCCCCTTCCCCTTTTTCTCCCCTTCTGCCCTCCCCCTCCCGTAAGTTCTCTAGCCTGCCTGTTTGTACTGCTGGGTCTTTCTGTCTAGATTTGAAGGAACATTGGGATGAGTCTCCATAGGGGGGGCACTAAATAGATTGCTTTGTTGCAGCAAGGGCTCAACTGAGGTTGGCTAATATAAATTTGTAGTGGACCCAGTTAGTTTGACTGCATGATTTCCTCCAGTTCTGTTGAGCAGTATTTGAGTAGGAATGGAGGCTGATGTTGGAAATAATTCTGGGTTGGAATTTGGCAAGGCATCAGTGTTTGTAGAACAAGAGAGCAAAGGATTTGGGAGTAGAACAGATTGAGTTGTGGGATAGAGATTTGGAAGGGAAGAAAAGTAAAGTCAGAACAGAAAGGCCTGGAAAATCCTGAGGGGTAGAGGATTAGAGAACTTGAGAAAATAAAGAAAAAATAGGTTTAAGAAGGGTAAGATATAGGGAATGATAAACTGATAGGAAGTTGTGATCAGATAGAAGAATGTTGAAGTTTTCTATCCTGAAAATGAAACACTTATGAGTGTTTCATATTTAACGTCCCATGTCAATTCTTCTTTTCATGGCTAAACTCTTCTAGAAGGCTGTAGGCAACAGCAGCCTCCACTTCCTTTCCTCTCTGCAGTGTCTGGCTTCTGGTCACATCACCCTCTCAGATACAGTTTTTGAGGAATGTGCCTGGATGCTATTTCTGTCCTCTGGAGTCAGATTTCTCAGGAAGTGGCACCTTCTGTCAGTCTGGGAATAAGAGTAGGTTTAAAAGTATGAGAGGCTGCCAAGATTTTTGTCTCTGAGAGACTTGCTTATGTCACCCTACTGGCTCAGGTAGTGGCTGTGAAGTCACTGGGGTGTCACTGGGTCAGAATGAAACCTTGACAGTGTTGTGATAGGGGTCATCTATATTGCAATTCTCAGTTCCCAGAGATGTCACTGCTATGTGGAAACAAGGTATTTGCATTTTGAGGTGGCCATTCATTCTTTCATCCTAATGGCCAGAAAGAAGGACGCTGGCAGTGAGAACAAAGTAATAGGTGGGGTGGGGTGGGGTGGGGTGGGGAGAGTTGTGCTTGTCTTTACTCTG
Organism: Pseudocheirus occidentalis; assembly: GCA_028646575.1. Classification (NCBI taxonomy): domain Eukaryota; kingdom Metazoa; phylum Chordata; class Mammalia; order Diprotodontia; family Pseudocheiridae; genus Pseudocheirus; species Pseudocheirus occidentalis. The sequence continues at coordinate 116,498,685 of CM053595.1, read as the reverse complement.
CATAGGAGGACTGACTGAACTAGAAGTAAATATTAGCATCTGCCCCTACTGGAGACACATGGGAAAGATTCCCCCATGTTCCATGTGGTCCAGACAAACTGCTACTATAATAGCCCAGGCAATCTTTCTGATTCCCCAGGTCTTAATTTAGGGACAGGTAAGGCATTTTTTTCCTCATTGCCTTTTCTTCCCAAGTCCCTTGACTTCTGCCTAATATCTTTACATCTCTGTACTTGGCTACTTAGAGTTGTCCAAGTGGGTACCAAAGGGTTTTCTTCACTTCTCTAGGTTTTATTTTAGGGATTTTTTTTTTTTTTGCTTTCTAGAGGGCGGAAGGTAGGGCAAGTGGGGTTAAGTGACTTGCCCAAAGTCATACGGCTAGTAAGTATTAAGTGTCTGAGGTCAGATTTGAACTCAGGTCCTCCTGACTCCAGGGTGGGTGCTCTATTCACTGTGCTACCTAGCTGCCCCAAGCATTTTAGGGATTTCCATTGTGTGTGGAAATGAGTACAAATCCCTTTTCCTCCCCATTTTCCCCATAGTCAAGGCATCTTTTGATTATGCAACCAATAAATGTGAATGAAGGAATGAAAAAGCATTTTTAAGTCTTTGCTATAGGCTGGGCACTGTGTTAAAGTCTGGGGATATAAATAGAAAAAAAGCAAATATTAGAAAAAATTCAAGGAGGTAGGGTTATTGCAATAATGCTCTAGCACTTCTTGTAGGCACGGGTTCAGGTTGTGTGGTAATCTTTGCTAGTGAGTGGAAAGGGGTGGAATAATTTAAGGATCATGGTCAGTGGAAATGGGGTAGGAAACATGGAGCAAAAATTGGCCCCCAGCTGGTAGTGGGCTCCCATCTACTCTTCAAAGCTGGAAAATAGTACCCAGGAGCTCAAAAGTAGCATGGAATGAAGATGAACTGGGGATGATGGGTGCATTTTCATCTTGGAGTTGCTGGAAAGCAGGGCCTTCTTATGTTCCTACATAGTCCAGAATTTCATTGCTATGAATTTATAGGAATCATTATACACTTTCATTGACTTCCAATGCCATTGGCGTAATTCTGGTGTGCCTCCCTCAAGTAGAGCCCATTGAGAATGGCTTCATGGAATTTATTTACCACCAGCTCCCCCTGAAAATAGAAGGATAGGTATCTGGTATCTTTCTATCATTGTTTAGGTCTTGGGTAGAAAACAGCATGTTCAGGATATGCCGAGATGGTGGAACAGAAGCAGGAACATTTCTAAGCTTCTCTAAGAATGCCATCACTAAACCTTAAAAAGTGAATCTGAATGGATTTTAGAGTGGTGGAATCTACTGCAAGACAGAGTGTGGCAGATTCCCAGACCAAGAAAGTGCCCACATAGGTCTGGGTAGGGGGAGCATGGAGCACACGAGGGCTGCACCAGTGCAGACCAGAGAGCAGACTACAGCAGAGAAGGAGCCCTAGCCATCAGACTCAGCCTCCCCAAGGTCAATTCACAGCCCTCTCACTATTGATCAGAACTGAGTAAGAGAGAGTACAGGGCCCACAGCAGCAACAGCGGTTTCTCCTGGGAGTATTCAGCCCACAGCCTGGAAGTTTGGAAATGGCCTACCTGAATTTCCAGAGGCCAAGATGGCAGAGTGATCCTTAGCTGCTCCCATTCCCCATCCCTGACCCAGAAAACCCAGAGATAACTGTCCCACCCAGAGTAAAATCCTGAAATAGTGGAAATAGCCTCAGGCTTAGGAGTCACAGAGAAAGAGTGTAATTGAGGCAGTAAGGAGTCTGAAGTGAAGGGCAGGAGAGGTCCCAAAAAGTCCCATCTCAGCTAACCAGCAGGAGCTCCCAAAGGCCAGCAAGCCTTAACAACACAAGCCCAGGTGGGCTTTAGCACCACCAGGGGAATCTGCAGACACCAGCTCTGCTGGCTGCCAGCTTCTGAGCCTGCCTGAGCTGTAGCCCAGGGGCAGAGAGGCAGAAATCTGAAGCAGCCAGACCACCCCTCCCTAACTCAGGGGAAACATTGGTCTTGGCCTCAGTCTAGACACCCAGAGGCTACAGCACACAAAGTCAACAACCAGGCACCTAGCTCCCAGCTTGAGAAGCATGGATCAGAGCCCTCTGTACAGCAGAAGCAGAAATACACTTTAAAGGTCTGGAAATAGGCAGTCAAAATGGGCTGGAAGCAATTTACAAAAGGAAGACCAAAGATGATTGAATCCTATTATTGTGAATGAGAAGAACCACTTTCAGGAGACACAATAGACTCTGTATCCACACCTGAGTCCACAGAAGGAAATATGAATTGGTCTCAAGTCCAAAAAGCATTCTTAGAGGAGCTCAAAAATATTTTAAAAGCCAAATTAGAGAGGTAGAAGATAACTTTAAATCTACAGTGACCCAAATAGGAAAAAAAATCTCACTGAAGAAAACAAATCCCTAAAAAGTAAAATTTTTATGAACTGGGACAGGAGGTTCAAAATTTAACTGGAGAAAATACCTCCCTTAAAAAGGAGCTTCAAAAACTAACCAAGGAAAATAATTCACTAAAAATTAGAATCAGTCAAATTGAAGCTAAGGAATCTATGATGCAGCAATAATCAGTCAAACAAAATATAAAGATTGAAAAATTAGAAGTGCGAAATATCTCACTGGAAAAACAATTGACCTGGAGAACAGATCCAGGAGAGATAACCTGAGGATTATTGGTCTGCCAGAAAGCCATGATGAAAAAAGCACCCTGGACAACATCCTCCAAGACACTGTCAAAGAAAATTGTCCTGAAGTTCTAGAATCAGGGAGTAAAATAGTTATCAAAAGAATTCACTGGACTCCTCCTGAAAGAGATTCCAAATTGAAAACCCTAAGAAATATAGTAGCCAAATTCCAGAATTACAAGGTCAAGTAGAAAATACTGCAAATAGCCAAAAAGAAACAATTCAGATATTGTGGAACTACAGTCAGGATTACACAGGACCTAGCAGCTTCTGCATTAAAACATTAGAGGGATTGGAATTTGATATTTTGTATGGCAAAAGAGCTAGGCCTGCAACCAAGGACTAACTAACCGGCAAAACTGAGCATAATCTTTCAGGCAAGGAGATGGTCATTTAATGAAATAAGGGACTTTCAGACTTTCCTGATGAGAAAGCCAGAGCTCAATGGAAAATTTGATCTCCAATTATAAGACTCAAGAAAACAAGAAAACGCATAAAAACAAGGAAAACACACACATAGGCACATGCATGCACACATGCACATAACTTTGGATTCAATAAGAGCTAACTGTTCACATACCTATATGAGAAGCTAATACTTGTCAATATTGAAATTTATGTGATTATCAAGACATTTAAAATGGGATATACATAGAGGGTGGGATATAAATGAACAAATCTGATGATTAAAAAAAACCTTATTAAGGGGTTCAAAGGGATTGTAATGAGAGAAAAGGAAAGGATGAGGCAAAAAAAGGTAAATTATGCCACATGAAGAGGCATAAAAATACACTATAGTAGAGGGGAAAGAGGGAGGGAGATGAACATCATGTGATCTTTATTCTCATTGGTTCTGGTTTGAAGAGGGATCAACATAATCAGTTAAGTTCAAGATTCTAGCATGAAAAGACACAAAAACTCATTATAATAGAGGGAAAGGAGGGAGGGAGAGGAGCACTGTATGAAATTTACTCTCATTGGTTTGGTCAAAAAGGGAATAACATACTCAGATAAGTATAAAAATCCATTGTGGCCTACAGGCAGTAGGAAGGGTGAGGGGAGGATGGTTAAAAGGGAGGGAAATAGTAGTAAGGGGAAAGTGTAGGTAAAGGGGGGGTGTCACATGGAGGGAATACTGAGGGAGGTGGCAGTCAGAAGAAAAACTCTTATGGAGGGGAAGGGAGAAGGAAGAAACAAAAAAATAAACAAGGGAGGGTATAGGATGGAGGGAAAGACACAGATAGTAATCATAACTGTGAATGTGAATGGGATGAACTCTCCCATAAAATGGATTAAAAACCATAATCCTACAATATGCTGTCTACAAGAAACACATTTGAAACAATGGGATATGCATCGGGTAAAGGTAAAAGGCTGGAGTAGAATATATTGTGCTTCAGCTAAAGTAAAAAAAAAAACCGGGGGTAACAATCCTTATTTTAGATAAAGCAAAAGCAAAAATAGATCTAATTAAAAGAGATAAGGAAGGAAACTATATTTTGCTAAAAGGCAACATCAAGAATGAAGCAATATCATTACTTAACATATATGCACCAAGTGGGATAGCATCCAAATTCCTAGAGGAGAAATTAAGAAATTAGAGGAAGAAATAGATAGCAAAACTATATTAGTGGGGGACCTCAATCTCCCCCTCTCTGAAACTGATAAATTTGACCTTAAAATAAAGAAGAAAGAAATTAAGGAGGCAAATAGAATTTTAGAGAGGCTAGATATGATAGATCTCTGGAGAAAACTGAATGGGGATAAAAAGGTATATACTTTCTTCTCAGTGGTACATGGCACATACACAAAAATTGGCCATGTGCTAGGGCATAAAAACCCCACAATTCAGTGCAGAAAGGCAGAAGTATTAAATGCATCATTCTCAGATCATGATGCAATAAAAATTATATGTAATAAAGGGCCATGGAAATACAGACTAAAAACTAATTGGAAATGAAATAATTTAATTCTAAAGAATGAGTGGGTCAAACAAGAAATTATAGAATCACTAACTTCATTCAAGAGAATAGCAATAATGAGACAACATACCAAAACTTGTGGGATGCAGCAAAGGCAGTTCTTAGGGGAAGTTTTATATCCCTGAATGCATACATGAATAAATTAGAGAAAATGGAGGTCAATGAATTTGGCATGCAATTGGAAAAGCTCAAAAAAGAACAAATTGGAAACCCCCAATTTATGCTAAGTTAGAAATAATGAAAACCAATGGAGAGATTAATAAAATTGAAATTCAGAAAACTATTGAACTAATAAAAAAAACCAATCTGGTTTTGTGAAAAAAATCAATAAAATTGATAGACCCTTAGGAAATATGATAAAAAAAGAAATAAGAAAACCAAATTATGAGTATAAAAAATGAAAAGGGTGAATCTACCTCCAATGAAGAGGAAATTAAAACAATAATTAGGAATTATTTTGCCTAACTCTGTGCACATAAATTTGACAATCTTAGTGAAATGGATGAATATTTACAAAAATATAAATTGCCCAGATTAACTGAAGAGGAATTAAATTGCTTAAATGACCCCATCTCATTATCTCAATAGATGCAGAAAAAGCTTTTGACAAAATACAACATCCATTTCTATTAAAAACACTAGAAAATACAGGAATAAATGAGTCTTCCTTAAAATAATAGGTAGCATTTATTTAAAGCCATCAGCAAGTATTATATGTAATGGGGATAAGCTAGAAGCATTTCCAATAAGATCGGGGGTGAAACATGATTGTCCACTATCACCGCTCTTATTCAGTCTGGTTCTAGAAATGTTAGCAGTCACAATTAGAGAAGAAAAAGAAATAGAAGGAATCAAATTAGGCAAAGAAAAGACTAAGCTATCACTCTTTGCAGATGATATGATGATATACTTGGAGAATCCTAGAGAATCAAGTACAAAACTACTTGAGACAATAAATAAATTTGACAAAGTTGCAGGATATAAAATAAGCCCACATAAATCCTCGTCATTTTTATATATTTCTAATGAAATCCAACAGCAAGATATAGAAAGAGAAATCCCATTTAAAATTACTGTAGACATTATAAAATATTTGGGAATCTCCTTGCCAAAACAAACCCAGGACCGATATGAACACAACTACAAAATACTTTTCGCACAAATAAAATCAGATCTAACTGGAAAAACATCAATTGCTCATGGCTGAGTTGAGCTAATATGATAAAATGACAATTTTACCTAAATTAAACTACATATTTAGTGTCATACCAATCAATCTACCAAAAAATTACTTTATACAACTAGGAACAATAGTAACAAAATTCATTTGGAAGAACAAAAGGTCCAGAAAATCAAGGCAATTAATGAAAAGAAATGTTAGGGAAGGTGGCCTAGCCCTACCAGATTTTAATCTACTCCAAAGCAGCAGTCATCAAAACTACTTGGTACTGGCTGAGGAATAGAGTAGTGGATCAATGGAATAGACTGGGTACACAAG
>CM053595.1:116454888-116481985 GCA_028646575.1 Pseudocheirus occidentalis | reverse complement strand
TTGTATAGGTGTTATAGCCAATGGAGTGAACAGTGAGAAAAGAGAAACAAAAGCCGAACATTGAAAAGAATGATAGCATGCATTGCTACAGTCTCCTTTTAAACTCTGGTCTTTCTGGATCTTTCTCTGAATGTAGACATCTCCTTCCATCCTGAGACTTGCATAGTTGTCTTTTAACTGTGTGATGCTGCGAAGAGTCCAGTTTTTCAAAATCGGTCGTTACACATATGATGTATCTGTGACTGTGTACAAATTTTTCCTGGTTCTGCTCTTCTCACTCAGCATCAATTCATATAAGCCTCTCCAGGTGAGTATGAAGTCCATCTCCTTCCCATTTCTTATAGCACAATAATATTTGTAATAGGCTTTTAATTGGTCTCCTTACCTTAACTCTCTGCCCCATGTAATGCATCCTCCACTAAGCTGCGAAAGTGATTTTTCCTAAAACCTAGGTTTGTCCATAACACCTCCCTACTTCACAAACTCCAGTGGCTTCCTATTTACTCTAGGATAATTATTACTTCACTTTGATCTCATCTTAAAATTTCTAGTATTTGTCTAAGTTTTATAATGATAGAAACTGGATCTATGATTTCATTAGGGAGCTAGGTAACACAGAGTGTAGAGCACTGGGGCTGGAGTCAGCAAGACCCAACTTAAACCCAGCCCCACTCTCTAGTTATGTGACCCTGGACAAGTCACTTGACCTCTGCTTGCCATAGTTCCACCATTTGTAAAGTAAGGATAATATTAGCAACTACCTCTCAGGGTTGTTTGTTAGGGTCAAAGGGACAACATTTGTACTCAGCACAGTGCCTGGCACATACTGTTATATAAATGCTAGCTCTTTTAATTATTGGTATGGGGAAGTTGCAGGCGAAGAAATTCCCTCTGTCAATGACTATTAGCTTCTTCTATGCAAAATAAACGCTTAGAGAGTTGCCTAGAGTGGAGCTGTCAAATTCCCTATGCAACTGACCTGCAAAACTCTCTGGAAGTGGGAACCAGATTAAAATGTAATTGGAAATTGTTTAACCAAAAAAATAAAAATTCAATTCAACATTTTGTTGTTGTTTTTAGTTGTTTCAGTTATGTCCAACTCTTCATTTTGGAGTTTCCTTGGCAAAGACACTAGAGTGATTTGCCATTTTCCTCTCCAGCTCATTTTACAGATAAGGAAACTGAGGTCAGAAAACTGTGGCCAGATTTGAGCTCATGAAGATGAGTTGAATCCAGGGCCAGCACTCTGTGCACTATGGCACCACCTAGCTGCTCCTCGTTAATTTGTGGTTTTCTAAGTCAACAATGCCTCAGTCATAGGGATCCATTTCCATTTAAGTTTGACACTATTGGCTTAGATCCTTGAGAGGTCCAGTGACTTGTCTAGGGCCACATGGCTAGTGGGTGTCAAAGAGAGAGGACTTAACTCCAGGCCTCCCTGACTCCCAGGTCAGTGCTCTCTAGGCTGTACCACTCTGGCTTTCCTGAGTTTTATAATGTACATTAATTATTTTTTTGTTGTTGTTGTTGTTTTTTTTGGAGGGCAATTGGGGTTAAGTGACTTGCCCAAGGTCACACGGCTAGTTTTTAGTGTTAAGTGTCTGAGGCCGGATTTGAACTCAGGTACTCCTGACTCCAGGGCCGATACTCTATTCACTGCGCCACCTAGCCGCCCCAATGTACATTAATTATTAATGGTATGGTAAGTTTTACAATGATATATTTATAAGCGTAGTAATACTAATAATTCTGTTATGGTTGCTTATTTGGTTCCATGGATCACACAGAACCTGAAGGTTCAGATAAACAGTCTCTTTAATAAAAACATATCTAATTCTTTCCTCTGGCAAAAATAATTCCCTATAGAGTAAAAACAACCACAACAATAAAACAAGCCAGAAGGCAAAAACAGGTGAAAGTTGTCAGGAAAAAGAAAAAAGCAGTTGGCAGGGAAGCTCCCTGAGGTCTTATGAGTTAAACTCCTAAACTCCACTAAACTCCTAAAACTGTTTTTATTTATGTGACCAAAGGGCCAAAAGCCACCACCCACCTTGGGGCAAAGCTGCCTCAAACTGCTTCAGGTCTGCTCCTAGCTGCTTGGTTCCCAAGCTGGTGCAGTGGGAATCTAAGGGCTAACTCAAGCCTTCCCAGTTCCACTGGGAACAGCAGTGCCTACATCTCCATCTATACCTACACCTACATTTACATCTGCATCCACACAGAGATACGTATGTATGTATATATGTATACAAATACACAGGCATACACATATATACACATATACATAGAGAACAGATAAATAAGCAAATATTGGAGGTGCACATGCAAAATTTATTGACTGGTAAGAACTTGGATCTATGTTTGTTAGTGGGTGTTTTATTCGTTGTGCCAGTTACCATTCTGACATTGGTGCCAATGTCTTCTTCCATCTACATTGAAAGTTTAGCATGGAGTTGTTTTCATTCTCCCCTAGTCCTTGGTCCCTGCCAGTTCTGTGCAGCTTTGGGGGTACAGAGCTATGGGTTGGCAGGGTGGAAATGAGTCTTCTCTAGTTGGTAGTATCAAATTCCAGTCCAGGTTCTGAAACTGAATATGTCAGCGATGTATGCCTCCAATTCGCTTTGGTCTAGCACTTAGCACCGTGCCTGGTTCTTTGTGTTATCTAACTGTTCGCTGTTTTATTACTTAAATTAATTAAACTTGATAAATGCTTATTTACTGACTGACTGGCTCCTGTCCCCACTATTGGAAATCAAATTCCAGACCAATTGGAATTGCTAGTGATTGGATGGATCCTGGCCATTCTAGGGCCTGGGCAGAGAACTAAAGGCCAAGCAAGGACAGGGGCACGTGCGGTTAGGGATGGGAAGAAATGTTGATTCTTCAGCCAGTCAGTCAGCACTTGCACCTTTGAGCTGCTTTTAATCAGTCCTCTTAGTATGTTGCTCTGAAGGCAGTTTTTTTCTCAGGTTTTCTGAACTCCCTTAGGATGCTTTTCTCATAGAAATGTCCTTTTTTGTGATCTTTTGGGAGATAAAAAGTTCATATGCAAAAAGGGACATTAATTTATAGTCTGAATTTATTTATTCCTCCATTTGTTTATTTGTTCATTCATTCATGTATTTATCTAATCTGTTCATTCATTCCTTTATTCATTCACTTATTCATATGTTTATTCATCAATTTATCTATTTATTTGCTTATTTATTTGTTTATTTGTTGGTGTACATACCTTTTCCCTCCAGGAGAATGTAAAGACCCAATCTTTTTTTTGTCTTTGTATACCAAAAACCTGGAACAGGGTTTTGCACATGGTTTTTGGTTAGTCTTGTGATTTTAGTCCTGAAGGGAACATGATGAAGAAGGCTCCCTCTATTATCAGTAAATGAACTGCAACTTCTAGTCTTAAAAAACTAGAGTTCTTCACTTCTTTGTGTGTCATAGTCCCCTTTGGCAATTTGGTGAAACCTATGAATCTCTTCTCAGAATAATGCTTTTAGATAACTGAAGGGGAATGCTAAATTTCAGCTAGAGGTGAGGGAAAATAAAAATGGTTTTTTCCCCATCCATATTCATAGACTCCTTGGGGGTAGGGTTCAGAATGCTGTGAGAATTGCCTGGGGGCACTAAGAGATTAAGGGGCTTGGATATGTGTCACAGGTAGGATTCTCAGTTCTTTCTAAATCTCATGTTTACTCTCAATCCTCTACTTCATGTCTTACACATGGAAGGAATTGATATCGGGGTGTGCTAGTAAATGCTTTAGCAAACAACTCTCCAGAGGGGAAAAAAAGTGCATCCAAGACACTTTTGAGTTTAATTTGCATTATTAACATTTTCTCTAGCACTTTCTTAAATCTAGGCAATCAATAAAACAAATCAGGGCCTGGTTTGTTGCGTTTGTCAGGGTTTAAATGCTCACACTGAAAATTTAACAATTGACTTTCCTGAATGGTGTGAGTTGACTGCAGCACACCCCTGGATCTACTACATTTTTGTTGAATTGAATGACAGAATGAGGTCTGCAGAGGACTGGGGAGCAGAGGCCATCGACTCACAGTTGGGAACCTTTCTCTTTTCTCTCCATCACTTCCTAGACAGGTCAACCATACCTGTCAATATACTGGAACTTCTGCCGCTTGTACCAGTGTCTCAGGAGTCTCCTGAGATAATCAGTTACAACTCCCCATTCTTTACCCTCAGGTCACTAATTACCCTAAGCATCCATCCATCTAGAGTTGGGGCCCTTTACTTTCTGATTCAATGTTCAGTTTCACACTGGGGTCCCCATTTCCTTTCATCCTTTTGCCCATTTGGAAGCTGGAGAAGTGACAGGACAGCCAACGAAAGTATGGCTCTCACCCCGGCTTTCTTGGTCAGTTACCATTTCTACCCCCTTGTTGCTTAGAGTTTGCAGAGTGGTGACAAACTTAAGTCGATGGTCTGAACAAGGAGTATTGATGGACTAATCTCTGCAAAAAGGTCTCTCTGCATGTGGGCACCTGCTGTCTCCCTCCCCCTTCTTCTGTTTTTTTTCTGTCACTTTCTTTATCTTGGATCCTTCTCTAACCTGATTATAGGTTCCTAGAGCCTGGAGTTGGAAGAGATCTCAGAGATTTTCTAGTCCAACTGTTTTCCCCTGTAGAAGGGGATATGTCTTACTCTGGGTCAGCTAGGTGGTAAAGTGGAAAGAATGTTGGGCAATGAGTCAGGAAGACTCATCCCCCTGACTTCAAACATGTACTAGTTGTGTGACCCTGGGCAAGTCACTTAACCCTGATTGCCTCAGTTTCCTCATCTGTAAAATGAGCTGGAGAAGGAAATGACAAATCACTCCAGCATCTTTGCCAAGAAAACCCCAAATGAGGTCACAAAGAGTCAGAAATGACTGAACAAAATGTCTTGCTCTGGTCTCCCCTTTCTATGTTTTCTACCTCTTTCTGCTCAGTCTACGAGGTGAAGAGAAGCCTTTCAATCTGAGAGATGCCTTGAAGTAGACAGACAGTCTGGAATCAGAGTATCGTGAATTGAGAACTTGGGGGGGGGGATATGTAAAAAGTCATTTGGTCCAATCCCTTTGTTTTGTGCTCTGAGCAATCTTCAAAAAAAGTGTTTCAAACCCAGAGAAACCTCAGGTTTTCTGCATTACAAGCCAGAATCTTTGCTCTTGGGAGCCCCAGCAGAGACAGAGGGAAAACATCCTATCTCAAGAGTTCATTTTGTTTGAAAGCACCAAGTACACGTTTCCCAGATTCCAAGCTTAGTTGGTGTTTGTACTGCCACCTCGTGGCCATGTCTGGTATTGTATCATTGCCAAGCTTATCTGTCCATTGCTGGGGCAGGTGGAGGGAAGGAAATGTTTCTGGTGCAGCCTTGGTAACAGACCTTTCTGAGAACCCAGCTCCTTTTTACTTCTTGTTTGATTTTCTCATAGAGATGATTGGGTTCTCTCTTAAGAAATCCATTAGTGGAAATGCAGCATCTTGGGATCAAAGGATCATAAATTTAGAGCTGGAAAAGACGCCAGAGGCCATCAAGGCCAATTTCCTCGTTGTTGTTGTTGTTGTTCAGTTGTTTCAGTCGTGTCTGGCTCTTCACGACCCTATTTAGGATTTTCTTGGCAAAGATACTGGAGCGGTTTGCTCTTTCCTTCTCCAGCTTATTTTACAGATGAGGAAATTGAGGCAAACAGGGTTAAGTGACTTGCCCAGGATCAAACTGCTAAGTGAGGCTAGATTTGAAATGTCTTCCCGACTCCAGGCCAAGCACTCCATCCACCGTGCCAACTAGCTGTTCACCTTCATTTTACAGGTGAAGAAACTGAGGCACAAAGAGATTAGTTGTCTTACTCAGGGTCACACAACTAGTAAGGGTCAGAGGTACAATTTGAACTCAGGTCTTTCAGGGCTGGATTGTAGGCTGGAGAAACCTTTTCTCTGGATTCTGAGGAGCCAAATATACTCCCTCCTAAACACAGAGTTTTGCACACTGCACTCCATGTGCAGGAGTTTTTTTGGACATGATCTCACTTAGGCCAGGTGGCATCCCTAGGCTTCTTTGCTTCAAGGTTCAGTTTTTGGCTATTCTGGAGACTTTTCCCACCTGCTTTTCTGGGCGTTTGCTTGGTGCTTACACAACTGGTCAAACAGTACGCTTTCCTGGAGTCTATTCCGTTACATAAACGGTGATAAGCGAGCTGTGTAATCCCATGCAGCAGCTCAGGAAATGAACTACTTCTAAGGCGGGAGAATGAGCTACCTTCTCTCTCACCCTTGGCACCTTCGCTGAAGGGGTGGTTAACTTAGGCGTCACATCTATGCATTCATGACTCTCTCTCCTTGAGTCTATACAAAGGGCAGATATGGACAGTGTTGGAAAAACAGAGCTGGATAGGAAGATGCGTGGTCGAAGAGTGGGTAGAAAGCTGGTTTGGAAGTCAGGAAAACATGGGTTCATATTTTGCCTCTCATATATTCTAGGTGTATGAATCTGGCCAAGTCACTTAACTTCTCAGTGTCTTAGGTCATTCTCCAGGAGTATAAATTGCAGAAAAAATGCTGGTCTCCATTGATTGAGGGTTTCCTGATCAGAGAGTTCCCTATCCCAATAAAAGCCTAGGTGGAAAATGTTTGAAGGGCAGTATTGAAAAGTGCATGGAGAACTCCATGGGATTGTATATGGATAAAAGAATAGGACATATATTTAAGAGATAATAGTTACCTTGGTGCAGCTCTGGGTTGGAGGAGAATCATAAAGATGATTTTATTCCTTTAAAACCAACATCTGTCTCTGAAGGTCAACGGTGCTTTAGGATATATTTTCAGTCATACCCCTTGCAAATGTCTCTCTAAACTTAGGAAACACTTTCTTTGGAATGGTCCAACACAATTCATAAAGTTGAAATGGGATATGATCCTGGGTCTACCATGTCCAAGGGAAAAGAGAAGATAAGGTATGTTAACTAATCCCAAACATCTAGAAGATACACCAGGATCCCAAAGCCAACTGAATTACCAACAACTTCCAACAGAAAATCCAAAGAATTTATAGAACATTGACCCCCAATATTTTTCAGAGTGAATGAAAAATGCTTGATTATGCTTCTTAGGAATGAGATTCAAGGGACCCCAACCACTGATTTCCAGGACAGATCTTGGCCATACTTCTCCATGTTTAATGAAAAAGCAAGAATGTCTTAGGTATAAAGCCCTCATCAAAAATGGGTAAAAAAAAATGATGAAAAAACGAGATTATAAAACACTTGTTCAATTGTTTGGTACAATGAACAGAGACAGGTCTATCAAACTCAGGAAGTTAATGCTTTAAACAGACAGGATGTTATTAGCTCAGATCTTACACAATCAGCTCCACTGAGCAAAACTAGGCTAACTGGATATGTGGTGGTCACTCCTGGGGTATAAGTTCTGGGACCATCCACCCCTTTGAGACATTATTTGTTTCTGAAGTGGACAGAGCAGAAATCAAGGAAAATGAAGGCCATCCTGCTGAGTTTCCTCTTGGGACTGATCTGTGTGTCCCTGGTACAGGCTGATGTCCTGGTACAACCAGACTTTGATGCCAAACAGGTGATTGTTATGCTTTTCTATTTCTTTTGCTGGGGGTGGTGGCATAGGAGGGGTATTCAGTGTCCATGGAGAGTCTATTCATTTCAGAGGATTAAATGCTCAGAAACACACTTTCTACTTCTAGTTTTCCCTAAGCTCAGACATTTTCCTGATCACCTCCCTGTGAAGTACCTACTGAAACTCCCAATGATTTATCATTCCCAGTTCCAGTCTGACCAGCAAAACAGTGGTCCCGGGTTCAAATTCAATTGGTCACCTTGGTCATCATCAGAGTTGTTGCTATGAGGTGTTATTAGTAATTTTTGCACCTGAGGGTGCTTGTGCCTTCAAATTAGTGGTGATAGTGCAGGATATATGACATATTATTTATTCGACTTTATTCAAACATAGTTTTTTTAAAGTTCCACGTTAAATTTTTCTGATCCATTTCTTCACTTGTCCATTCAGTGTTTCCTATAGACTGTCCCCTGGTAGTCTTATTCCTCTTCACCTACTCTTAGCTATGACACTGAACTTTTAAAGTCCTTGACAGGAGATGCTGAGGGTCATTAAGAGTTTCTTGGCAAGTCTCAGCTATGCTTAGTAATTTAAAAAATTTTTCTAGAGCGTGGTGAATAGGACTTTGTGCCAAAGTGCTGACATGGAAGCACTTCCTCCTGGTAACCACTGTCCCAAAGTCTCTCCTTACAGTCACAAACACCCTTGGGTCAGCTCCCTCATAGTTTCCTATTATTGCAGTGCCTTTCTTTCAGAGCCCATTTTTACAATCAACCTCTGCAAAAGTGGAAGTCAAATGGCATCTATCTGAGTGAGACTGTGCTCATGGTTAGACTGCCCTATGGGCCATTGCCACTCAACTGCTTCTTCTCCATAAGCTTTCTCTCTTTCTTCCCCCTGTGCTTTCAATCAGTGTTAGGGCTGGGGTACCCTAAATTGCCTTATACATGAAACAACAGGGCCCAAGGCTGTTTTTGGAAGCTACCAGTCAACCTCTCCTTTCTTTCTGGTCCATCATAAGCTCAAACACAAGAGACAGATACACCAGAGTTGTGACTTGCTGTGTGACTTGTCCATGAAAGTCATTCAGTTTCCCTGATCTCTTTGGCCACCTGGCTGCCCTGAATAGATAAGAGGACAGAAGGAAGGACAAACAGAATGTCTTGCCCATGAGCTGTTTTCCTCAGTTTTCAGGCTTGTGGTATGTCGTTTCCATGGTGTCAGATTGCAAAGTCTTCCTTGGCAAGAAGGAAGATATATTGGTATCAACAAGATTAGTAAATGCCACAGAGGATGGCAACCTCAATGTACACATGGCCTTACCTTGGTGAGCATGATTTATTTCCTTGTCTGGGGATCCTCATCCCTCTCCCCTCACTCTTTCCTTTGCCCTGGGCTATTAGAAAGATAGATGGATGGATGGATAGATGAAGCACATGCTGATCACTTACTATGTGCTAGGCATTGTGCTAAATGCTGGAGATACAAGTAAAAGGGAGGGAGACAGTCTCTGACTTTATTTCTGTCAGAGTCTCTGACTTTGCTTTGTGCTTATTGGGGAAAACAATACATAGAGGAGAAGGAGAAAGGAGGCAGGGTCTTCAGCCTTGGGAGCATGACTGGAGATGTCCTGGAAGTGCTGTGGAGACTTAGAATTGGTTAGCTTGGCAAAGCTCAGAGTGCTTCCAGGAGTGAATCCAATTTTCTAATGGGGAAGCAGGGGAAGTGATTGAGCAAGAGTCCTGGGATGAGATTCATAGAAGAACAGGAAGGGGTTGGGGAATCAGTGGAGCTGCATGTGACCTGCTTATAAGACAAAGGAGTCTGGTCTCCTGGGAGATGAAACACAGGTCTAGGGGGTCAGACTTGGCAGGGATCAGGGCAAAGGTTGTACCTGGGGGTGGGAAAGAAAATCATTAAAGAGCTATATAGAATGTGACTGTTGCATCTAAGTGATTTTTTTTCTGGTGGAATTAGCTGTAGACTTCAGCCTAGTAGAGTATCCTCTACTAGAAGTGGTGACAGGCAGGATTTTAGTCCTTTCCATAGAGCACACTGTAACCCCCTGTAGAGATGCAGGGGGTGATTTGGACAGGGAGGTTTTTTGGTGGGTCAGTTGACTGGGTCTTGCACAGAGACAGAAGGCTGAGTACAGTGATGATAAGATGATGGGAAAGATGCACACTGTTGCCCTGGTTGGTACGTGGTCAATCACTTGTTCTCAAGGGACTTTGTCAGCCCTGAGGAAAACTCCCCTTCTGAGGGCTGCTAAGGATTTTTAAACTGTGTGATTTCTATCCCTCTTGATCTCCTAGGGCTGATGGCTGTAAGACAATGGATGCAGAGTATATCAAGACAGGGTCAGAAGGTCACTTCAAAGTACCTGGTAGGTTGGATTGTGTCTGAAGGGTGCCAGCTGCTTCCCTCCCCACCTTACTTCACTTGACCAAGAGATGGATGTCCTTGTTTTTCCGCTACAGCAAAACCGGCAAATACCAGTGGCTACCTGCCCCTTCTCTCTAGCCTGGACCCCAATTCCTTCCTTCCTTCTACCATCCAGATGTTCTTCCTTTATTCTGTCTCATAGAAGGTCCTGTAGGAAGGATCAGAGAAACAGAAAGTTCAAAAAAGGAAACCTCCCTAGAATTGACTAACACTGCCATTTCCTAGATATCCTTTCCTTGGCCTTTTCCACATTGAGTGATTTACCAAGCACTGTAAATTATATCTCTGCAATACTTCTTCCTCCATCCTTTCTTTTCCATTCCCACTGTCAACACCCTTTCTCTGGTTTTCATTGACTCTGGTTTGGATTTTTGCAGTAATTTCCTAACTGATATTCTCTCCTTTAGTCCTTTATGCTTCACTTCCTTGCTTGCTTAATCTTCCTAAAGCACAGGATTATAGATACAGAGTTGGAAGGGCCTGACAAGTAATCGAATGGAACCTCCTCATTTTTCAGATAAAGAAATTAAAGATTAAAAAAGTTTGCGACTTGCCAAAAGATATATAGGCAATAAGTGGCAGTGACAGAGTTTAAACAGAATATTTTTGTGACCATGTTATTTGGCTGCTCAAAAACTTTTAGCAAGTCCTAATATTTACTGAATAAAATTTGAACTCCTTAGCCTGACATTCCAGACCCTCTGTAATCTGGTTCTAGTCTAGCTTTTAAATAAATTCAGCAAGTATTTATTAAGCATCTACCTTATACAAGACAATGCACTTGAGTTACAAAGATAAGTATGACTCAGTTCTTGCCCTCAAGTACATTACAAACTAACTAAGCTGGAGGGATGGGAGATAAGAGCAAAATGTTTGTACATAAATAGTTAATGCTACAAAGAAATGGGGAAGGGTAGGGAAGAGATCTTTCCCGATCATGTGCTAAGAAGAAATTTGAGGAGGGAGAGATCACTTTGGCCTGGTAGGTAGCTGGATCAGAGAAGACTTCATGGAGTTTCAAATACATGAGTTAGGTCTTAAAGGAAAGGAGGGATTTCAACAGGCTAGGAAGTGGGATAAAGGGAGTATTTTCAAGGCATAATTCATAGTTCATAGATTTAGAGTTTGAAGGGACCTCAAGGGTTATTATCTAGTGTAACCTACCTCATTTTACATATGAGGAAACTGAGGTCCCCCAAAGGTTAAGTAATTAGTTCAAAGTCACACAGGTGGTAGAGCCTTGGAGGAGAGAGTGAAAAAAGCATAGAGAAGGGAGAGTGGCAGGGTAAAAAAGAGGGGACGAAGAGTATACTCCTTTGGCTAGGAGGTGGAATACAATGAAGTGTGAGATAAACTGAGTTGTATTCTGGCGGGGTGGGGAGGACTGAATAACAGGATTAGTAATTTATGCTTTATTTGAAAGGCAATGGCAACCCACTTAAGTGTTTTGAGCAGAAAAGTAACAGGATTAGGGTGTTTCATTTAAGGAGATTATGTGAGTGGTACTGTGAAGGACAAATTTGATAGAGGCTAGTAAAAAGGAAGAAGAGAATGGAAGGAGGAAGACCCTTTAGGAGGCTGTAATAGTTGTCTAGGCAAAGAGGGATAAAAATCTGAACTAATAATTAGATAATTGGAGGGAATGGATGTGAGGGATATAGTGGCAGTAGGTTTCACAGGACTTGGCAACTAATTGGCTATGGAGGGAGCAGAAAGGAAGAGGGAGGAACGAAAGAGGACACTGAAATGAAAAGCTTGGGTTCAAATCCTGACTCTGACACATGACCTGTATGATTTTGGGCAAGTCACTCAAATCTCCCTGGGCCTCAGTTTCTTCATCTGCAAAATGAGGAGTTGAATTGTATGATCTCTCAGGTATCCTCTAACTTTATGATCCTTGAGAGCAAGAGTGTATATGTGGACAAGTCTTGAAGACTTGGAGTTAGGAAGACCTGAGTTCACATCTGGTCTCAGACACTTGCTAGCTTTGTGCAAGTCATTTAATTTTTTGCCTCTTTTAATTTCTCCATCTGCAAAGTGGAGATAATAATAAAATCTACTTCTCAGGGTTGTTGGGAGGATAAAATCAAATAATAGTTGTAAAACACTTAGCACAGTGTCTGGCACAGAATAAGAGCAATATAAATGTTAAAAATTATTATCATTAGCTATTCTATTTCCCTATCTCTGCAAAGAACCAAGGGAAGGTACTTTCTCATATTTCTTTTTTGGGCCCAGACTTGGTCATTATGGTCATTTCTCAGCATTCAGTTCTGCTGTTGTTCTTCTAATTTATATTGTTGTCATTATATATATATATATACATATGTAGTTTTCTTGGCTCTCCCTGTTTACTTCACTTTGCATTGGTTCATACAAGTCTTCCTATGCTTCTCTGTGTTCATCAGAGTTATTGTTTCTTAGAATATGGTAATATTCCATTACATTTGTGTGCTACACCTTGTTTAGACATTCTCCAATTGAGGGGCACCTACTTTGTTTCTAGTTCTTTGCTACTTACTATCCTTAGTTATAAAGGCCTTTGAGCAAGGGCAAGCTGGGATTTGTTTTTAGGTTCCTAGATTGGTTCCACATCTCACCAGATCTTCTTTTCTAGCTAACGGCTACCTGGATGTGCGCGTGGCTGAGACTGATTACAAATCCTACTGCATCCTGTACATCTATAAGGAGCTGGATGGGGTACTCAGCACCATGGTGCAGCTATTCAGTATGTGAGCATCAAGTTTTGGGGTGGGCATGGGGGGAGGGGACAGGTAAGCTGTACTTCTTCAGGGGAAAATAGGGTAGGGGTTATTCCCTGGGAGAATCTTCCATGATTGTCCTTCCCCAGCCTGGAAAGGAGCTGAAGGCATTTGGTGTCGAGGTTGGGGGCTTCCAGAAGTCTGATCTTAACTTGGAAGGAGGAAGGAGAAAGAGACTCACCCCTGAGCGTTCTGAAGAAATCCTTGGTTGGACTTTTGAAATTCTGGACCCAACTTCTATCAGGAAACTCCATCTTCCTGTCTCTTTTTTCCCCACTCTGGTAACCCTGGTCACTTTATGTGTTATAGTGAAAAGAATGCAGGATTTGGAGTCAAAGGACTTTTGTTCAAATCCTAGCTCTGCAACTTACTGTCTGTGTGACCTTGGACAAGTCACTTGATTTTTCTGGGTCTCTGTTTCTCATGTGTAAAATGAGGGTATTAGGTTAGAACTCTTCATAGGTCCTTTCTATCTCTAAGTCAACAATCCTCTAAATCCTTTTATGTTCATCCTTTCTCTGCCCACAGGTCGGACACAGGATGTGAGTGCCAAGGCTCTGAGAGCATTCCAGGATTTCTATCCTATTGTGGGACTTGAGGATGACATGATGTCCCTGCTCTCCAAGTCAGGTAGATTTGGAAGATGTTTCCATCACCATTTCTTTCCTTGAAGTTGATAAAAGAAACATGCTCATCCCATGGCACATGTGTAGATTATGGATGGAATAAGCTCTTACTCAGTGAAACAACTAAGGTAGGGTAGACACCATCACTACACTGGGTGCAGCTCAGCAATGGAGCATGGAATAAAGAGATTTTCCAAGCTGTCTCACTAGGTTCCATAGCTTTCTTTTGAGCAGTGGTTCTGAAACTTTTTGGTCTTGGAATCCCTTTACAACTGTAAAAATTACTGAGGAGTTTTAATTTATCTGAGTTATATCTTTCGATATTTATTATATAAGAAATTAAATCATATAGCATTTTCAAATATTTATGAATTTATTTAAAACAATAATAAACCAATTATGTTAACATAAATAGCTTATTTTTATGGAAGCTAACCATATATTCCAAAACAAAAAAATTAGTGATAAAAGATGCATTTTTAAAATATATTTTTGCAAATCTTTCTAATGGCTGACTTAATAGAAGACAGCTGGATTCTCATATCTGCTTCTTGTCTTCATTCTGTTCTGTTATGGTGTTTTAAGTCTATAAAGAAATGTCTTTATGCCTCACTTAGACATACAGTTGGAAAAAGAAGTATGTTAACAGGCAATTGATCTCTTAGTATTATTATGAAAATAGTTTTGATCTTGTACACTCCCATGAAAGGTCTCAGGGACTTGCTGAAAGGATCTTGGATCTGTGCACCACACTTTGAGAAATGCCACTTTAGAGATATACTCACTGAAGTTATTCTGTGCAGAGTCCTGGCCTGAGACAATTCTTCCCTTTAGAACCATAGAATTTTTGTCAGAAAGAACCTTAGAGGTCATCTAATCTGGCCTTAGAATTCCTTCTGCAGGAATCACTTCTACAATGTTCCTGGCAAGTGAGCATTTAGACTCTGCTTGCACATCCCCAGGGACAGTTAGCTCTCTACCTTGCAAAGCAGACAGATTGCACTCTTTGATAGTTCTTCCTGTAATAATAATCACTGACATTGATATGGCATTTTAAAGTTTGTGAAATACTTTGCATACATTATTCCAAATGAATCACGTGACACCCCAGTGTGGTAGGTACTATAATTATTACCACCCCCATTTTCAGGTCGGGAAACTGAGGCTCAGACAATTTAAATGACTTGTCCATAGTCACACCTCTACTGTCAGAGGTGAGATTTGAACCTTGGTCTTTCTGACTCAGGGTCAAGTTAATGTCTATAAACTCATTTTAAACTTATTTTGGTTACTATAGTTCAATATGATATGTTTCCTTTGTAATCCTCTGTATTCTGTTTTATGCATTTAAAAACAGACAGGCTACATAGGCTTCATCAGAGTGCCGAAGGTGTTCAAGATGCAGTAAAGGTTCAGAGCTCCTTCTCTTGGTCCAGCATTCTATCTTCTATCTTCTGCCTCCCTGAGCCAATAATTCATTCTTGTTTTGTCAATCAATCAGCCAAAACTATTTATTAAGAACCTGCTATGGATCACTTTTGTATGACCCAGGCAGGCAGCTGTTGGCTCTGTTGGAAGATCAAAAGGCTATTTATTTTGGAGAGTGCAACAGTATTGCCTCAGATGGCTTTAACACTACATGTCCCTTCCCATCATTCCTTATGGTACCACATCTCTTTCCCCCACCTCTTGGAAGTTAACCTTAGAGACATAAATTCTCAGTTCTGACACTGGTCCTTCTTCCTCTGGGGAGCAGCCACTGTGGGAAAACTAGACAAGTTGCTGCTGGCTTGTAGGACATCTCTAGACAAGCTCTTTCTTATATCATTCACTGGGTCCGATCCAGAGGAAGCTTGATCTTGATCTGGAGGTACCTGGAGGGTTGTATCTGTTTTGTGGTGCATTGGAAACACCTGATTTTGTTACATTCTAGTCTCACAGCCGTGGAATATGGGGGTGTGTGACCAATGAACAAACTCTGAATTAGGAAGTTGGTTCCCAAGTCTGTCTCCTAACTCTTATGTACTTTCTTTTATTTCTACAGATGCTTGTTCACAGGAAAACATTCAGGTAAGTTTGTCCTGGTTTCAGAATACATTCTCAACTTCATATTTTAAATAGTGGAGAATCAATTACACAAAGATCTCTAAAAATCCAGTGTTCCTATTGAGGATCCTGACTGACTTTACCTGATAGTTCTATAGTCACCAACACAGCAGGACTTAGTTGAATATACTTTGGCATACAAATGACAAAGTAGTTTCTCTTTGAAAAATATTTCCTTTGAGACTGAGAAAGGTAGCTTCTTCTTCTTTTTCTTCTTCTCCTCCTCCTTCTTCTCATTCTTCTTCTTCTTCTTTTCCTCTTCCTCCTCTGCATCCTCCTCCTCCTCCTCCTTCATCTTCGAGTATTAATATCTTGTGTTATCAAGGGCAGCTAGGTGACACAGTGGATAGAGTTCTGAACCTAGAGTTAGGAAAGCTCAGTTCTGTGAGTTCAAATCTGATGTCAGACATTTACTAGCTGTGTGACCCTGGGCAAGTCACTTTACCTGGTTTGACTCAGTTTCTTCATTTGTAAAATGAGCAGAAAAAGGAAACATCAAACCATTCAAGTATCTTTGCCAAGAAAACTCCAAATGGGGTCACAAAGAGTTGGCCATGACTGAACAATAGCAACCTTATGTTTTTATACCACCTTTAATTTTGGATAGCTCCCTCCTCCTTCCTTTAATCCAGGTGAGTCATAGAGAAGGGTAGTTTCTTTCTTTCTTTCTTTTTTTTTTTTAACATGCACCAAAAATCGATATTGACTAAATGGAAGGTGGTCACAGAGGGAAGGCACTAGTAGGGGTTGGGGATGGAGGGTGGGAAAGACATCTTGCATTAAGTGGGATTTGATTTGAGTCTCGAAAGAAGTCAGGATATGGATTTATGGAGGGAGAATATTCTTGGACTTGTTACAAGGGTGACATGAGACTCTAGCTCAGGAGAGGTTAAAGTTGGATAAATGCATCATCAACAAAGGACTTCAGGGATATGTTTGTTTTAATTTTTGAACCGAGCTTCTGATTCTGCACGTGCAATTCACAGTGAGGAAACTCTATTTTCTCCATCTTCCACAAATTGTTACTATATCATTCTAATCCTATTCCTTGGAGCACTCCTTCCTTCTTAAACCTGTCTCTCTCCTTGCCTGAGTACCTCTCTCTCCCACTGTCTCTCTGGCTCTTAGAAGCATAATTTCTAATAAGGAATTTTTTTGGTTTTGTTTCTGGGCCAGTTGCTTCTTGTCTTAAATTAGCTTCTCAGTTTTCTAAGCAATTTTTTCCTACTCTGAGTTACAGAGAAGGTGTTGACCTGTATTGGTAGAGGGAGTCTCCTCACTTGAGAGTTCTCTGACGATGAAATTGGAGGATCAGCTCTTAGCCCTATTCTCTAACAATCACAGGATCTAGATTTTCATCTGGAAGGGATCTGGTTCAACCTCTTTATTTTATAGCTGAACAAACTGAGTTCCAGAGGAGGTAAGAGATTTGCCCAAGGTCACAAAGGTAGTGAATGAGAGCTGGACTTCAAACCCAGCTCTTTTGGCTCTAATTCTGGCAGTCTTTCATGGTACTACACAGCTCTTTATTAAGAGAAGACAATGACATAGGGATACTTTGACTAAAAGCTGGACTTTGGTCTTTAGCAAGAGGAGTAACATGGAGAAAATTCATATCCATATTTCTACTCAGCCTTCTATTCCCAGCCATTTTTTCTCTGCTTAAGCAAGAATTTCTTGCCTTCCCTTAGAGTCCTGAGTCATCTGCATTTCTGCATTTGTACCCCAATTTCCAGCTGTAATTGGGTATAGTTAACATTGGGTAAATCTCTTATTTTCTCAGAAGCTTTGGATGAATAATAGAATTCTAGCAACCCAAATATGACACACAAGTATGCCCTCTTCCATATATCTGACTGTTCGGTCAGGGTCATGAAGAACAGATGGAAAGCCTATAGGGTGAATGGAATGGGGGGAGAGGTAGCTCTATATATCCTGTAATACTCTTTTTTTATACCACAGGGAAAAGCCTAGAGAAGACTTCTTCAGTCATGAACAGAGAAATTATAATCAATAAGAAGTCACAGATCTTCAAGCACTTCTTGGGCACTCCATCAGGGGAGTCCTTTGCATTCCTCCTCTATGACCCCGCTTTGGAATCCTTCCTGGAATTTCTCCTTCTGTATTGAATAAATAGACTCTCTAAGATTTCCCACTAGGCTACACACAGATCCTTGGAGACATCTATATCAAGTTCATTGTGTATGGGGAGGAGAGGGAGGGCCCAGGGACTATTAAAGGGAAATTAAAATTTTTGACCTTTAGAAAAATAGAATGGCCAAGCTGGAGGAGATCTTAGAGATCTTAGATCTAGTTCAACTTTCTACCTTAGCAAGACTCCTCTTTATAAGTGATTAATCCAAACTCTGCTTAGATACTTCTGTGATGGTGGCCTCATTAGTACCTCAAGAATGCCTAGTCCATTTGATTTATGGACAGCTCTACTCAGAACCTCCAGTTCAGCTTGAGTCAGATGTGTTTTAGAGAACTCCTCATGTGGAATTTCCTTCTACCTGTGCAGATTAACACCTGCTCTGCAATTATACCACATAGCTATAATAATAGATTATGTTTGTGGTATAAAAAAATACTCATTATTCTTAATTTAATTAGAAAAGTAAACACAGAGATACCTTAGATAAGAAGAGGAATTTATTCCCTTTCTCCTGGGAAGAAAGGGGTGCCCCATGAGAGGATATCTTACCCATGTTGATGCATGAGGCCGGGCGGAAGAGAGAGAGAGCCTAGCCCTGTTCCAAGGTTTAAAAACCTAATTAGGACGTCCCCTCTCCTGGCCAACTACCTTCTTTCATTGGTGAAAAATTCACCTCCCAACCTCCTCCCCAATGAGACTACAAGGGGGTTGGCCTTCACCAGGCGGGAAGAAATGAACAAAGGAAGATAAAAGTAATTGACAGGAGAAGGGGGAGGGTAGACACTCAGGAGGAGCGGGTCCATTCCAGACTGAGAAGCTTTTCACTAATTTTGTGTCCCACACAATTACAATATATACTCTTAGAGACTTGCTTAGGAAACTGAGGGGTTTTTAGTGATTATCTAGGGTCACATAACCAGTATGTGTTAGAAAGCAGATTTGAACTCATGTCCTCTTGGCTGAGGCAAGCTCTATGTTCACTATATACCATATGAAATTTTCTTCATATTGGGCCCAAATCTGCCTTTCTGTGCCTTCTACCCATTGGTCCTGTCTCAGCCTGTGGAATAATAGAGAATAAGCTGAATCTCTTTATAGATTAAGAAAAAAAATGACAGAGATAGCACAAAGGAGAATCCAAAAGTCAGAGTGTATCTGGATGGAGAAGCTGACCTCTCTCATCACTATGAAGTGAAATGACAGACAGAAAGAATAGCTCAAAGTGGTAGAATCTTCCAGATTCAAGTGTTTGTGGGAAGTGTCTTCTCCATATACAGTCTTCTCCAGCACACTGCCTGACCTTGTCCTCTCACATTGCTCCTCTTCTCTCAGCCCTGAGTATATCTTCTAGGGGCACAGCTAAATATTGGGGTCTTTATATCAAAGTAGTCCAAGGATAACCTTCTATGACCACTACAATATAGGAGCTGTTTGGGTGGCATGTACATTGGTAGGGAGTAGGAAGGAGAGGGGAAGTAGGAAGGAGACAGGGGGGAGGAGGGAGGGAGAAAGAGGGAGTGAGGAAGAAGGAGAGAGAGAAGGGAGAGAGAGACACACACAGAGAGAGACAGAGAGAGAGAGACAGAGAGTGAGAGAGATCTAGGGAGAGAAAGACAGGCAGACAGACAGACACACACGTAGAATGCTGCTGACAGAGACAGTTTCTCT
Organism: Pseudocheirus occidentalis; assembly: GCA_028646575.1. Classification (NCBI taxonomy): domain Eukaryota; kingdom Metazoa; phylum Chordata; class Mammalia; order Diprotodontia; family Pseudocheiridae; genus Pseudocheirus; species Pseudocheirus occidentalis. Next base: position 116,462,640 of record CM053595.1, on the reverse strand, counting down.
GACTCTTTTCCTCACTCCTCTCCATCATTCTTTGCTGTTTTCCTCATGCAGACTAGAACCCAGGCAACAAGTCCTTGAAGCTGTGTGACTGATTGTTGGGGCAGGTATTTCCTGGGAGTCCAGAAGGTTTGGCAGAAGTGGAGGGTCCAGTCTAAGATCCCAGATCCTTTGCAGCTTAAATATCATTTGCTAGCAGCCTGGAAATATTCCTTAGGGCAGCAGTTTTCAACCTGTGGGTCACGACCCCTTTGGGGGTCAAAGGACCCTTTCACAGGTGTCGCCTAAGACCTTCTGAAAACACATATTTCTGCAGGTCTTAGGAACTGACACCTCTCCTCTATCCATCTCCAGTCGGGTCCACCCACATGCAGATAGCCCAAGGCTGAGAACCACTCTGCCTTAGGGAATTAGTAGAAACTGAGAATGGATAGCAGACTAAATTCCAGGCCTGAGGCTGGTTGGACTCTCAGAACCCCTTTGGTCTCTGGGTCAGAAGCTGGGTCAGCATTATTTGGGTTGCAGATCTGGCCGGGTGAAAGCCTTGTCATGCTTCTCTACTCAGCAGTGCACTAGCCTACTACCCTGAGTGTCTCTGGTCTTTTAACTCCAGGCACATTGAACACCATAAACCTCATGTTTTTGGGATTTATAAACGTTCTATCTGCAGTTTAATGACTCTGGAGTTTAATGAAGTAGGGATAGAACCCAGACTGTCTTTGTTCATCTTTTCCAACCCACAGTGATCAGTCTCATTGTGCTGCATCCTAGACCATAACCCTAAATGTAATCAGCTCTGAGTGGAAGCATGTCCTCATTCTTGCCTCAAGGTTCTCTTGGACAGACTTCTCTGACCTTTGTGTCCTGAGGGAAGGGCCCCCACATGTTGGAAATCTCTCTTGCTCTAGCATGGAGAGATACCATCCTTTAGTGCTGGGCTGGACCACCCAGGGGAGAGATAATATGGGAAACAGTATCTGGGCAGGGATCTGGGGTTATCTACTTCTTGACATTTCTGGTTTTGAACAAAATTGTGAATTAGGCAAAGTCAGTCTGTAGGGGCTTCTGACCTGCCCTTTCATTCTCTACTTTTAGGCATTCTTCCTAAATTAAGTGTCCTCTGAGGATCTTCAGTCCCCAAGGCCTGTCCTCCCTAGCAGCCTCACTCTCTACCACCCAGGAATTTTCTCTGCTATGCCCCTTACTCATAGAGCTCCCCCCAAGTTCTATCCTATTTCCACAGGGCCCCAGGGTGAGTACCCAGTAATCTAATCTACTAATAGGGCCTGTTAGTTTTACATTAAAAGCGCAGGGGGCTGCTTGCTTTTAACATAACATGAATCGAACAGAGGTCTCAAGGAGACAATTCTCTCAACTTTATTTCCTAACACATTAGTGATGGGAAAGGTTGATTTTCAGAGGACAAGTAAAGAAGGAAATACACTGTGTAGCAGGGCCATGTGAAAGACATTTTGGGACAAAAGAGATCTTAAGATGTCCCTGAAATCACACTGCTTTGTAAGCCAGATATGCTTCTGACACAGGCAAGTCCTGGTCTGAGGAACTAAAGTCTGTAGTCCTGTTTTGGGTGAGGGCAAAATCTGATACAATGGCATTGAGGCTTCCCTTTACCTTCTTCATCCCCTTCACAAACTGCGAGTTCCAAAAAGCCACTACACAAATTCAGGATTAGGGTAACTATGGCTTACTAAAGGCTAAGTATCTGCTAAACTGATTGCTGTTACATGGCTAAGTAATAATTTGTGTAAAAAATATATGGAATTTTCATCTCAGAGTGGATCAATATTAATCAGTCAATGAGCAAGCACTTAGTGAGTGCCTGCTGTGTGCAAGGCATGATGCTGGGCTTTAGGGATGTGAAAACAAAAGTAGAACAGTTCCTGTCCTTGAAAAGCTTACAATCTATTTGGAGGAGACCACATGTACACATTTAATCACATATGAAATAGATTCAAGATAATTTTCTACAAGGTACTAGTAGCTGAGTATATCAGGAAATGTTTCATGTAGAAGGGGTGCTTGAGCTGCGACTTGAAGGCAAGGAGAAATTCTGAGAGGCAGAAGTGAAAAGCGAGTGTACCCTAGGCCTGGGGGGGGGGGTACACTATACGAAGCACAAAGATAGGCGATCGAGTAGAATAGATGAGCAATGGTGAGAAGACAGGCTTGGTTGGACTAGAGTGTATATGAAGGGACCTAACGTATAATAGGTCTAGAAAGTCACTGTGAATGAACCAAAAATAACATTTGCCTATGGGAACTCAGGGGCAGGGAGTTCAATTCCGAATCTGACTCTTCAAGTCTACTTATGGAAGGGGTTTCCTTCCAGGGTCTGAACTATAGTCAAGAGAACACTGAATAAATTCACATTTAACAAATATTAATTTAGCACCTGTAATGTGTTAAGTATGGTGTTTGGTCACAGGGGAGAAAAATGAGACTTATTCTTTGCCCTAAAGAATCATAGTTTAGTAGAGGATAATTATAAGCAAAACTAAAGAATGCAGGAAGTGCCTAGAAAGAACACAAAGTGATGGCAGAGATTAGAGGAGAGATTATTCTAGCTTTTTTGGGGAGGTGGGGGTGGTGGATCAGGGAAAGTTTTGTGGAGGATGTGACTAGGCTCAGTCTTGAAGGAGGCAAAGAACTTTAACAATCAATACAGATAGTGGTAGTGATGGTGGAGAGGGCATTCCAAGAGCAGGATGTGAGCAAGGGAATGGAAATGGGTGAAGGTGAGACAAGTTCTTGGAACTGTGAGTTGTCTAGTTAAGAATAAAAGGGAGTAGTGGGAGAAAAGGCTGGAAAGGTAGGTTGGAAGCTGATTGTGGAAAAACGATGATAACAGTGGTGGAGATGATTTTATGCCAGGTGAAGGAATTTGGACTTATTTAGTTATTAAGAGAGAGACATGTTAGGGTCAAATATATATATATATATATATATACACACACACACACACATACACATATACACACATATATATGCATGCATACATGTATGTATGTACACATGGGTCTGAAAATACCCAAGGGAGGGATTTGAATGCTTGTAGGAGTACAGTGCATAGAGAACAAAACAGATGGAATGAGATGAGATCATCTATCAGAGACCTGCTGGGAGCATGACACTGCACTGGATTCACTGGGGGACATAAGGCTTGTGCAGGGACAAAATGTAATTTTTGTTACTCTTGCTCTTTTGTTGCTAAATAAATACTCTGAGATTCAACCCATGTCTGTCTTATCTCTTTTGTGGTCCGCAAATCTACAAAAATGACCAAAGTCCAGAAAAATAGATAAAATGTATGGAAGTTGGAGCCAGGATTTACCCGACCCTACGTGTGTACATGTGTGTGTACACATGTGTGTGTGCATGTGTGTTTGTGTGTGTGAACATGCCCATGTAAAAACTTCTGTGAAGAGAACTTTTCTGTCTTTGGATATGTTTATTTGCCAATAGGAAGGAGGGATTTGACCAAAATTGATACAACCTGTCTAGTGAAAAAGAATGTTTTTTCTGTTCTGTACTGAAGAAAATTGCCATGGATATGGGTTAGTTTTGGTAAATGGCATAGTTTATAACCATATCTGCTAGATTTAATGATCTCTTGCCCCTTTTCATTATAGTGTCCTATTGACTGAAGGTTATGTTTTTTCTTTGAGAAATATATTGTGTTAGAAAAAAGGAGGAGGACTCAAAAGTCAACTGAAAGGCAGTGTGGGACCTTTCCAGCTGTGTTCCAGGCAGAAGGTTTTCCTCTACCTCTTCCTGCCCCTCCCCCCTTCTTCCCCAGAGCATGCTGAGGTTTGCTTGCTTTTTCTTCAACCCCACCTCCTAATAATCTCCTCTCCCCACTTAATTAAAATGAAAAATTAAAAGGACTTTGGAAGGATGTCCAAAGAATCAGAGAATAAGACTTAGGAGAAGAACCAAAGAGGAGTGTCTCCTAGAGGGCAATGGAAAGGGCCTAGAGCAGTATGGGCGGGCTGCTACAACTATGACATTCTCCAAAGATCAGTAGTAAATTATTATTATTATTTTTTGCTTTTTGGAGGGAGGAGGGCAGGGCATTTGGGGTTATGTGACTAGCTAGTAAGTGTTAAGTGTCTGAGGCCAAATTTGTTTTTTTTTCTTTTTTTGGGGGGGAGGGCAGTTGGGGTTAAGTGACTTGCCCAAGATCACACAGCTAGTTTTGTGTTCAGTTTCTGAGGCCGGATTTGAACTCAGGTCCTCCTGACTCCAGGGCCAGTGCTCTACTCACTGTGCCACCTAGCTGCCCCAGAAGTAAGTTATTTTTTAATGAGGAGGAGTTGTATGACAGAAGGAGAAGCTAGGTTGGTTGTGTGTCAAGAGGTACAAATGACAAAAAATGGCCAGAGGCACCTTTCCAGATGTTGGGGGAAACCTTCAGTGTTTGGTGGGCCTTCTCTAGTTAACTTTTGAGAGGATGTGGATGGGAGAAGCATTGGTGGATACGTAGAGGTTGTGAACTGTATCATTAGAGGCAGCTCCTGAATTTGGGAGATCACTCATACATTTGAGTATGGAAATGACTTTAGAGGATTTCCTCATGGTTCCCCCTCCTCACCACTTAATCTCTCCTCCCCATCCACCTTTATAGGTATCTTTCTCTTCTGACTTTTGGAAGGAGCTGCTGTGGTCAAAGAATTCATCACCATGTAGCCAGAGTGCTAGTACCGAGCTAGTACAAGGTGGAAGATAGCTTATAGACAGCCATAAAATTCCCTTAATATTCTCAAGAGAATGGAAGGAAGACCCCTGGCACTTTGGGTGGACCCTCTGCAGTGAACCAATGGGAGGACATGGACAAGAGTTGCATAGATGAACAGACTTTAGCTTTGGTTGGAATGTCCACATTGGTGAGATCACAGATTCACTCCAATATTTAGAGGGATTGTGTGTATCCTTGTAAAGCAATAGTTCTCAACCTTCCTAATGCCAAGACCCTTTAATACTCCTATGTGGGCGTATCTGCCTGTGGGTGGACCCACCTGGAGACAGACAGAGGAGCGCTGTCTCAGTTCCTAAGACCATTGGAAATATGTGTTTTCTGATTGTCTTAGGCGACGCCTCTGAAAGGGTCATTAGATCCCCAAAGGGGTCACGATCCATAAGTTGAGAACTGCTGTTGTAAAGGTAAGCAAAGAGGTCCATTTGCTCTCTGAATCATTTTGCTATCAGCCTGGACATTATTCTTCGGAGTCACTGATTATCACCTGTTCTTTGTCTCAAGGGTTTTGCAGGCATGAGTGATCTATACCCTGACTCTTGTCCTTAGGGTCCTGTATGTTCCAATTAAGGCTTTGGGAACAGGTGATAAAATGATGCCACCTCCAGGACTGTTCCCGACTGTAAAAGATGAGTATCTCAACACTGAACAATGTGATGAGAACTGGACTGTGTAAATGACATAGGCTTGATTTTTGCTCCAAACACTTCACTCTCCCCCTTCCTCCTTTCTTTATATTCCCTATGTGGAATGCTTTATGGAATAAAGCATTACAAAGGAACCCATGCTTAGGACTGTGTCTCTCTCAAACTGCCCCATCCCCCATTACTTCATATTTCTTTGGTATATGCTGATTTATGTACATTTTATTTCCCCAACAGAATGCAAGCTCATATCACAGTAACTAGCACATAGTATGCCCTTAATAAACACTTATTGATGGATTGATTTTGAGGACATCACACTTCCTTATCTGTTATAACTCCTGGGCAAAGGAGATTCTCCCTGTGGCAGATGGCTTTCTTCAACCCAGAGCCACAACACCCATTTTAGGAGGTGTGGGTTCACATCTGATTGGGCTCCACCTTTGAGAACAATCCAGTAAGTTCTATCTTGTGGCCAAGATTTGCTTAAAGAGCTCCTCACAGTTATTGCATAACAATCTCATGCAGGAGAATATAAATCCAGGGACTCCAAGGCAGCTATGACTCTCCTTTCCTTCAACCATCATTGGTTCCTGTGGCTGCTCAGAGCAGATAGCAGAGAGAATGAAGATTGTCCTGCTAAGTGTTCTCCTAGGGATGCTTACGATGTCAAAGGCAGAAGCAATGACCTCCAAAAAGATATTTGATTTCGGAAAGGTAATATCTGTTTCTCAGCTTGGGGGTGAATATGAAGGCTATAGTCAGTGGGAAATGGGTTGGGGGTACAGGTTTGCCCAGGGTGGGCAGTTTCTCCACTTAGCAGTGGTGGGGAACTTTCTGGGCCATCCCAGCCTTCCTTCAGAGACTGAGTCCTTGTAGCTTTTGAGACCTGTCCTGCTCAGGCACAGCTTCAAGGGGAGGAAGAAAAATGTGATTATAACCTGAAAAGAAATTTTTTTTACCTTAGTCAAAGAGCATCTCTGGGAAAACAGTATCTACTAAAAGTCTCTAGTGGTGAAATGGAAAGAAGAATGGATGGGGTTTCCAGAGTTTGTCCATTACATGTTATTGTTCTTCTCTGTCTCAGGGCAGTCACATTTAGGAGAGTCTCCCTTTCTTTCCTTCTTTTTGTTGAGGACATCAGGTTTAAGTGACTTGCCCAGGGTCACATGCCTAGTAAGTAGCAAGTGTTTGAGGGTGGATTTGAACTTAAGTCCTCCTACATCCAGAGCCTGTGTTCTATCCACTACACCACCTAATTGTTCCGGGGGAAATCTAACTTTCTTTGAAGCCATTCAAGCAGTGGTTTGCCAGACTTATCTCTCACCCACTCAGACATGGGGACATTCTTTGTGAGGGCACACAGATAGTATTCTTATGGACTTAAAGGGAAGACTTTGGTATACAAAAGAAGATAATACTGGTTTGGGGGTCAGGAGATTAGGGGTTCAAGTCCCAGCCCTTCAACTTGCTACCTTAGTGATTTTAGCCAGATTATTTAACTGCTATGCCCTTAGTTTCCTCATATGTAAATTGAGGGGTTGTTCTAGATGACTTCTGAGGTTCCTTCCAGCTCTAAATGTATGAGAATGATAATAAGGTATTATTTATAACAGAAAAAAAACTGGAAAAAACTGTCCTCAACAACTGGGCAATGACTGAACAAAATATGTTCTATGAAAATAAGAGAAAATTACTGTTCTGTAAGGAATGTGTCCAGTGATTCTAATATTCCTCATCATGTTTGGAAATATGCTCCATGTTGCTTATCTAGAACACAGTCATTCTTACCTCAGTGAGAAAGGCCAATAAGACTGATGGGCTCCATACCTGTGAACTGTAGTTGTCTTCCCTGTACTCTGTGCGAGAAGTAAGTAGGATTCTTTCACATAAAGCGATTTACTTCAGTTTTCAGGCTTCTGGTACGAAGTTGGAATGTCTACCAATTCTGACTTTTTCTTGAAGCAAAAAGGTACCACGAGGTTGGGAGCTACATTTGTGATGCCAGTGGGGGATAATGTAAGAGTGAAAACTATTTATGACAGATAAGTGTTGATAATGAAGTCTCAACTGGGTAATTAGTTTATGATGACAACGCTCTCTCAGGCTAGTTGTTTGAATGAAATGTAAACCACTTTATTGCAGGCAGTGAAGAAAAAATGAGTCTGAGATATTGTGCCAGAAAAATTTAATGGATTAAGAAACCAAGTATTGTTTTTATTGAATGAAAGTCTATCATTAGAACAAATAATTTCAGAATTCAGATTTGGGTGCTGTTCTTATTGATTTCCGTATTGAACCCTCAGTTCAGCATCTTTCATACAGGGATTCTTCTCT
>CM053595.1:116439032-116454388 GCA_028646575.1 Pseudocheirus occidentalis | reverse complement strand
TGTTTCTGGCCACATATCCACAGCCTGTATTGAATTGATTGTCCTTCCAGTAGGGGTGGGTGACAAGGGAGGAATCGAAAGAATCTAGAATTTAAAGTTCTGCAATACCTGCAACTAGGAACTAAGATATACAGGGGCTGGGATCCCTGCCTTACCAGAAAGTAAGAGAGCAGAGCAAGGGAGGGGCTTTACAGTGGGATTGCCGTTTTAGGGTTGGGGCAGGGGAAAGACAGGGAGAAAATTTTTAATTCAAAAATGTCATGAATATGAATAATGTAAACAAGAAAACAAATTTAAAAAAAATTTTAAAAAAGTATAGTTTCTGGCACCTAATAGACATTTAATAAATGTTTGCTAACTGACTGACATGTAAGATATCCATTTAAGGACACTTCCCTCTAACTCCCCCTCAATTTACTCTCTTTTTCCTCATCTGCTTTCTCAAAGCCCTCACTTGGAAAATGAATTTATTACACCTGGAATCTGACAAAGGGAAGTGATGTTTAAGGCCCTGCCATGCTGCAGTGGTCTTCTATAGGACAAGCAGTACCCTTGTCCCCGTCAGATTGGACTGTGGCCAACTCCAGAGCAGGCAGCTTGCCAAGCCCTACATGGCTCCCTGGCCCGTCAGTAGCTCCCTTCTGAAAGTTTTTTGCCCGGGCATTTAGCAGAGATATCCCTGCCCTGGCTCTTCAGTGATGAGGTCTTGGGAATGTGGGGATGAAAGGATCATAAGGGATGGTGTTGGGAGAAGATTCTTTTGGGAGATTCTCTGGGAGGAGAATTGGCCTGACAGTTGTTCTGTGTCCCTGTAGATCACATGAATGTATTAAGGAAGATATTTTGGGTAGCCAAGTGGACATGCCAGGGAAGTTTGCATTTTCTAGTAAGTACCATCAATAATCTTGGGGACTTGCTTAGTCTCAGCAGGGTAGGTTGGGCACATCATTCTCCTAATATTGCATTGGGATCCACAGCAAAGACCTTTTAATTTCTTAGCTTCAGAGGCCCCATTCTATCCTATGGGATGACTAACTCCACACCATCATTTCCTCTGAGGATACCAGTTTGACCATCTGATCTTGTCACATTCTGTTAAGATTATAGTTCTAGAGCTGGGAGGGGCCTTAGAAGTCATCTAGTCTACCTTTCTCCCCCTTTTTACACATGGAGAAACTGAGGCCCATGGAAGGGAAGTGACTTGTCCTAGTAGTAGGACAACTCATAGGCAGTAAGTCTCAGAGGCAGGATTTGAAACCACATCCTCTGACTGCAAAGCTAGTTCTCTTTCCACTGTATCATATCACCTTTATGTTCTGGAAAACGTCAGGCTTTTTGTTTTACTTTTCCATTTTACTTGTCTCTCTTCACCTCAGAGTTCTCTCTCCCTTTCCTCCTTGCCCAACTCCCAAATAAAAACATCTCCAGGTTTCTGGATTATTGGAACATGTAGTCACTAGTTCTCTTTATACCCTCATGTATGGCTTTTAACCCCTCCTTTCTACTGGGTTAATTTTTGATTTAGGTTTCTCAGCATTGGACTCAGAAAGCTATGCTCTTTGAGTCCAATAATGGTACACTGGTCATGCTCTTAGATTTGATGGTTACAGCCCACTTGCAATAAGGTCTGTATGAAGAGAAGAAGGGTACAAATAGAATTGAGGCAAATCATTAAACAGGATGCCCTGCATAGGCAGGGGCAGTAGTTTAGTTAACTGCCAAAGAATAGAGTCGGGAGCATGGGGCAAGGAGTAGGTGAATGAACAGTGCCCAGTTGCTCCTTAAAGTTCCTTCTTTACTATTCTGAAATCTGGCACTGCCCTCTAGGCTTGGGAGGAGATTCCTTTCCTCAAAACTTAAGAATCCTGACCTTTCTAACAACTCAGCCTACCCTGAAATAACTTCTTTGGAAATTAATTTGATTGGGGTAAACTTGTGAACCCTGTCTCCCCACCTCAACTGGAGAACTAGGTTGCATTTCTCTTTATGTCTGGGCCATCATTCACTTTTTCTTTTCTTTATCACATTCATTAACAATTTTTTCAAGTTTCAAATTCTTTCTCTCTCTCCTGCCCTGTCCCTACCCATTCAGAAGGCAAGCAATACACCACTAATTATACATGGTAAGCTATACAAAACATATTTCCTTTTTTTTGTTGTTCAGTCATTTTCAGTAATGTCCAACTCTTCATGACACCATTTTGGGTTTACTTGGCAAAGATACTGGAGTTATTTGTTATTTCCTTCTCCAGCTCATTTCACAGATGAAGAAACTAAGGCAAACAGTGTTAAGTGACTTGCCCAGGGTCACATAGCTGGCAAGTGTCTGAGGTCGGATTTGAACTGGGGAAGATGAATCTTCCTGATTCCAGGCCTGGCACTCTACCTACTATGCCCCTAGCTGCTCATTTCCATATTAGCCTTGTTATAAAACAAACAAACAAACAAAAAAAGAAAAGCAAGAATCATAAAGTGAAAAAAAGCATGCTTCAATCTGCGCTCAGTTCACCAGTTCTCCCTCTGAAGGTGGATGGCATTTTTCATCATGGGTCCTTTGGAATTGCTTTGGATCATTGTATAGATTAGAGTAGTGGAGTCCTTCACTGATCATTGTTAAAATATTACTGCTCCTGAATCACTTCACTTTTCAATATGCTATGGCATAGATATGTGTATACACACACACAAAACACATATATATGTATAAGTGACTTGCCCAAGGTCACACGGCTAGTAAGTGTTAAGTGTCTGAGACTGGATTTGAACTCAGGTCCTCCTGACTCCAGGGCTGGTGCTGTAATCACTGTGCCACCCAGCTGCCCTACACACGAACACACACACACACACACACACACACACAAATAACCTTACCAAAAACTTTCCCCACCTTAGAGTCTTCCTATTTCTCTAAGGCTTCTAGGTGGGGACAAGTGAGGTAGAAGAATCCAAAGACTCTACATGCTTGACAAATAGCTACAGCAGCCATGGTCTGGGATAGGAACTAACTGGTAGAATTCCAAACCTGGGTACTTGGGGTGAGAGGTGCTCATACTTACTTTGTAATGAGCTCAGTTGCTTTAGAAACATGAGAAAAGAGAGATGGGTGACTAGGTGGCACAATGAACAGAGAACCTGCCCTGGAGTCAGGAGGACCTGAGTTCAAATTTGGTCTCAGACACTTAACACTTACTAGTTGTGTGACCTTGGGCAAGTCACTTAACCCCAATTCCCCAGCCTTCCCCTCTCAACAAAAAAAAGAGAAAGGAGAGAAACAAAGACCAAATTAAAAAAAAAAAGATGATTGTTGGAAAGCAGTTAAAGAAAACAATACAAAAGATGGTTGCAAATGGTTGTACAAGCAACCTTATGTTTCTATTACTAGCTGTTTATTGAAAGGCAGGAAGGGTGTGTCTGATCTTGAACAAGGTCACTAGTAGTGCCACTCATGTTTAAAGCCGGGTTTGATTGCATTTTAAGGTGGTCTTTATGGACTTGTAACCAGAAAGTCTAGGTTTCTTTTGGTTATGCTTCTATTGCTCTGTTACTTTAGATCAGTGCTTCTCAACCTTCCTAATGCTGCCACCCTTTAATACTCATATGTGGGCATATTTGCATGTGGGAGGACCCGCCTGGAGACAGATAGAGGAGTGGTGTCTTGGTTCCTAAGACCGGTGGAAATATGTGTTTTCAGATGGTCTTAGGTGACCCTTGTTGAGAACTGCTACTTTAGATCTTCCTGTGTATCTTTGAATTTTTCCTGTGTCTCTCCATACATCATCATAATAATAATCCTTTATATTCATATGGCACAATTTATTTAGTCATTCATTAGGCAAACTTAACACAGTTTATTTCCAGCTTTAAAAAAATTACAAACAATGCTCCTTTGAGTAGTTTTGCATACATAGATCTTCTCTTCCTATCAATTAGCTCCCTATTTAGTGTATAAAACTGAGAGAGGCTTTCTTTGTTGGGTCAGAGGATATGAATATTTTTGATAACTTTTCGTTGTATATTGTTTTATTGCATAGTCCCTTATCGATTTCTAAAGCAGACAAACCAATTCATAGTTTCACCAGCAGTGTATTAGCATGTCTCATTTCATATAGCCCTACCACCACTGAATATTTTCATCTTTTACAACCTTTGGCAATTTGATGCATCTCTCCTCTTACCATACATTGTCTATGTTGTTTTGCCTTGCTTTCAACTCAGTTATTTAAAATGTTAAAGGCTGGTATCTCTTTTGTTTTCTTTTACAGGAACTAGGGAAGCATATGTGATAGACACAGACTATAAAACTTATGCCATAGTGAATGTTTCCATCCTAGACAAAGAGATGAGTCTTAATGTCTTGAAGTTGTTCAGTACGTGTTGGGGCCACAGAACTGGAGTCAAGAGGGGATCCTGACCTGAAGGAAGCACAGTGGATGTGGGAGATCTGAGAAAAAACCTACGGAAAATCACAATGATCAGTTTGGTTTCAATGAGGCTGAGCTTCCACTCAGTCTCAAATATAGATTGTTATGGGAGGAGGAATGTAGCACAAATAGCCTTCTTCTGTTCTAAGATCAGTTTCTAACTTCTTAGATCTGGGTTTTACATTTGCTGTTCCCCTTAACCTTCCTTTTTCTATAGTCCAGAAGGGAGGGAGATAATTTGTGGCCTCCATCTTGGGAAGCCAGTGAGGCTCTCTGTGTAAGCAACAGTGATACAACTTCTGATGGAGAAGGATGACTTCCATTCTTTGCTCCACGATTAGCCCAGTTTCTAGGATGATATTTTATTTTAATATCCTACCATTGGGAGCATTGACTCATTGACATTGTGATTCCTTCTTTCCTCCTTCCATAAGACATTTGCCTATTCCCTGTTCTTTTAGATCCTTAAATGGTTCCTCAATTCTAAGTAAATCCATCTATGTTATATACTTTGTTCACAGGTCGAACTGTGGGGAAAACTGATAAAGGTTTGAAGAGATGAAAAGATATCAGTGAAAGTACTGGAATCTCCAGGGATAATGTATTAATGTTGATTTATGATGGTAAAAACACTTTTACCTTTCCTGGGTGAAGAATCACCCTACTCTGAAACACTGGGGTCTTTTTAGACTCTAGAACCTCTTTACTCTCTCTGCTTCTCACTGACTTTTCTTTCTTTTCTTAGATACATGTGTGAAGATGTTTATGAAGGTGAATCCCTTGGTATCACTGTTATTCAATGAAATTGATAGCAAGAGAGACACAACTTGTGTAGCCCAAGACGTTGGCACCATATTGGTACAACATAAGTGCTTGGCATTTTATGGGAAAAAGTTTTTTTTTCTTTTTTCTTTCCTTTGTTCCTATATATGTCAAGGAACAAAAGCATAAGGAGAAAATGTTCTAACCCTGAAAATATGGAGGTGTTTAGGAATAACTTTGAAAAATGTCTGGGGGTGTACTCTGCTCTTTAGAAGATTTTGTGGCCAACAAGTATGGATTCTGATAAAGTAGAACAGGTGGAACAGTGCTTGGATATGGAAGAAAGGGAGAGGTAGGAGCTATTCCATTTATATTTAGGGAAGTATGAAACCTTTCTTCCATCTGTTACTTTTTGCTTGTGGGCAAACCATCTCATTTTATTTTCCCCTTCATTACAAGCACTGTCCAGGAGGTATAGTCCCATATTCCTCCAGCCTCCTGGGTTCACTGAGGGCAGTGAGGGGATGTTCTAGAAAATGGTAGCATAGGAAATCTTTTACACTTTATCTTTTGCACTCATTTAGGCACATCAGGTATTTGTCCTATCCTGGAAGTGGGAGTTGGTCTCTGTGGCATTTACTCTCAATTCTGTTTTTCAGTCATGATCCACGATGAGGATCTCTTTATCCAAGATCCTCAAAGTAACCCAAACTGATTTTTATTTTCCTGCTCTGAACATATCAGAAAGTGGGTACTATTTGTTATGACACTTCTACCTTATAGTGAACAATGAAAAGACTCAGACATTTTGGTTGTATACATTAACTCCAAGAAAGAGGGAGTCAGATAATTTCCATGTAAAAACACAAGAATAAATGATCTTAAGTCAATGTTCTAGGGAAGCTGAGGGCATTTGTGCATCTAGCCCCATTTATTCTGACTTCTCCTTATGTAGGTTGAGTAGGAAGGAGAATTCAAAGGTTGTTTCTAGGGGAGACAACTTAGTCCTAATTAAAATAATCAATGTTCCCTGCAAAGGGATTATTGGTGAAATGTAATCAGAAATTAGTTGTGCCAATTTCATATCACTGATAGTTTTATGAAGTTTTCTCAGTGATATATACTATCCTCACCTTGACAGATACTTATTAACCTCAGTTCAAGTTGTTTGTATATGAACACCATAATTCCCTTTATCCTTTCTGTGTTGCGGGCTAATTCATAGAGGAGCATATTTTGGTTACCAGGGGAGAAAGTTACCTGCCCTGCCTCCAAGGATTCACAGATTTGATAGTCCTTTTTTCCCCCTTCCATCCTTCCATCCCTTCATCCTCTTTCATATCCCCAACCTCTCTCATGGGGTTAGTCTCAATACTGAATAAATTTATATTCCAAACTGCTCTGTTATGTGCTTGATGTCTTCTCGGTGGGGTTGTAAACCATTCTTGGGGTCCAGATTTAATAACCATAAGATGATCATTAACCATCATGGGAGAGTCTCTAGACAAGCAATGATTTTGCTCATTTGTTAAAGTGGTAGTGTGAGCAACAGTGTACTACCCTGATATAAATGACTATTTTATTCCCAAAATGGGGAGTAAGTGAACTGATGGTACTGCTACTGAACCATAGTGTAGAGGACCACAAGCCAGTGGGACTCTGACCCTGATGGCTGAACAAGCCCTCTCTTGTAAAAAAACCTGCCAATGGGTCTGGATAGGTTCCCCATCCCCCAGGAAAGAGCTCAAACACACAGGCAGGCATGAAGATTATCTTCTCAAGATAAGCATGGCAAATATACCCACAGCCTGGGAACAAAGAAGTGTGAAATGTCTGTAGGAGCAAACAATTAGGAAGGAGACTTTTGAGTCTATAAAGCTTATGCCTGGAAGAATAAACATCAGCTCTCTACTTTCACCATTGTTGGAGTCCCATCTCTTTTTATGCACCCCCTAGCAACCTCTGGGTCAGTGATTCTTTCTCAGCCCTGCTTGGGGACGGCAGGGTTCCCACACTTTCTCAGCCCTGCTGCAGGATGGCAGGTGTCCCCATAACTGGCTCCCCACACCATAGTGGTTACTATCTTGTGTCATTTCTCTTTTTGCATGTCTTTGTCCTGAGCTGTACCCATATACAGAAATTTTGTAATCATGTTACACTAAAAAAAAAATTCAGTGAGAATTCTGGAATTTTTACTTTGGTTGGTGGCATCACAGTTCTTTCCAGACTTTTAAAAAGCTCTTTTCTGTCTGTTTATATTGAAAAAAAAAAGCAAGGCTAGATCCCTACTGAACACTACTGGGCAAAGAAGCTCAAAGTAAAGATACCATACCAGGGGCTTAATAGACCTAATCAGATATTTAAAGAGGGCAATTCAATGACATGATGAAAATGGAGATGTCTCCAAAGGCATAGGTAGCTAGACAGTGTAGTGTTCGACTTGGACCCAGAAAGATCTGAATCTTAATCCTGCTTCAGATACTTACTGGTTGTGTAGAGCTTAGGGAAGTCACTTTCAACCTTAGTTTACTCACCCATAAAATAGAAATAATAATAGCACCTACCTTATAGCACTATTATGAGGATCAAATAAAATGCTATTGTATATATAATTCACAAAACTTAAAGTGCTAGGTAAATGATAGCTGTTATTAGCTAAGATGGACCAAAAGGCAGGTATGCTTCATGAGAATGGAAGGATTTGTCTCTTTCTAGCAATATTTTCAGAGAACTGAATCAATCATAATATCATATCTAAAGCTGGAAGGGACATCAGAGTTCATCTAGTCCATTACCCCATTTTACAGCCCCTCAAAACAAAACAGGCATGGGAGAGAGGACCCTTGTCTATGGCCACACAACTAGCAAGGTCTCAGTTGATTCCTGATCCTGCTTTTTTTTGGGGGGGGGGCAGTGTCACTACATCAAGCTGCTTTAGGTAGCTAGAATTGTTGTTGTTTGTCCATCATTTTTGAAGAGGATCATGACAGGTTATACCATGACTTGCAATTGAATTCTATCTAAGTGATGGAGGGCTATGCAAAGTGACCAGCCTCACTGTATCCTCCTGAGCCATCAGAGTCCAGTGGCAAAATATAGATTAGGATGACTGGAGATGACCTAGGATACAGTGGGAGACCTTGGCCTTTTAAAACTAGGGTCTTTCTGAATTTTCATTTTGACTGAAACATCGCCTATTCAGTGATTAAAGATAGGAAATAAATGAGCCAAGGAATGGACTTTTTTACCTAATTAAAAAAAGTCACTCTGGAAGGGGAAGACCCTTATAATTTCTGACCAAAACAGAAACAATTCTATTTACGTTCACTCTGAGCAATCAGGGCCCAAACAATGACCACTAAGTGGGCTTGGGCTGGGATCTATTGTTGGCCAATCAATGAGAGCCAGAGTGAATTGGGTTTAAGGAATGGTCTTTAGGAAAGAAATCTAGTTAGTAAACCCAAGATATCTTGCTTGGTTTTGTTGTGCAGAGAAATAAGAGTGAGCCAAGACCTGGGTTCAAGATAAATTTAGATGTGGATTTATTGATCAAACACACCACCGCCAGAGTTCTCACTCAAATTGGCAGTGATTTCTGGAATGCTGAACTTGGGTATAAAGGCTAAAACCACAAAATTATAATAGGGAGGGGAGCTAGCAAAAGCTATGATGTACAGAAGCAGAGAATAGCCATTGGTTAAAATCTATGACTCAGGGGCACAACCTTCCATAAAGGCATTGACTCTGCCTCTCCCTGCCCCCAGCCTAAAAGTCTTTTTCCTGAGCTAGCAGTCTGCCTTGCTACAGTAGCCATGAATACATCACCCAAGTATTTCATAAACAAATCCTTAGTTTAGAGACCTTCTTTGTTCTAAGTGGTCAGCTGCACCCAAAAACCTTGAACAACATTATCAGAAGAGATAACTCCCTCCCAATATGGTACTCCTGAATCCCTAATCAGTCTAGCTTCCAAACTTGGCACAATCAAGCCTATCCTCCCAACAGCCATATTAGACATATTTCATTCAGCCTTGACCAAAAGTAACCTAGTGATGTCACAAGGCAAAAAACACACTTCTTCACTCTCCCCCCAAGGGGGATGTTCCAGTGAATTATGGGCAATACACCTGTGCAGTTGCTACAAAAAGTGCATGCTCAAGGGATATTTCAGTCCCCCTCATCCCATGCCCCTCCACCCTGTGCCATCCACCCAGTTCTGGGAAAGACCCTCTCTTTCAGAAGGTTGCACCCCTGAGTCATAGATTTTAACCAATGGCTGTTCCCTGCTTCTGTACATCATAAAAAGTGCATGACCACTCCTAAACTCTTCCCAAACTCCTCCCTAACTCCACTCTTGCCCACCTAGTTAGCATAATTAACCTTTGATTGATAGCTTTATGGCTTTATAATGAATGCCTTAGACTCCTGTAAGCTCACAGGTCCCCTTAACTTTCTCTTGCCCGCTGCAAAGCATAATATTAAATTTTATAACTCTGCTTTAGATCCCTGTAAGCTTGCAGGTTATCCTTAACCTTCTCCTGTCCACTGCTAAGTCAGCATAAAAATAAACTTTTGTAACTCTGCCAAAAGATAGCTTGAGTCTTATGAAATTCTTTCCAGACAAGAACCCTCAAGGGATTCATTTGAGATTCCTCAAACACCCACCTCTTCCCAACTTCTTTAGGAGCCTTGCTTGGTCAGTGGGGCAGGACAGGATGGTACCTATATAAGATCCTTGCACCATAATGGACTTGGTACACTATAATGATTCAGGGAGAAAATATGAAATGCTGATCAGGGAACACCTTGAGCAATATGCCCAGACATACCTTAAGCAATTTCAAGCTAAAATATAAAACAGGGGAAAAGACAGAAATACAAGAGGGGCTTAATAGTGAGACACAAGGCCAGTGGTGTGTAGTGACCTGGGATTTGGATTTGGGTACAACAGTTTCAGCAATCAAAATTTATATTTCTTTGGGCAGAGCATCTGCAAGTAAGAGTATGATACCCTATGAAGACAGAGGGAAAGGAAGGAGAGAAGAGGAAGGGAGGGAAGGGGAGAAAAGGGGAGGGAAGGGAAAGGAAGGGAAGGGAAGAAGAAAGAAGCTGCGTTTTCCCAACTGGAACTGGCCAGTTGGGTCTCTAGTGGGGCAACTTGGACTACTCACAGGCTGTTGTTTGTCCTTCATCCTTGAAGAGGACCATGATTATCAGGAAGGTGATGCCATGACTTGAAAGTGAATTATATTAAGTGAATGAGGACTGTGTAGCATCACCTGACTTACTTTCTCCTCTAGAGCCATCTGAGTCCAGTGGCAAAATATAGATCAGAATGACTGGAGATGGCCCCCAGGTAGCTAGATTAGAGAATGCTGAAAAATAGTTAGTAGGTCTTCTCTTTCCTCTATATACTTTCTCATAATTCTTTGACTGTTCATGTTCTACATGCTACAAGAGACCAATAGTGCTTGTTCTTTGAATGTTTCTTGGTTTTGTATTGAATATCCTGCTCCCTTCCCCCTTTCCTCATCAACAAGTTCTTGGCAGATGAAGTTCGATGGAATGGCAGAGAGAATTTTAAGATGGGGTAAAGTCAAGTCCAAACCAGAAGTCAGAACTAATTCTGAGAAGAGACAGAATCACTGAAAAATCTGGTTCTTCTTGAGAAAACCTGTTTTCTAGCCTGATGAATTCTTGCTTCCGACCCAGTTGTAGCACAATGGAAAATTACAAAATAAACACCCATTGTCCCCAGCATTTCATGTTCCCCCAGAAAACTGCAGGTCACACACACCCAGCTTAACTTGTTCCAAAGCTAGCTTGTTTTCAACCACAGCATCCTGTTCATGGCACCTGCATCTTGGCATGCTAACCAGAGCCGTTGCACCCACCTGGAGCCCTGTATCTAAGGCCCCCTTAAATCTGCTAACCAATCAGATCACACCCCGTAAAACCTGCTTTAGTAGCTGAGGATAAAAGGGACATGGTTGAAGACATTGGGGTTCTACCTAATTGATCGGGTGAGACCCAGGTTCGAACCTGTCAATAAATTTTGTTGCTGGCTTTAAAGTTCCTTGGTGGTCATGACAATTACTCTTGTGCATAGTGGGAAGTACCACCTTTCATCTGGAGTTTCATCTGGAGGCCCCAGCGAGATTGGGGACCCCTATGGGCCCCGAGGTGACCACCTAAGTCCGGATTTCTGTTTCTGATCCTGCGGTGCCGGTAAGTCAGGCCTGATATCTTATTTCAGTTTTTGGTTTCTGTTCTGGTTCTCATGAGATAATTGGTCTGGAAATGGTGGGACGCCACCTTCGGGTTTCCAAGACCCTGGCCAAGGGTGGTGACGACCCCTGCGGCTTCTGGTTTCCATTGTGTGAATGTTGAGTGAATGGTTAAAAGTGTAGAGTGTCGTTTGTTGGGTATAAGTTGTCTTATGTCATTTCTGTGTTTTGTAATTGCCTTTTCCATTTCGGCCAAAATGGGACAAAGCAATTCAAAGGAACCCCTGAGGCCACTGGAGTGTCTCATTAAAAATTTTGATGATTTTAAGAAAAGGGCAGCTGGCTACGATATCTCTGTAAATGTATTTGATTTGAAAAAGTATTGTGAAAGAGAGTGGCCTATCTTTGGTGTGGGGTGGCCCTCTAGTGGTACATTGGATCAGTCAATTGGTGGACAAATAAGAAAAATATGTTATGGAAAACCAGGCCACTCCGACCAAATTCCGTATATTGATGTGTGGATGGATATACTTTGGGAGAAACCCAAATATCTAAAAGATTGCTCTTGTCAAACCACTGAGAAGGGGAAATTGGCTGCTACCCCCTCGAAACGTATTCTTGCAATTCACACACCTAAGTCTAAGAATCCATCAGACCCGGTTCTTCCGGAGCCACCGGAGACCCCCCCTATATACCGACCAGTTCCCCGTGAGGCTGTGGCGGCTCCGTCAGCGCCTCAAGTCCCACCACCCTATTCGGGACTCAGTCAATCCCCCCAAGAATTGCCCGTTGGGCTCTATCCCCCGCTCCCTGACTCCACTCTTGTAAGTCCTTCACATACACAGGTGGGGACTCAATTTGGACACACTTCCCCAATGGGTAGTCTCTTTCCTTTGAGGGAAACTGGGGAGTCTGGACCCACAGGCTGGCCTTTATGGACTTATGTCCCATTTACTACTTCGGACTTATACAATTGGAAGAATCAGAACCCCCCTTTCTCTGTTGATCCTGAAGGGGTGGCAACCCTCTTAGAACCTGTCTTTTATACCCATCAGCCCACTTAGGATGATTGCCAGCAGTTATTAAACACCCTATTTACAACTGAAGGAAGAGAAAGAATCCGGTCAGAAGGGAAAAAGCAGGTCAGAGGACCTGATGGGGAACCCACTACAGACCCCGATAAAATTGAGGCAGTTTTCCCGTCTTCCCGCCCCCCCCCCCTTGGGACCCCAACACGGCAATTGGGGAGGAAGCCCTGTGCAGGTTTCGCCAGGTTCTCCTAAGGGCCATTAGGGCCGCTGCCAGAAAACCTACCAACCTAACTAGGGTGACTGAGGTTAAGCAGGGCCTGAACGAGAGTCCCATAGCCTTCTTAGAGCGCCTATATCAGGCTTATTGGACCTGGACTCTGATTGACCCTAAAGCTCTGGAGAATCAGCCGGCAGTGGTTCTCCAGTTCCTGGCCCAGTCAGCCCCAGATATTAGGAAAAAGTTACAGAAATTAGAGGGATTTGAGGGAAAGTCTCTTTCAGAATTAATTGCTGTAGCCCAGAAGGTCTTTGACAACCGGGATGACCGAGTGAAAGTTACCCAAGATCTCACACAGAAGATGGCTAAGGTTCTGCTCACCCAAGGGACCAAGGCGGACACCAGATCCCGACACTGGCACCTAGGGACCACAAAGGGACCATGGCCCGGAGCAGCTGCGAAGTGGCCCAGCAAACTGAGTAAGACACAGTGTGCCTATTGCAAGGAGGAAGGTCACTGGAACCGTGAGTGTCCAAAACGGCCCCTTCTCCAGGGCAAGACCCAGGGTCCAGTGTCCCCAATTTTAATGGAAGAGGCCGACTAGGGGGGGTCGGGGCTCCTCTTACCCCGGGGAGCCTAGGCTAACCCTCTCGGTAGGGGGTCACCCCATTGACTTTCTGGTGGATACCAGAGCCACTCATTCTGTTGTCCAGAGCCCTGTTGGACACCTACTAGGAAAAAATGTTCAAATAGCTGGGGCCACGGGGAAATCAAAGACTTATCCCCTATCCCAAGGGTGAATAACAGACCTCCGGGCTGGGACTGTCTCACACCTTTTCTTGTTATCCCTGAGTGCCCAGAACCTCTCCTGGGAAAAGACTTGTTACACAAACTAAGAACCACCATCACTTTCAAAGAGGGTGGTCAGACAAATGTCTCCTTTGAGGGCCAAGTTTTTATTACTCTCCCAGTGGCTGATGAACATAGATTGTATGAGGACCAGAAGATTAGTCCGACCTCTCGCCTCCTGGAGCTCTGGCAGCATGAGATTCCTGGAGTTTGGGCAGAGGGTAATCCCCCTGGATTGGCCAAACACCGTCCCCCGTTATAATCCAATTAATGAGTTCAGCCACCCCCGTGAGAATAAAGCAGTATTCGATGAACCTGGCCGCAAGAAAGGGCATTAAGGTCTAGGGATTCTGGTTCCTTGACAATCCGCCTGGAACACGCCTTTGCTCCCAGTAAAGAAACCAGGGACCGAGGACTACCACCCAGTCCAAGACCTTAGAGAGGTCAATAAGAGAGTAGAAACTGTTCATCCCACTGTGCCTAATCCGTACACATTGCTGAGTCTACTTCCCCCGGACGCCATTGGTACAGCGTCCTGGACCTGAAGGACGCCTTCTTCAGCCTCCCGCTAGCCCCTATTAGTCAGCCCATTTTTGCCTTCGAGTGGAAGGACCCGGAGACAGGAGATTCAGGGCAGCTTACCTGGACCCGGCTTCCCCAGGGGTTTAAGAACTCCCCCATGTTGTTTGATGAGGCTTTAAGCCAGGATCTACGAGAGTTTTGGGCTTCCCATCCCTCAATAACTCTCCTGCAATACGTGGATGACCTCTTGGTGGCAGCCCCTTCCTATGAGGGTTGTTCTCAGGTGACCAAGGACCTTCTATCTACCCTAGACACTCTTGGTTACCAGGTGTCAGCCAAAAAGGCCCAATTGTGTGTCACGGAGGTTGTCTACTTGGGGTTCGTGATCAGGAAGGGAACTAGGAGCCTTTCGAACAGCCGGATCCAGGCTGTCCTCCGCATCCCCATGCCCAGAACCAAGCGCCAGGTTAGGGAATTCTTGGGGCCTGATGGGTACTGCCGTCTGTGGATCCCAGGCTTTGCGGAAATAGCCAAGCCTCTCTATTCGGCCACTGGTGGGGGAGATTCACAGCTCATCTGGACTGAGACTGAGGATGCCTCATTCAAACAACTGAAGACAGCCCTGGTGAGTGCTCTGGCCCTTAGCCTCCCTAACCTGGAAACGCCCTTCCAGTTATTTGTGGATGAGACCCACGTGGTCTCAAAAGGTGTCCTGACACAAACCCTGGTACCCTGGAAGCGCCCCGTTGCCTATCTATCCAAACGGTTAGACACTGTGGCAGCTGGGTTGCCGGCATGTTTACGTAATGTGGCAACAGCAGCCCTCCTGGTCAAGGAGGCCTCTAAACTGACTTTTGACCAACCCCTCGAGATTCTCTCCTCTCATAACCTCAGTGGGCTGCTCAGATCCCCACCCGACAGATGGATGTCAAACTCCAGAATAACCTATTATCAGGTGCTTTTGCTTGATCCTCCCCGCATCACCTTTGGAGTAACCGGGGCCCTGAACCCTGCGACCCTTCTGCCCCAGTCAGACGAGGATGCTCCTCTCCATGACTGCCTGGACCTCCTTGACTCTCTCCACTCGTCACAACCTACCCGAAAGATGTTCCCCTGCCCGACGGGAAAGTCTCCCTTTTCATGGATGGCAGCAGTTTTGTCCGAGAGGGAGTTAGATATGCAGGAGCAGCCGTAGTGACAAGCAGTTCAGTTCTCTGGGCATGAGCTCTCCCTCCCGGTACTTCCACCCAGAAAGCCAAGTTGGTGGCGCTTATCCAAGCCCTGCCTTGGAGTAAGGGTAAGAAAGTCAATATCTACACAGACAGCC
>CM053595.1:116332935-116438532 GCA_028646575.1 Pseudocheirus occidentalis | reverse complement strand
AATCTGTCATTCTCCAGGGGGAAAAGCGATAAAAGGTTCACGTTAATTTTCTTAAAACAAATTCTACAGAATTAAGACTCACTTAACCATTTCAGCACTTACAAAAACATTCAAACTAAAATTTGAAAATTCATTGTAGAGAAATTGCATTTTAGTTACAAACTTAGTTTCTAATTAGATTAAAATGTCATAAATTTCTGTGAATTGGAGGGAAGATCCTGTGCTTTTCTGTGTGGGGCTGTGTAGGCTGCTATTCTCAGTTTGGTCACTAGATGTCTTCAAAGACCATACTACAGACACATACTAACCCAGCCACAATTACTTGGTGTGTCTAAGAAAAAGAATTTTTAGGTTATGTTTTAGTTGTCCCCTTTTTGTACAACTGAGAATATGAGCTTTCCTACCTTTTAATGGTAAATATCCCTCTTGATCTCTGAGAACCTACTTGAAGAAGAAATTCTTCAAGGTGTAAGCACTCTCCTCGCTTCAGGCCAGGAGCTTCTCTCCCTACTTTCCCCCAGGAAATCATCTAAGGTTTAAGAACCTCCTCTTGGTCAAAACAAAATGAAACAGAACCAAACCAATAAACCAGGAGTCTCCTCATAGAAAGGAAATTCTCTAAGGTTTAAGACTTCCCAGAAAAGGGTATCAATCCAAAACCTCTCGGGGTTACCAGAGGGCCCTCAGCACCCTTTGAAGAAAGAAAGATTTTCCCAAGAGTTTAAATCCTTCTTGAAGCTGAGTGGCCCCCTTGGAGAAAGAATTCTTCAAGGGTTTAAATTCCTTGGGGCATTGCCTGGGATTCATACTGCTAATTATTTCCAAATGACCACACTGAACACAAAATAACACTCAAAAGACAGATATCGATGAAGTTGCAACTTTTCTCCAGTGGTGCTAGAAGATGATTACCTTCTAGCTCAGAGTCAAAATTGTGGAATTTGAGGTTGAGAGGAGAGCCATATTTTCCCTTTAAGTTCTCTAGGAGAAGTCTTCCCCCTTTTGGGTGAGATAAATCTTATTGGGGAGCACCAAAAGGGATTCCCCAAGGGAGTTTGAGAGACCAGCCTCTCTCCCCTGATCCCACTGCTGCCACTAATTGTCTCAATAGGATTTAATAAAAGTAAACTGAGACCTAAAGGTCTGAGCATGTTCAATATATTAGTAAAGTGTAAATTTACCAATAAATAGCATCCCACGTTCCCCAGCAAAGCTAAGACCCTGAATGAGGGGGTCTTTTGTAGTTTTGGGAATACAGAAAACAGTAAGACTAGCATCATAATTGGAAAAAAATACATGATTTGAGGGGAATTGGGAATGAAGGCTACTAACAACTTCCTCCTTTCCTCCTGTGACTAAGAAATGTTCATTGTTTGAGTACAGTTGTAGCTGTGAAGACAGAGATAGTAAGCCAGAGTTCTTTGGATAATAAACCAAACATCCTTGAAAGATGAGTTGGTGGTATAAAGATACTAGACCAGACTCTGGTGTCTACCTGCCTCTTTCAAGGGTAAAAAATTTCTTTGACACAAGAATAGAACAGTGATCAACTGAAGAATTGAATTTCCAAAATTAACTTACTACTGCCCAGCTGAATTTCTGAACCAAGTTCAGAGACCAAGAATCATGATTTGGTTACAGGACAAAAATCAATTAATTGTAAATAGGATCCATTAAAAAGAGACCCAGAATCAATTTGATTATTTCACTAGATCTGGTTCAGGAGTGAAGTAGGGGGCCCACCACCTACTCTACTCTCCTGAACAATCCTCAAATGATACTTTCTTTAAAAACCACCAAATTTTGATGGACTGATGTTGAGATCCTGACACTGATGATGTTCCTGGTATAGTAACTTTGTTTGAACAGTGACATAGAGGAAAGAATCCAGGAGGGAGAATCAGGAGATAATTTATTCTAGCTCTGGTTCAATAACTAACTTGTAATATGGTTTTCCCCTTTCTGGGCCTCTGTTTTCTCATTTGTAAACTGGATTAGATTATCTCTTTGCTTTCCTCCAGATGTGATATTGTAATTTTATAGATTTTATGTCTCTTTGGACCAATCTTTTTATTATCAATACTCATCCTGGGGATGGAAGCTTCCTGAGCTAGTTAAGAGGCCAGAGTATTTGGAAGGTTCATGTTTGTACAATCCTTAGGCAAATTGTTTTCCTTTTCTATGTCTTCTTTCCTTATTTGTAAAGTATAGGGGTTGTACTATGTTGTCCCTTCCTGTTCTGAAATTCCATGACTCTATGGTTGTCTCCTCAGCATCAGACATGAGATGGGTTATAGGGGTAGAATATAATGGAAAGAGAAGTACAGTTTCTGCCCTTGGGGAATTCATGAAGCTAAGCAAAGCAAAATAGTTCTAGTTCATGAATGAGTCTTATCTCCCTTATTAGACTGATTGCTGCTAAGGGCGAGAATTGTGTGTTGTCCTCTCGTATCTTGCAGGATTTAGCATAGGAGTGGACTCACAGCAAGTGTTAGATAATGGCTTATTGATAGTTAAACTGGTTAACAAATACATGTACGCAGAAAAGAAATGAAATACAGTCTATCAACAAATGCATTCTAATATAATATAAAGTTCCCAAGTGGGAATACCAAATAAGAGAAAGTAGGTCACAGGACTAGTCAGAGAAAGAATCAGTTCACCATCACATTCTGAGGACTGACTTGATTTGGGGTTCTCAGACTATGCTCATTAAATGTAATCCGGTGGCTCCTAAGGAGAAAAGAAGTAAGGCATTGTTGTTTGATCTCAGTAACTTCACAGGGAACTTCTTCCTTTTCCTGTGTTTTGACATTGTGGGGGTGCAGCCAGGACATTTCTGCCAGTTTAAATGGTATCCCAGTCACTATTACTCTAGACTGAGGAACTGAGAAGGAATGCAAGAGTGTGGAAAGCCTTTGGGATGCACATTCCCCTTCCTAGTGGTCAGTATATTTGTATCCTCTACTTTTTTGCTAGAAATAAAATTGTGATGCATTGGAAACTTCTTGGCCAGAAGGATAAAACGTTAAATGAGTCTAAGAAGCAGATGACAAAGCTAACAGAGGCAAAAAGAATGATGATGGGGTACGTCAACTATCCTAACATCCGTCAATGCTCTCAAGGAAATATGGAAGCATTTGGACTTGGCTTGTGATTTTATCAGTACAGAAAGCTCCCAGGTGAGGAAACTCCCTCTATCAATTCAGGTTAGCATTTTGCCTAGAGTGCTTGTGCCTCAATTTTTTTAAAGATCTCTTCCCCTTATCCCCAACAGTACTACTGGCTAGGGTTTTCCCACGAGCTATTTTGCTTTGCTTAGCTTCATATTCCTTTCCTGGGCTTAATTACTCACTCTGGATACTGCAACCTATTATCCCTTCCCTATTCTGAGCTATCATCTGTATTACTTATATTCAGTGTCAAAGTATTTGTTCTAGGAAATTAATGTTAGACACAGAGAGAGAAGAGATCAGTGTGAGATGGAACCCCAATTGGATTGAATGCCCTAATACTAATGCCCTTTCTTTCCTGGACTTGACCTGTTGCCATATTTGGACATAATCATACGTATTCTTTGTAGCTCACCCTGCCTTTGTTATCCCATCTGAGAAAGAAATCAGGCAATAATTGGTTCTCTAGATCTAGATTGTGACTGCAGAGGAGGAGATATGTGTGTGTGTGTGTGTGTGTGTGTGTATGTGTAAGAGATACATGAACTTTAAAGAGTTCAAGAGAAAGATATTCCTCTCATGCTCATCACCCTCATCAGTATGTGCTGTATCCAGCCTGGGGCCCAGAAGTCTGGAGAGAAGAGATATCATCAGTCATTAAAACAACCTCCCCTGGCAGAGCTGCCAGACAAGCTCTTGGTCAATACAAGAGACATCAGTCTCTGGCTTGAGACTCCACTGATCACCCAATGCCACTGATCAAAGACTAGCTTTTTCCTCCGTTGAAATTGCCATTGATTACTATCTTATAGCAATCCTTTCCCTTTTCTGGTGTCTAGTAGAATCTAAGGGTCTGGGTTATGCAGTTTATCACTTTACAATCATAGCATTGCAGATTTAGGGCTGGCAAAGTTCCCCTGGCTTTGAAAATCCAGATGTTGGTGCTTCTTTCTCTGGTCATTATGTATGTATGTATGTATGTATGTATGTATGTATATATGTATGTATGTATGTATGTAATGGTCAGACAGTTGGATCTGTCTGTTGATCTGTTGATCTATGAGGTGTGTATTATTTGGCCAGATGGTTAAAAGCTCTATCTATTGGTCTTTATGCTATTATTTCTTCTTATAATTTCTATTTGTATTTTCTCTGAAGTTCATAGTGCTGACTTTCCCCCCTGAACTAAGTAAATGATACATATGTTTGATTAAAGTGAGATTGTTGACTCTTTTTGTGTGACTTTCCTGTAGAAATGCAGATCAAAGAACCTGTGCTAGTAGCCCTCCTGTGTGCTGATGTCATTGGTCTTACATCCCCATGGTAGCTAACAGTAACATTGCTGTTACACCCCCTTAGGCTCCCTCCTCCCCATTTCAATATTTACTGCCATCATCAAATCCATTTGGCAAGTTTCATAGTTCCAAGTCTTGTATAGCTTTGCAGTGACTTGAGGAGGTTCAGCATTATTTTTTTGAATATCTTTCAAGGTATCTTCTACTAAAGAGTCTAATGAAAAGTCTACATCTCAAAATTAATAAACAAATATTGACAGTAATATTTGTCCATAATTCTAAATGTATGGTGATACAACTTAAAAAAACACCACAGCATAATTTTACACAGTTCTCATAAGTTATTATCTGTTTTGGTGTTTGTAAAAGTCCTTCTCCAATGCAAAAGTAATAAGGAAAAGGAATAGAAGAAAACCAAAGCTTCCTATTTCAAAAGAAAAGTCCGATCCCTACAGAGTGCCCAGAAAACACAGGGTTATCCCAACAAGGATTAGGGAGCTGGTGTCATCTGGAAATCACTGGCTCAACCTTCATTTAGGTAAGAAATTGGCTTGGTCAGGACTGGGGCTGTTGTTCTCTCTTTCTCCCACTTGGGGGCCCCCTCTGCTCTAGGCTCAGTTCAGTAGTACTTTACAACAAAGCAGCATTAGGTCTAGGGGGGACTAAAATATTTTCCCTCTTCTGCTACCATGGGACCCTTTACTCTGGAACTGAATACATAAACTGGGTTTAATCCTTGAATAGCTTTAAAAAGAAAAAAAATCAAACCTCCAAATTGTACCGGATGAAGACTTCCACGATTCCTTCAGTGCATGCATAGGGTTATCCAAATGGGATCTGTACAAAATTTCTAGGTGTATCTTTCCACACAGGGCACACCAAAATTTCTCTAGGTACCATAGATGATCACCTTGGAGATTTAGGTAAATTCCTTCTGAGTCTCTTTACCAAAGGGCACTCTAAATTTCTCAAATAGATTTCTGTTATTATAAAGACAATTAAATGGAATTACTAATTCATCCCTTTCTAGGTAAGTGGGTCAACTTAAAAGGAAATCACATTCAGAAAAGTTTTCAAAAGTTCTGGGACTTCCAAAAATGGATTTAGTGCTTAGCGTTGATTACTTGGGGTTTCTAGAACAACCTTATCCTTATCCTGTTGTCCATAAGGATTTCAGACAAGTTGTCTAGACCCATGTTGCAAATAAGGAAATCAGTCTATGATTGCTTAAAATCAAAAAAGAAAAAAATGAATTTCTATTGGCCATCATAGTGTAAAATTTGTAACAGTATTTTTAGAATGCAAAAATCTATAGTCAAGGTTTTAGTAATACAACTAATATTAGTAATAAAGCATTCAAATAAGCAAAAAAAGTAATGTGACTTCTAAGGAAGCATATCAGAAAAACAACTATGATGCAATTATAGCTTAAAACAAAATAGAAAAAAATTAATGAATCACAGAAAACTAGTGTATCCAATAATGATAATCTTAAATATTCTCTTCAATGAGTCTCTACAAATGTGAAGACTCAATATTTATTCTGGATGAGTTCCCATATGTAGCACACCCCTACTTTCTCTAATTGCTACTCCCAATGGTTGCATCCCTAGAGCGTAACTCTCAGGACTTTAAAGGTAACCCTGAAGGGTTGGGGTGGATTTCTAGTACTGTCACCCACAGTCCCCACTGATTATCCAGTCAGAGTTAATTACTTTTTAGTCTGGATAAGAATGGTTGCTACAAAATATTCCTCCAAAAGTCTGGGACACACTCTTCCACAAGCACAGAATCCAGGTGAAAATGAGCTCAAGCTGAGAGGGCACTATGACACTCATAGCTCCTAGTTGGATAGAAGTCCTTTTCTCCTTTCTTGGAGTCCTTATGTTGTTTCCCTTCAATGTCTGTTGTTTGCTTCTAGGTGCCCCCTTTGTAGAGTCCTGAATCTGCCTTTCCTCACACCAGAGAGGTGTGAGACTGAAGCTGTTTTTCTTCATGTCTAGTTTGTCCTCCCTCAGCTCCTGGATGGATGCATTATTTGTTACTAGTTCAGTATCTCTAATCATATGGTTACTAGGGGTGTGTGTGTGAGGGAGGTATAGGACATTCCCTCTGGTCTCACTCCCCAACTCTGCTCTCCTGTTGTCCTTTGGTATAGGAATAAGTGGATTATCTTCTTAAATATATCTCAAAGGTTTATTCTTGAAGAAGTTGCTGGTAAATTTTCCTATTGAATGCTCTTTTGATATGCATAGGCCTAGAGGGATGTCTGATTCTTTCCACCAATCCCACTATGTTCCATTATATGATTTCATCCAGGGGCTCAGGCACTTCAGTCCTTCAAATTGGTTAATTAGGTTGTTTGCATTTAGAACTTTCTAGAGCAGTGGTTCTCAACCTTCCTAATACTGAAACCCTTTAATACTTGTATGTGGGCATATCTGCATGTAGGCGGACCCTCCTGGAGATGGATAGAGGAGCAGTGTAGTGTTTTGGGTCCTAAGACCATCGGAAATATGTGTTTTCCAATGATCTTAGGCGACCCCTGTGAGAGGGTTGTTTGACCCCCAAAGGGGTCGGGATCCACAGGTTGAGAACTGCTGATCTAGAGTCGTTCACATCTATTTTTACTTTTTGTTAGATTGATTCATGATGCAATCAAAGAGACAATTTCTCTTGAGGAAGGTATCAGGGAAGTGAGAATCTTGCTAATTATATTAATTGGAGTAAGGGTGTAAAATACCCCTCTTACATAAGGATTTGTATATTGCAATGAGTCATAGTAAGTCTACATCAGCAAAGATCCAGCTTAAAACTCAAGGATTGATTCCTGACACAGGACAGGATTAGCCATTGTTCCTGTGACGGATCAGCTTTCCACAAGGGCCAGCACAGAGTAGTATAATTAGAACATCCTGGGTCTGCTGGCCACATTTCATACCTTCAGGGCCCTGTGGTTGTGGCAGTTAGTACTCAAACAGCTAGAAGATAAAGAACATGTTACTTATTCCATTATTAGTTCTGGTCTCAATGTCCCTGGCACAGATACCGACTCTCAGGCTACAGAAAGGATCTTGATTACAAGAGGTAACCTTCAGAATTGTTGGGCTCCCTAATTTACCACAGGTAGGTCTGCCATAGGTAATGCGGCCCAGGTAATCATTGTTCCATCAGAGTTGGGCCATTAACTTAACTCTGCCTCAGCTCTTGTGACCTCTTGGGCTTTTGATCCCATCACTGTCACCAGAATTCAGCATTTGGAGAGGATATATTTCTAACTGCTTCTAAGTAATCCTATCCCAAGTCCTTTTGATCATTACCAGTACTATGAACAAGTAACAGGAACTGGAGAGTGAAAATAACAGTTTCCTAGTGCAATCTGAGCAAGGACAAGGGATAACCCCAAAGGGCAAAGATTTGTGTTGCTGAATCTACTTGCCATTTTATTTTTTAAACTTAAATTATTTATTTACAATTTCATCTTCTTCAATTATATGTAAAACAATTTTTAACATTCGTTTTAACGTTTTGAGTTCCAAATTCTCTCCCTCCTTCCTCCCCCACCCCACTGAGAAGGCAAGCAATTCGATATAGGTTGTTATACATGTGTAGTCATGCAAAACATTTCCACATTAGTCATGTTATAAAAGAAAACATAGACCAACCTCTCTCCCCTCCAAGAAAAATAAAGAAAATTAAAAAAGTATGCTTCAATCCGTACTCAGACTTCAACTGTTCTTTCTCTGAGAATGGATAGCATTTTTCAGCATAAGTACTTCAGTCAAATTGTCATTTTAACAGGTTGGTTCTCAGAGCATAGAATGAAGATCATACAGACCTTCTGGTTTTTTAGGGGATCAAAACCAAGATGAAATTAGCAGCAAGCTTGTTTCAGTCCATCTGCCCAAACACTCTCATCTCTACCTTTTCTCTCTAGTATATTGGTATATTTTTACCATTGCATCTGACTCAAAGGAATTCTTGAAAATAAATTACATAATGACAGGTTCTTTTCTTCTAAATTTTGTCAGTAGTAGAGACCAAGTTAATGTAATCCATTCTTTTGATTGTTAAGTAAGATAGTCATTCTCTCCCAACTCTCATTAGCAATTGTTTCAGGTATATATCTCTTGGAGTTAGAAGTTCATTCCCATTATGAATAGTCATTATGGCTGCTTCAACTTGTAGAAGTGCTTCTTTGGCCTTTTTCATGGCCATTATCATGAATGACTTATGTGGTCCAAAATCTGTTCCTTCAGTTGACTCCCAAAATTGAACAGGCATCTTTTTCCATTTGTGTGTACTGTTTCAATTAACTTTAGTTCAGCATGGCTCTGAAAGTCTATTGGTTTATAGGGAAGCCTGCCATGAGGAATACCATCATCACTGCCATCCATTGAGTATTTGGGGAATGGATTGTACGCCACACAGCATACAGTAAAATCTGACATACCCAACCAATCCAGGTTATAAAATCAATCATTCTCAATAGTATTTTTCTCATTACAAAGCATCTTTGACTTATACAAATATTTGGTTCAGGGGTGGGACACCCTTGTTGTTCTATTACAAATAGGCCAATCTGAAAAACTGGTGACTGTAATGAGAATGGGAATTTGAAGATCTTCCCTGTCCCTTAATAGACCTGGGGGGGGGGGAGTTTAAAGACCTCCCCTGCTTTGAAAGTGAATTCTGCCTCCTAATAGGCTGAATGTAATCACATGGATCCTGTGGTGGGAGGAGTTTTCTGAAAGGAAGCAGAGTCCACAGGAAGCTGGTCAGAGCTAGAGAGATGTTGGGGGAGAAAGGACACTAAGGAAGGAGAGAGAGATGTTTGTGGATAAATATTGATCTTGTATTGGTTTGTGGGAAGGCTAAAGGATGGTGTGGCTCTTAGTGTTATTATGGCTTCTGAATATCTGGTACTATGATGGAATTGGCTTACTGGTTTTGGGATTCAGTTTTCTGGTATATAAATAAATTCTTCAGTTCTGTCCTCTGGAGAGTTTGGTATATTTTCAATCGAATGTCATGTGATATTTATAGTCACAGTCTTTATTGTGATCATAGGTGCTGTAAATATTTCATTGGTGCTACATTTGGTGATGAGGATGAGATAAAGATAAATTTCCTCATGAGAGAAAAGTAAATGGTTAGAGGATTCAAAGTCAGAATAAATTGCCAAGAAAAGAACTGTTTACTGCTCTGTTGAGAGCAGGGTTTGATTTTAGAAAAATTAATGGTATTCCAACTAATGAACTGTATAAAATGTACCAAGATAAAGGGCTTAATATCAGATGGAATAGAGAAGTAAGGGCTGCCCCTATAGATGCTCCCAAACCATTGTATCCAAGTTCATCACACCTTCAGGGAGAATAGGAAATTGGCCAAGCCCCAGTTCAGATTTAAGAAATACACAGATAAGATTACAGACCCCCTATCAATCTGACTATATACTGGAAAAATAGATCAAATACTGTAACCAGGGCCTTGCTATATATTGGAGCAGAGGCCTCCCTCATTTATGGGAACTCTGATAAATTCAAGCATAGAACTCCTATTACCATCACAGGACTAGGAGGGGCTAAAATATCAGCCAGACAAGTCAAACTAATGATGAAAATTAGTCAATTACCCAGGAAAGAATATACTGTGGTCATTATACACATTCCTGAATATATCATTGAAAGAGATGTATTGAGAGGTATGACTCTGAATTTACCTGAAGGAAGATATCAATTTGCAGTAAGGAAGACAGGAATTAATACAATTTTAGTGGGAAAAATAAAAATGGACTCAATCATTTTACCTGAATCTTCTGAAGTAATTACTTTAAAGCAGTATTGTGTGCTAGGTGGGCAAGATGAAATTGCCAGTACTATAAAGGAACATGTTGAAGCAGGAGTGTTAGTCCCTATAACCACACGATGGAATAATCCTGTTTGGCTAGTTTGAAAATTAGATGGGACATGGAGAATGACAGTGGATTATAGACAATTGAATAAGGTGACTCCTCCCTTGTATGCTCCTGTTCCAGATACTGTCACCTTAATAGAAAGGATTTAGAATTATGATGGGACTTGGTATGCAACGATTGATTTGGCTAATGTCTTCTTCATCATCCCAATAGATTCTAAACAGTGGGACCAGTTTGCTTTCACTTGGCAGGGCAGATAATATACTTTCACCTGCTTGCCACAAGGATATTCACATAGTCCCACTATTTGTCATAGGATTGTGGCTGAACATTTGGATGAATTAAAGCTACCTGGTATACAGCTTACCCACTATATTAATGATTGAACATATCAGCAAAAATGGTGGGAAATAAACCCTGCAAAGATTTAAGGACCAGCTCAAAATGTAAAATTTTTGGGAATACAGTGGAAAAAGGGACTGCAAGAGATTCTGTCACAAGTCTGACAAAAGATTCAGGATTTTCCTATCCCTAACAATAAGAAAGAGGCCCCAAAGTTTATAGGATTATTTGGATATTGGCAACATTACATTCCACACCTGGGGCAGATTTTGAAACCCTTATATAAAGTTACCAGGAAGAAATATGAATTTGATTGAGGACTTGAGCAGAGTAAAGCTTTTGAGGAAGCCAAAGCTGCTATATAATTGGCTTTAGATTTATGGTCTATGCAGAATGGTCCTGTGGAATTACAAGTGACTTTACAGGATGATTATGCAAACTGGAGGTTATGGCAGAAACAACAAAGCCAAAATGTAGCTTTAGGATTTTGGTCCAGGAAATTTCCTTCATCTGGAGTGCAATATACACCTTTCAAAAAGCAGTTGTTAGCTGTGTATTGGGCTTTGGTAGAGACTGAACAACTGACTCTGGGCCATGAAGTGACATTAAGGCCTGGAATTCCAATTATGACCTGGGTAATGAGTACCCCAGCTTCTCACAGAATTGGACATGCCCAAGAAGCCAGTATAATTAAATGGAAGTGGTATGTTCAAAATAGAGCTAAAACTGGCAAAAGTGGAGTTTCCATCCTCCGTGAATCTAATAGCTAACATCAATACTGAATGTCATATATGTCAATTGGAAAAGGAGAAGACTGTTCCTCGGGTAGTAACTGGGGAGAGAGCAAGAGGAAAAGTCCCAGCCCCAATCTGGCAAATAGATTATTGATCCCCTACCCCAAGAGAAAGGATGCAAATTTATATTCACTTGTGTTGACACCTATTCAGGTATACTGGTGGCTTGTCCTTATAAGAATGCAACCCATAAAAATACCTGTAAAACTCTAGATCTCATAAGTCTGTATTATGGAACCCCAATGTGGATTCAAAGTGATAATGGGTCACATTTCAAAGGTAATGAAATGAAGACATACTGTATGTTAAATAATATAGAATGGATATATCATATTCCATATTATCCACAAGCATCTGGGTTAATTGAAAGAATGAATGGATTATTGAAAGAATAGTTAAGGAAGCTAAGTTCTAATAATTTGCATCAGCATTGGAAAGATAATTTGTTCACTGCTTTATGTAATTTGAATAATAGACCACTAGGAGAAAGTACACCTCTAGCCAGAATGATGACCCCAAATCTGCAAATTAGAAAACAGCAGACACATAAGATCCCAAATACTGAGTATTGGACTGTGAGGCAAGATGTCCCAGCACTGTACCCAGGAACACCTGATTTGGCAGGATATGATATACATTGTTTAGAAGACTTTTGGTTGGATAGAAAAGAAATAATAAACATCTCTACTGGAATATGTATGAGAATCCCTAAAATCATTTTGGATGGATATTACCTAAATCAGGTTTAGCAACTCGAAGTATACATGCATTGGCTGGAGTAATAGATTCTAATTATCAAGGAGAAATTATTTTAACATTGCAAAATTTGGGTGAAGAACCCATACAGTTTTGTAAAAGTGACAGAATAGTTCAAGTGATTATCACTTCTTGTGAGATAACTCATGAAAACTGACCCTCCTTCTGAACTAAAGAATTTGGTTCTATTAATAGAATAAAGTTGGTAGCTAAAGAATGGGTAAAGCAGAAACCAAATCATGTTCCAAAGGCTGCAAAGATTATAACACATGGAAAAGATAATACCATAGCTGATGTTTATTCAGGAGATGATTGTCAAATCGTACCCTTAACTCATGTATTCTACCGTGAATGAGGTTATGATAGTGAGTTCATGTACTCCAGAGGCACAACTGACCCTACATTTATTTCTTTTTGACTTTTTGTTCATTAAATATTTTTTGCAAGATTTGTTTTCTGCAGGATTGGTACCCTCCGCCTGCAGATGACTGATCACTTAAGCTGGATGTCACTCCCTATCCATGACTGTGACGTGCCACCTCTGATCCTGGCATTGACTGAGCTCCAGATGTCAGCTAAAGAAATGGCCTTTCAAATGAGACCTATCTGGACTTGGCATTGACCAAGGTCCAGATGACATCTAAAGAATGGAATTCTCAAATGGGACCTTTTTGGGCCCTTTATAGTACTAATACCCTTTATAATTCCAAATCTTTCTTCTGTTGATATTTTTAGAGAAAATGGATGTGAAAAAGTAACCTCCTTCTAGCAAGAGATGTTATAAAAACAAAATATCAGAATCTATGTAAGTATAGATACCTTTCTGGGCCCTTAAAAAGGACAGCGAAGAAAATGTATCCTTATCCAAGCTTGGGCCTATGAAAGAACCCAAGGCCAAAGACGGTTTCTCTCTACCCCTACTCTGGTCAACCTGAATAGCACTTTAGGGATGGTAGTCAGTGTGGTTGTATAGTCAAGCATGAGTAGCTCTCCAGAGGACTGCTGCTGTGAATAGCTTTAAGGTTCTGAACACATAGCATAGTGAACTCTCTAATTATTCAGCAACAAACTAAGGTAAAAAGTTTCAAAGAAACCAAATTACAACATTCACAATTATTAACATAACAACTTATCACTAAAGTGGCCATATAGTTTTAAACAAAAGATATCATTCAGGAAATCTTTAACCCAATCCCACACAAAGTACCAAGGTCAAAGTTTTCCCACCCCTAGGTCACATTGTCTTAATCTCTCAGCCAAAAAGTCTTCTTTCTTCTTGATTGGAGATTAGCTTCCAATCATCCTTTTTTTTGAATTTTAACAAACTTTTCTTTAGTAAATTGTTATAAATTACAAATAATTTTTATAAACAAGCCTCCCCAACTTGCATTTTGTTTTAAAGTAATAACTTTATATCATACAAATAAAGAAATTTTCAAGTATGAAGTGTGAAAAAATATGAAAAATTTTCAAGTATGAAAAAATTATTGCAGTAATACTTATTTGCAAGTCCCAAAATCTTGTTTTATAATAAAGCTGTAAAGTATAAAAAAAGAAGAAAACAATCAGTGCCATCTATTCAAGAAGCCCCTCATTTTCTTAAAATGTTGCTTAGCAAGTTGCAGAGAAAGACATTTGGAAGCAACATGTAATTGAAAAGAAGCTACTTGTTTTTTCTCATTTTACATTATTAATATATTTTCCCCTTCACATACAGGAATTCAAATGCTATATAATGTTGGTCTGAGGCACCATCATCCATTCTGAGCAGGAGCAACTTGCATATTTGCAAATTCCTCTTCTTCATGTGTGTTTCAAGCTGCCTGTATTACCCCACTGAACAGATAACGATCTTTCCAGTTGCAGTGGTGACATCATCTGTATTGTTAATTTTGCTAGATAAATGGCTTCATATTCCTGAAGCTGATGGACAAATATGGCATTAGGATTAATACAGAACCTTCTTTCTTGAACATATGTAAATGCCTCCCTGTATTTCACTCCAAATGTTTCCATAATATATGCAACAATAACTAAGGCAGCACTTTTAGAAATTCCTGCATTTCCATGGAAAAGAACTTTTCCTCCTGTTTGTAAACTTCCATCAATAAATTCTTTAGTCACTGGGAAAAAACGTATTATGTTTTCAGCTGGATTATCTGCAATATCGAGTACCAAATACCTAAATTAATTGTTGAAAGTTTGGTTTAATAAAGCTTGCTTCAATGTTTTTTCTTATACATACTACATGGATTATTCCATGTTTCTGTAGTATAGGTAGCTTGCTTTTCATAGCTGAAGAATATGGGCCCCAAAACAATCCAGGTAAGATTTCCTGCATCTCTCGCCTCATGGGATAGGTCCAATCCTCCGCATCTTCTTAGGACTGCACGTCCTCCATTGCCCCAGCCGGCTGCTCGGTGTAGTCTAAAAGGCCAGCTGGCTGCCCAGGTCGTAACCCTCGGGTGGGTAGCGATGGCCGCAGCTGACAAGACGGTGGTGGTGGTGGTGGGGGTGTTGCAGCCTGGCTACTGACATGCGAAGGCCCCTGGCTCCTGGCGACTGGGGTGGCAGGTGGTGGTGACGGAGGCGCAGCCCAGCTTCGAGTAGCTCATGCTCAGCCGCCATGCTGTTCCTCCTCACCCCCTCCCTACCCCTCCCCTTCAGTCTCTCACACTCCTAAGCCGCTTCCAATCATCCTTAAGGGGTACAAGGTACAAAATACAAAGTTCTCC
Source organism: Pseudocheirus occidentalis (assembly GCA_028646575.1). NCBI lineage: Eukaryota > Metazoa > Chordata > Mammalia > Diprotodontia > Pseudocheiridae > Pseudocheirus > Pseudocheirus occidentalis. The sequence goes on along the minus strand of CM053595.1, from coordinate 116,423,520 downwards.
CACCCCTAGACCACAGTAAATCATCATCTTCTCAGTTGGCACTAAGTACCTTAGTTCCTCATCTGTAGAATGAGGTGTATAGCCTCAATGACCTTTCAGGCCTTTCCATTTCTAGGATCCTGTAATGGTGAGTGTTTTCCTCTTTAAGGCAGACAACATCCAGAGCTTGCTGGGGGATAGAATGTGATGAGAGGGCACAGATGGGACATTCATATTTTGTTTTTCAGCAAAAGACATAAAAGAATTCTTGGTTTTGGTTATGGACTATGTGGACTTTGCTGATATTTACATAGAATGGGAATTAGGTAAAGAGCATAATTTAAAAAATACTGCTGTTTTATGGCTGTAAGTAGTGAGGCAGCAGATCTTTGGAATGGAGTCTAAGTGAGGTCTAGGAGGCATGGGAAGGATGGGATGGGGAAGTGTGCACTGGGAGACCTCTCAGCAGGCAGAGTTACCATATGAAGATTCAGCTGCAGCTCTTGGTAAGACATTGGCAGAACTCACAGGATCACAGAAGTTGTGAGTTGGAAGTGACTTATTATATTGGGACCATCTAGTTCAATCTATACAGGGAAGGCACCCCCCCCCCCCATAAAACAAACATCCCTTTGCCTCTGTGGCAATGGTGGCCAGGGAGAAGGGTCAGGAGCCAAGGAGGAGACAATTTGGGGCAGGTTTGGAGATAGATAACTCACAAGGGTGGAGGCCAGGGACTTTGTGTCTATCTATACTAATTGGTAGCTGCTGTGTTGTAGGATGCAAGGGAATGCAGTAGGCAAGAAGGATCTTCAGATCTTTGGGACTGAAGAGAGGTGAGATTGATTACTGGATATATAGATATTTATTGATTGAGAATGCAGTCAAGGGTGACTGAAGCAGCAGCTCCCAGAGGAGCTCCTTAGTCTCCTGAAGCCTCTCATTGCCAAACCTTTTGATTATTCATCAGATATCGTGGAGTCACTGATGTTCAATCTATCCTTTACATCACCAGGCCTCCTCTTTCCTTGACCACTATGTGGCCTGGAGTCAGGAAGGCTGGTGTTCAAATACCACCTCAGACTCTTTTTGAGGGTCACTTAAGTGATCCTGGGTTAGTGGTTTAACCTCTTTCTGCCTCAGTTTCCTTATCTGTAAAATGTAAATAATAATAGCACCTACCTCCCAGGGTTGTTGGGAGTATCAAATAAGGTGATATTTATAAAGTGCTTTGCAAACCTTAAAGTTCTCTATAAAGGTTAGTTTATAATTATTTTTACTATTATAGTAATTACCTCTGTCTAATTTTTCCCTCCATTAGCTGGGGTGTGGATAGAGTTTCATAGCAATAGTCATACACCCTATCATGTCCTCTCTTGTACGTGATGCCTGTGAAGATCTCTCCAGCTGAAATTCTCATTCCTGATTCTAGGTCATGACAAGAACCTGAGCCGTGGAAAAACGCAGATGTTCCTAGTAATGAAAGATACTTTGGGTGTCAAGGAAGGACAGGTTGCTTAACTTTTATTGTAAGGTAAGTGCCCTGGAAAGAGTGGTTTTGGTTGGGACTCCTTTTTGTGCTGCTGAGCCTCATTGAGAGAGGGAGTTTCCTCTTCTGGAATTCCCTGAATGGCTGAAATCATCTCAAGTTTGGTCCCTAGGATAGACAAGATAATCTCTAAAGTCCCTTATAGCTCCAATTCTGTTTTTCCCCTTTACAATTTCTTCCCACTAAATAGCCAAATATTGAGTATTTTAAAATTTATAGGTTAGAGTTTTATTTTTCCTGTTTTAAAAGGAAAAAAATCCCTAAATTAAGTTGTTTTTTAATTTATCCAATACTTGTTACTGTCTTTTGTTGGGCTGTTAGCCCTTGATCAGAAAATTAAAAAAAAATTCCTCATCCCCGAACTGAATACACTATAGGATAAAGACCTAATCAGGGATGGGAAACCATCTGCCTCAAGGCCACTTGTTGCCTTCTAGGTCCTTGATTTCCGACCTTTCGACCACATCCAAGTTTTTATAGAACAAATCCTTTTATTAAGGGGAAGTTATTATTCTGTGAAGTTTAGATTCAGTCAAAGGGCTGCACTCAAGGACTCATGTAACCTTGAGGCTACAGTTTTCCTACCTGTGGTCTAAATGATGGGAGGGTGGCATTACGGCAAGAGCTCTGGATTTGATGACGGCCGGACCTGGGTTAGAATCCTGCCTCTGGTGCTTGTTGATGTGACCCTAAGCAAGTTGTAGAGCCTTAGTTCTTTCATCTGTGAAATGGGGATAACCGTAATATCTGCAGCACTTATTTCCATGTCCTTGTGGAACTCCAGAGTGCGTGTAGAGTTCCACATACATCAGCTGCTGTTATCATGCTGAGTGTCCAGTAGGGGGACTTGTCGCACTGCTAATCCACTTGTGCGGTCAGCCTACCTAGTGCAGGTAACTAAGGAAGCTACCTGGGTTCAGGAGGCCGTTGTCTTTCTGCAGCTAATGACTGCAGGGGCAGAGGGGGTGAAGGCAAGAAATGTACTCTGTGAGTGTATTCAGAGACTCTCTTGGACTGCTCTGTGGAGCCTTCAGACCAGAACTGTGAGCCACATACCACAAATGCATTTGGCTCCTCCTCAGTCCAGGAGAGAGCCTTGACTCCTTAGAGAATGTTAGCTATGGTCGCATGGGTGTGAAAGGGAAGTAACCCGGGTCTGACTGATTCTTACTGATTGACTCTTACTCCCACAGACTCCTGTGCAAGCAAAATCATCTCTGACTGAGTCCTGAGCCGACTTCATGAAGCTGGGCTTGGATTGGTCATTCATTTACGAAGTAATTCAGCAAGCATTGCTTAAGTACCTCCTTTCCTAGGACCTGGGGGGTTTGGAAAGGAGAAGAGAGCTTGGTTCCTGACCTCAAGGAACCTTCATGGTATTCACAGTCATATTGGGGAGATCATACCCACACAAAGCAACTAGGAAATAGAAGAGACTTACAGAAACTTCCCCTAAGTACCGAGGGGAGGCAGAATAAGAGAATTGGTACTGAATAGGATTAGTTCAGAGAGGCTTCCAGAACCTAAATTTGGAGCTGGATTTTGTAATAATCTACAAATGTAAATGGGGAAAGGAGGTGAAAAATAATACCAGGTAGGGTTACCAACATGAGCAAAGCCTTGGAGGTGGGGTATAAGTCATGCTGTTTGTGAGGGGTCAGTAAGGAATCCATCTTTGTTGGAGGGAAGAATACATATTGGAGATCATTACCAATGAAGCCTCAGGATCAGGTTGTGGGAGTGGAGGGGGTCTGGGAGACTGGGCACTGTACTAGGCTCATAATAACTATGATATCATTTGATTCTTATAACAGCCCTATTATCTTCATTTTACATTAGAAATCCTGAGGCAGACAGATGTTGAGTAAATTGTCCAAGGTTACACAGCTAGAAAGCCTCTCAGGTTTTCCTGACTCCAGACCCAGGGCTCTATCCATTGCACCACTCAGTTGAGTAAGTTACTCTTGGAGGTGATAGACACTGAAAGCTGTCATCATTTCTTGACCAGAGCAATGATGTGGGAAACGAAGGTAAGAGACTGTTTCCCAGCGTGGCACACTGGGAAAGTACTCAGGATAAATTGGATCTGTGAGTTGGTACATAGAATTAGTCAAATGAGAAAATAAGTGAGTGCTTTAAAAATATAGAAAAGTTAATATTACAATCAAATGATTATTATTAAGGTGTGGGAGTAAGGTCTGGAGCCGCAAAGTTATCTCCTGTCTTGATCAGTTACAACCAAATCCATTTCTCCCCCTTTTTGTTGCTTTGAAGTGAGATTTGAATTTCCTTCAGCAGGGAAAGCTCTGATCCCACTTTCAAAGGTGTCTCCTAGGGTCCAAGCTTGTGGTAATCTTGTTATCCTGTCTCTATGGTTCTCTTCTTTCCTCTGGAATAAAAACAAACACATCAATTCAACAAGTCAACAAGTAGTTGACTGGCACTATAATGTGTCAGGACCAAATGCTAGATACCAAATATATGAGGTAATACAATGAAAAGAGTTCCTGCATTTGGAGAGCTAACATTTTAGGTGGGAGATAAGAATGGGGAACAACATGTATGCAGATAAATAACTAAAAATAATATAAAAACAAATACAAAATAGTTTCAGAGGGGAGAGAGGGGCATAGGGAAGCATTAATAATTAGGAGGATCAAAAGGTAGCCTTGGATGGAGCTAGAAATTTCAAGAATTGGAGGTGAGGAAAGAGTATTCTAGATATATGGAACAGCCTGTGCGAAGATCCAAAGATAGGAGGGAGAATGTTGCATGTAATTAACAACAAGAAGGCAGCTTAGCTTGGATGTAAAGCATCTGAGGGGATTTATAATATATAATCAACCTAGAAAATTAAGCTAGAGTTAGATTGTGAAGGAAATGAGTATTTAATCAAGTACCTACTATGTGTTAGGTAGGATATAAAACACTAAGCACTTTACAAATACTATCTTGTTTGATCCTCAACAATGTTGGGTGCTATCATGATCCCATTTTGCAGCTGAAGAGCCTAAAACAGACAGAATTTAAGTGAATTGCCCAGGGCCACACAGCAACTAAATGTCTGAGACCAGATTTTTGGACTCAGGTCTTCCTAACTCCTGGCCCAGCATTCCATCCACTGCACCATGTAGCTACCTCTAAAAGATTTTAGATGTCAATTAGAGGAGCCTGTATTTTATCCTAGAGGCAATTGGGAGTTCCTTAGGTGGGGGGGGTCACATAATCAACAAATACTTATTAGATATCTACTCTGTGCCAGGCACTGCATTGGGTATTGGGGTCATGCCTATGCTGTAGAAATATCAAGTCAACAGCAGAATGGAGAATGGATTGAAAAGAGAAAAGAAATAATGAGGGCCTGAGCTAAGGACCTGGCAATGTGAGTGGAGATAAGTGTTAACATTTACTGAGGAAGTGCAATCTGGAAATAAGATCTACAAGACATGGCAAGTAAATCTAGGGTATGAGGGAAAGACTGGAAGATGATAGGAAGTTGTGAACCTGGGTGACTGAAAAATGGGAAAAAAGAAAAAAAGAGAAAAAAGAAATGGGAATTGCAGGATTTCTTGGGGATGGTTGGGGGAAGATAATGAGGCATACTTTTAATATGTTGAGTTTGAGATGTCTTTTGGATAACTAGGTGGGTATGTGTAGCAGGACTGGAGTTCGGGAGAGAAAATAAAGGCTGGATATGCAGATTTGGGTTTCATCTGCATAGAAATAATGATACTTTGGGAGGTGGTGAAATCATCAGTAATAAGAGTAAAGAGAGAAGAGAATTAGAACAGAACCCTAGGATATATACATATATAGGAAGCAGAACATAGGTGGTGACCCAACAAAGGAGGCTGATGAGGGGTCAGACAGATAGGAAAATATAGAGTAGTTCATTGAAACCTAGAGAGGAGAGAATATCTAAGAGAAGAGGGAGGTCAACAAGTGGTAAATTCTGCATAGAGGTTAAAAAAATAGATGAGGTCTGAGAAAAGACCATTGGATTAAGCAACTAAGAGATCTTTGGTATTCTTGGTTTTTTTTTTTTGCTTTTTGGAGGGGGGAGGGCAGGGCAATTGGGGCTAAGTGCATAAGCCCAAGGTCACACAGCTAGTAAGTATTAAGTGTCTGAGTCTGGATTTGAACTCAGGTCCTCCTGATTCCAGGGCTGGTGCTCTATTCACTGCCACCTAGCTGCCCCACATTGGTATTCTTGTTGAAAGTAGTTTTGCTCAAATGGTGGGTCCTGAAGCCAAATGATAATGTGTTAAAGGTGAGTAAGAGGTGAGGAAGGGGACATAGTGAATTGGAGTTTGACTAGGAAGAGAAAGGAGATCTAAGATGACAGCTTGAGGCAATGGCAAAGTCAAGGAAGGTTTTAGAGGATAAGCATATTTGTAGGGAGCAAGGAAGAAAGAAATGGACAGAGAGATTAGAAAAAGAGAAGGGGGAGGAGGAGACGAGCAAAGAACAGTTTCTCAGAGGAGAAAGAAAGAAGATGGGAACAAAGCACAAGTGGAGGGGCTGAGCTTGGCAAAGAGAAGAGTCTTTTCTTCCTGAACTCTTAAGCTCATTCTGAATATTTGGATAGAGCCAAAGATTTATGAGGGAGAGGAAAATCACCTTCCCCAATTATTGGCCATTTCTATAGTACCTAGGATTTTGAGCTCCTAATAGCAGGTCCTCAGCAATCTATGAGTTGTTTCCAGTGATTAGAAATAGATTACACCAAGCAATTCAATCCAACATTGTGCAAGGAACTGTGGTAGGCACTGAGAATATAGAGACAAAATTGGAATAGTCCTTGCCTTCAAGGATCTTATACTCTATGGGGGAGGGGAAATATGCATAGAGGTAGATAATTATAAAACACATTAGAGGTAAATACAAAGTAATTGAGAAAGGAAGCAGGGAAAATATGAATAACTGGGAGAATCAGGAAAGGTTTCATATAGGAGGTGACACTTGATCTGAGCCTTGAAAGAAAACAGGAATACCAAGAAACAGGTATGGAAGGGGATGATCCCTAGCATGGAAGATCAGTTTGTGCAAGAGCATGAAACTAGAAGATGGAACACCATGTTCAGAGAACAGTGGGCAGGCCAACTGAGCTAGACTGTAGAGAGTAGGAAGGGAAGAAATGTGACACTTGTCTTCTTTTCTGGAGTCCCAATAACTGTAGAAAGTTATCATTGTTGTTAGTAATGATGATGGTAGGTGGGTGTTTAGTGTGTGCCTCAGCTAATAGTCCTAGCCAAGGTTTTAAAGATATTTTATTTTTTCCAACTATATATATACATATATATGTATATGTATGTATATATATATATTTAACATTAAAAAAATTTGAGTTCCAAATTTTCTCCCTCCCTTCCTCCTCTCCCCCTCACTGAGAAGGCAAGCAGTTCGATAGGTTATACATGTGCAGTCTTGCAAGCATGCAACATATATTTCCATATTAGTCATGTTGTGAAAGAACACACAGACACAAAGGAAAACACACATACACACACAATAAAGAAAATGAAAAACCTGCATTCGGACTCCATCAGTTCTTTCTCTGGAGGTGGATAGCACTTTTCATCATGAGTCCTTTGGAACCGTCTTGGATCATTATATGGCTGAAAATAGCCCAGCCATTGATAATTGGTCTTCTTACAATATTGCTGTTACCATATACAATGTTCTCCTGGTTATGCTCACTTCACTTTGTATCAGTCTCCCCAAGATTTTCTGAAATAATTCTGGTCCTCATTTCTTACATTCTTAACATTCCATCATAATCGTATAATACAACTTGTTCAGCTATTCCCCAATTGATGGGCATCATCAGGGAGGGTTTCAGTTCATGGCCCTGACTTCATTGGCATTGTGGTCTAAACAACTAGTGCATCAGATACCCCTAGCATCTATAGGAAAAACAAACAAACAAAAGGTAGGGTACCATTGTGCTGCACTCAAAAGTTGCAAAGCGTATTTTCTCTCTCTGTGCCCTCACTTGGCTGCTTTCATCCTGAGAGAATTATACCTTTTACCCTTGTAACTTGGACCTTGAGTTAGCCCACCTAGCTGCCCCAATAAGCATATAAGGGTGGGAACTGGGCCTGTGATTTCATTGGCACGGAGTACTACTAAAGGAGGAAACTCCCTCTACTAATGCAAATCTACACCTTCTTTGCTACTTTTAGTTTAAGAAAGTTAGAACAATGTGTGACTTTAGCTTATCCCCTGCCTCCTTTCACTCACCAGCCCCACAGGGGTGGGGAACCCCGGTTGAAGATTTATGCCTTAGCAGACAGAAAGAACTTTTGTTGCATAAGACAGTCTCTTACACATGGAAACTTCTGATAGAGTAGCCAGTTCTCAGGCACAGGACGTTATTCTTCATGGCCAGCCTAAGGGGAATCAGTCATGCCTTGGTGAAGGCATATTAGAAAATGAGCCTCTCTTGGGCACCTCAGGGAATACAGTCCGTGAAACTGAAGGCAACAATGTCACTAGATTCAATTCCCTAGAGATACCTGGTTTTGCTTGCACTAATACTGCTCAAAAATCAAATAAAACCTGGAGGGGGATCATGTCTCTTCTTCAAGTCTGGTCTGTGATGGATCCAGTATGCCATCTTCCCTGTTCCAAGCCTGCTAGCCCTTTGGAAAGGATCTTCTTGGGAAGTTGGGAGAATGGCCAATTAGCTGGCAGACACATTGTAAATGATTGAACAGTCTTATAAGCAAATTAGTTCGAACAAGTTATTGTAGGCCAGCAGTTATATTTTTAAATATCTGATTGAGCAAGGGAGAATTAATAAGTCAAGAAAAATACAATCTCTTGATCGGGGAGAAAAAGTCATAGGATGGCAGGGGCAAAGGTTCCTTTATTGCATCTTTTGAAAGAAGAAAAAGTGGAGCTAGATTCAGGACACTGGAGAGGGAATGATTAATTTTTCTATTCTCTAATCACAGTTCTTCCTTTGGTAATTAAAAGAAGATGATCCTAAGAAGATAGAAGCCTTTTATCCTAGGAGGAGGCAGCATGGAGTCAACTAATGACAAATTGGCCTGAAATCTAAGAAATCAACACAGGTTGTTGTAGGGTTTGGACTTAGCTAACACAAACAGGGTGAATTTGAAAGGGTTATTCTGATAATAGGGAGAGGATAAACAGATGAATAGGAATGAAACAAGCTGAGAAGGTACAGTTAGCATTACTGAAAAAGCTGCCAAAATGTCCCTTGGAGACAGTGTCAAACAGGAGAGTTGTCAGGACTGGAGAAAGGCAAATATTGCTTTAGCTTGCAAAAATGGGGAGAGACGCATGAACTTGACTTTGATTTGGGTAAAATTCTAGATCGTATAATCAAAGGAATGATTAGTAAACATTTGAAAAGGATATGCTGATCACAAAGAGCCATTATGACTCACCAAGAATAGGTTATTACAGATTAACTTTACTTCCTTTCCCCCCTCCCCCACAGGGTTATTAGACTGGTTGGTTAGGGGAAATGCTGTAGACATAGTTTGCCTAGGTTTTAGCAAAGCACTCAACACAGCATCTCCTATTATTAATGTGGAAAATATGAAAAAATATCATCGAGAAAATAGCACAGTTATGTGGATTTGAAACTGCTTAAATGACACCACACAAGGAATAGCCAATGATGTGGTGTCACCTTGGAAGAAGATTTCTAGAGGATTGTCCCAGGGACCTGTATTTGACTATTTAACATTTATTTTTAATTAGCATCTTTATCCAAGACTTTGATATAGTATTGACAACATTCTTATAAAATTTGTAGATGTACACCAAAATCAAGTCTAAATGGGTGCATGATCTAGGTATAAAGGCTGATACTATAAGTAATCTGGGGAAGCAAGGAATAGTTTACCTGTCAGATTTATGGGGTAGGGAAGACTTTATGACCAAAGAAGAGCTAGAGGGCATTATAAAACGCAAAATAGATGATCTTGATTACGTTAAATTAAAAAGTTTCTGTATAAACAAAGTTTATATGTAACCAATATTAAGAGGGAAGTGGGAAATTGGGAAAGAATTTTTACAACCAGTGTCTCTGATAAAGACCTAATTTCTAAAATATACAGGAAACTGAGTCAAATCTATAAGAATACAAGTCATTTCCCAATTGATAAATGGTCAAAGGATATGAACAGGCAATTTTCAGAGGTAGAAATCAAAGATATCTATAAGCATATGAAGAATGCTTTAAATCACTTTTGTTTTGAGAAATGCAAATCAAAAACACATCTTACCAGTCAGATTGGCTAAGATGACAAAACAGGAAAGTGACAAATGCTGGAGAGGATGTGCAAAAATTGGAACACTAATGTATTGTTGGTGGAATTGTGAACTGATTCAAACATTTTGGAGAGCAATCTGGAACTATGCCCAAAAGGCTATAAATAATTGCATATCCTTTTACCCAATAATGCCACTTTTGGGGTTGTATCCCAAAGAGATCACAGAAGTGGGAGGAAGACCCATATGTACAAAAATGTTTATTGCAGCTCTCTTTGTGGCGACAAAAAACTGGAAATTAAGGGCATGCCCAACAATTGGGGAAGGACTAAACAAGTTGTGGTATATGAATGAAATGTAATACTATTGTGCTATAAGAAATGAGGAGGAGATGGACTTCATATTTACCTGGAGAGGCTTATACAAACTGATGCTAAGTGAGAAGAGCAGAACCAGGAAAAATTTGTGCACAATCACAGACACATCATATGTATGACGACTAACTTTGATAAACTGGACTCTTCTCAGCAACGGACAGTTATAAGACAACTTTAAAAGTCTCAGGATGGAAGGAGATATCTACATTCAGAGAAAGATCTAGAAAGAACAGAGTTTAAATGGAGACTGAATCAATCTACATGGTATCATTCTTTTCAAAGTTTGGTTTTGTTTCTTCTTTCCCATTGTTCACTCTGTTGGTTACAACCCTTCTATACAACGAGACTAATACAACTTCAAATGTGAAAGTATTTGCAGATACTATACTTGATTGCATGCCTCCATGGGCAGGTGGGGGATGGGGAGGAACAGGGAGGGGAGAAAATTAGAAACTCAAGGCATTGTGGAACTGAATCTTGTAAATTAAAAGTAAATAGAAAAATCAATTTGAAAAAATAAAATTTGTAGATCACATAAGGTTAGGAGGTATAACAAACATGTTGGATGGCAGAGGATCCAAAGAGCTCTAAATAGGCTAGAATATTGGGCCAAATCTAACCAGATGAAATGTAATGGGAATAAATGTAAAGTCTTATATTTGGGTATAAAAGACAGTACAATAGGGAGAAATAGGGCTAGACTGCAATTCAGCAAGTTATCTGAAAAGGTCTAGGTGCTTTTGTTGACTAAAAGCTCAATATAAATAAAAACTTTATATGGTAGCTAAGAAAGCTGACAATGAATTGATAGACATAATATTTAATACTAAGTAAATGATGGTCCCTCTGTACTCAGCGTTGGTCAGATCACATTTGGAGTATTGTGTTTACTTTTGGACATTACATTTTTGGAAGAACAGGGATAACTAGAGGAGTGTCCAGAGGAGGGCAACCAAGGTGTCAAAGGGTCTCAAAATCATGAAATAAAAGGCTCAAAAAATGGGGATGTTCAACCTGGAGAAGAGATGACTAACTCTAACCTTTCTCCACATTCAAATATTTGAAGACAGCTATTATATGGAAAAGGCAATAGAAATTTTTCTTGACCCTAGAGGGAAGAACCAGTTTCTATAGGGGAGTGTTACAGAGGCAGGTTTTTCTTGTTAGAAAAATTAGGGATAGCTCCAAACGGAATATGCTGCCTTGATTGGTAGTGCAACTTCTCCCTCACAAAAGGGTTTCAGTCAAAGACTGTTAGTAGTATTGTAGAGACAATTCTCATTCAGGTGTGAGCCAAGGGACTGAGGAATAAGAAAATATAGAATGAAATAAGGTTATGGTCAGGTAAAGGAATATCAGATTTGATCAAGGAAGTGAAACACTTGCAGATGATGATGGATAGTGATCCATGGAATGAATATCCCTGCATTTGGTTGAGGTAGAGGTAGAGCAGAGGAAGGGGTCACAGAACCAGAGGTGGATGAACAGAAAGATTTAGGGGTTTGAAGGAGCATAAAATGGATGTCTAAAACCCTAATAAAGGGCAAGAGAGAAAGATGGTGAGTCAAGTCTTAAACTCTTTGAAAAAAAGACCTGAAAACTGGTAGGCAGCAAACACTATGATGTATACAGGGTAAAGTAGTCTTATAGTTTTTTTAACTAATGATTTTGTATATATGGTTCTGGATTTACATAATTAAAAAGACCACTGTTTTGGGGGTAGCTGATAAAGTAAACAAACTTTTAAGGTACAGAATCACATAATCTCAAAGTTGGAAGGAACTTCAAATGCTATCTCTTGATCTCATTCCCTTTGGTATTCTTCTGAAGACAGTTCCCTGAATTATTCTCTCTCTCTCTCTCTCTCTCTCTCTCTCTCTCTCTCTCTCTCTCTCTCTCTCTCTCTCTCTCTCTCTCTCTCTCTCTCTCTCTCTCTCCCTCTCCCTCTCCCTCTCTTCTTTCCCTCCTTTGATTTCTTTCCTGCTTTCCAGATTGCTCAAATCTTATTAATCTTAAAAAAACCTCATTAAACTCTACAATCTTCTTATGTTATCATCCTATATCTCTATTTCTTTTTTTAGCTAAACTTCTAAAAATGCTACTGGCAGTCTCCCCTTCCTCTCATTTCACTAACTCCTTAACACTTTGCAGTGGCTTCTGATCTCAACACAACTGAAACTGCTCTGTCCATAGTTATCAAGGATCTCTTAATTGCCAAATCTGATGGTTTTTTCTCAATCCTAATCTTTTTAAAACCTCTCTGCTTCATTTTACACTGTTGACAACCTCCTACTAGATATTCTTTCCTCTTTGGGTTTTTGTGACACTACTTTTCCCTGGTTACCTATTATCCATCTGAACATTGCCTTCTCAATCTTCATTACTCATCATTCATACACATACATTCATACTAATGTAGGTGCAACCCCAACATTTCCCCCTAAGCTCATTTCTCTCTCTACTCTTTCTCATTCTGTAACTTCATCAGCTCCTATAGGTTTAATTACCATCTCTATCTTGATATATATGTCCAGCCTCAGTCTTTTCCCCAAGCTTCAGTGGATCATCACTATTTGCCTATTAGACATCTCAGACTAAATGTCCTAGAGATACCTTAAAATCAACATGTCTGAAACTGAACTCATTATCTTTTCCCCTAAACCTTTTCCTCTTGAGAACTTTCCTATTTTTGTTGGATCACCATCCTTCCAGTCTCCTGGGTTTGTAGCTTTGGCAGTATCACTGACTTCTTACTATCTCTTACTCCATATACCCAGCAATGCAGATTAAAAAAAGGGAGAATCCCTGTTTCTTATTCTTATCTTGAAGTTCAGTTGATGGATTTTTTTGTCCATGATATGGAAATACCTCTTCCTAATGCACTTTGATAGTCTCCCTCTCATAGTCCATTCTATCATCTTCTGCCTAGCCCTTTCTGAAATATTAAGTAATTCATTGGATTCCCAAAGCAAAGGGGTGTAGACTTCATGTCATGGAATTGACTAAGGAAGATCCTGAATGGATAAATAAGAATTCCTGTAAGTATGAGGTCCTTGGATCCTTAATAAAAAATGAGGGGAGAGATAGAAGAGTTATTTTCTTGAATAAATGACCTGGACTAGATTTTTTTCCAATCATTTATGCAGTGGATATGGCATCAATAACTAATAACTGTCATCTGTGTGGTACATCATTTTTTTCCTAATGTCAGACTGGCCTGGGTTGGGGGCTTAAGATAGAAAGATCCTGGGGACACTGAGGCTGAGAAAGGGTGCTATACTCTGGTGCTTTGGAGGCTCAAATGGGATGGTTTGAGTGTGAGTCCACTTGGGCCCCTGGGATGCTCTTACCCTCTTAGGGCCTTTATAATCTCCAACCCCACAATGCATAGGGCTAGAACACAGTGGCCCTTATGATGGGGGAAACTAATCTGTTTTTTAGCTCAAGGTATCCTGGAATATTCAGTGTTGTCTACAGACTTCAAAGAATATGCTGTTGTTTTCATCCAACTGGATTTTGTGAAAAATACCTATAATACTATAGATGTCTACAGTAAGTGAGACAACAGAGACTGGATAGGGGAAGTTGGGGTTTATGTGGAACCCAAAGGCATATAGTCAAAGACAGAGGTGAATCAGACCTTGGCAAGGCCTATGTTGCTGCTTTTGCCAGAGATCCCTTGACTCTAGACTTGCACTTTAACGTTTACAAAGTACTTTCCTTATAACAACATTATGTAGATAGTTTAAGTTTTACGACCCCTTTATTAGGCAGAAAGAAGCACCAGAATAGATTATGTGACTTGCGTTTGTGACTGAGCCAAGACTGAAACCCAGACTGTGACTCTAAGTGTTTCTGTAATTGTTGGTCTTAGAAGGAAAAGGGCAAGGGTCAAGATAGGGTCAGCCTTGATGTCCATTGGTGTTCTTGGATATAACTAGGATGGGAGGGAGCCCTGAAGATGGGTGAGAGATTTGATGTCTAGGATTTTGGTTCCTAAAGGGCCTAGACTTGCACCTGTCTATCACTGAGGTCCTACAGAGGGTCTAATTAGCTCTTGGTGCTAAAGAGTGTTTATTTTTAAAAAAATAATATTTTATTCTCCTCCAGTTATATATAAGATAACTTTAGACATTCTTTTAAAATTTTTTTCAATTTTCTCCCTCCCTCTCTCCCCTCCCCACTCATTGAGAAAGGAAACAATTTGATACAAGTTATACATGTACAACATGTAAAATATATTTCCATTTTAGTCATGTTGTGAAAGAACATTCAGAATTCCCCCCCAACATGAAAAAATTAAGAAAATAAAAAAGAGTACGCTTTGATCTGCATTCAGACTCCATCAGTTATTTCTCTGGAGGTGGGTAGTATTTTTATCATGAATCCTTTGTAATTATCTTAGATCATTGTATTGCTGAGAATAGCTGTCATTCACTGCTTATCATTGTACAATATTGCTGTTACTGTGTACAATGTTCTCCTGGTTCTGTTCACTTCACTTTGTATTGGTGTGTGTAAATCTTTCCAGGTTTTTCTGAAATCATCTTGCTTATTTCTTTTAGCATAATGGTATTCATTACATTCATATACCACGGTTTGTTCAGCCATTCCCCAACTGATAAACATTCACTCAATATCCAGTTCTCTGCCACTACAAAAAGAGCTACTATAAACATTTTTGTAGTCCTTTTCCTTTAAAATCTCTTTGGAATATAGACCCAGTACTGGTATAGTTGGATCAAAGGTTATACCCAGTTTTATAGCCTTTTCAGCATAGTTCCAAAATTCCCATGGAGAGGGCTTATTGATTAAGAAGAGAGTGAGGACACTCACAGCCTTGTACTCTGTATTGACTGGAAACTACAAGTCTCCTTGATCATTAATTTTCCTAACCACTCAGTGTGTGTGAATGTTCCATACCAATAATCCTTCAGAGCCCTGTCTTTCTGGCAGGTTTTACAAACTTAATGTACTACCCTTATGGAGCAGTTTGCAGGAAGAAAGAGGAAGGGTGGGTGAAAAGAGAGTGAAGATTAGCATTTTATAACTAGACAGAACTAAAAGGGGAGAATGGTGGATTTTCAGACAGTGAGAGGGAGGGGCATACCACAGAACTGCAGAATCTTATAACTGGAAGGGACTTCAGAGGTTCAATCCATTAATCAAAAAGTCCTTTCTACAACAAGTGGTTAGCCAACTTGTGTTCCAACACTTCCAATGATGGAGAACACACTGTTCTTTCAAATAGCCACTTTTAGACAGCTCTCATTGTTAAGGTTTGTCCATGTCAGGCTTGTCCTGAACCAAGTCCCTCCTTCCAGGACCTCTAGGTGCCCATCACCCTTGGTCTTACCCTGGAACAACTGAGAACCCATTGATTTTTTTCAATCTGCGTCTGCAAGACATTACAGTGGCATGCATTTGGGAACTACCCTAATTGAGGTCTCCCATGGAGGTCTTGCTTCTGATTCCTGTCTCTGGCAGGTTGGAAGGAGATTGGTAAGTATACAATGAGGCAGTTTATGAAGTGGAGCTAAGAACTGGGATATAGCTCTTACCAGTGGCCTTGCTGAAGGAAGATGGTAAAAACTTGTTGCCCTTGGGAGTCCCCTTCTCCTCAATGGTTTTGCTATCTGAGATTGGGTAAAATAGGAAAAGGCAGTGAATGATATTTACCCCATTTCTGGACCATTCCATTCATCTGAAAGTATTTTCTTGTCACGTCAGAATAGAAGATCAATTTCCTTTCTCTTCTCAGTGTTAGTGCCATACCCTTGGGATATATGTTGTATATATTGTAAAAGTTAGGACATCTTAATGCCTAACAAGAGTCCTGGGTAAATTTAGACAGCTGTAAAATTCTCAATTCACTTTTCATCTCAGCACAGTCAAGTCCTCAGCTTGAATCTGTTAACTTTCTATGATGATTGAGCTTTGAACTGAATATGAGAGCCCAGAGCTACCGTTGACCTTGAAGTCTAGGGGAGAAGGGGGAAACACTAGGGCAATCAATCCAGATAGGGGTAGAGAAACATAAAAATGGCCAGTGTGTTTATGGGGTACTTCCCTTGGTATTATATCATCACTCACAGAGGATGATGGCAGAGGATGGCAGGTACTTACCTCTTCTTCTGTCTTCCTTGTAGACCCCTGTACTCACAAAGTCATTCAGGTGAGTTGCTGGATTATTGCATGAAGAGTTGGGGTTGCAAGAATAACATATAGGGTAAAGGGAAGGTGTGACAAAATAGGATAAGGGCTATGAATAAAGTTTGATGGATGAAAAATTCAATGTGGGGCCTCATGTCCATGCTCAAAACAGTTGACCCTAAAGGCTAGATTTGAAAGGGGAATTGATTTTAAGGGTCCTTTTGCTGGCAGAGAGCCAGAGAATGGGTTAAACCTTAGCTGAATGATTTTGAATCTCCTAGCTGGTTCCACTGTTCTTCCCACTATTCTTCTTGTTTTTAAGTGAAAATTGGTGCTCTATGGATGAAGGCAGCTCTTTAGAGATCTTGGAAGAAGCCTCAGTGCTGGGAGGGTCAGAGATAGAGAGTTTTCCATCCCTACTTCTTCCCCTTGTTCACTTTCCTTTTTCCTTCTGTTCTAGATTGAGATTTGTCCTTATCACTAGCATTAGAGAAATAGATTCCTTCTTTCATTAATTCTTTCAATAAATATTTTTGTTGAAATCTATTATGTCCATACATAATAAACTCAGTGCTGAGAAACAGAGATCTATAAACCCTTTTCTTTAGAGTAGCTCATAGCCTAGAAAAAGGTTAAGTCCTTAGGAATCACAGAAAATTCTAGGTGTGTGTGTGTGTGTGTGTGTGTGTGTGTGTGTGTATGTGTGTGTATGAGAGAGAGAGAGAGAGAGAGAGAGAGAGAGAGAGAGAGAGAGAGAGAGAAGGCAATTTGTAGTTCTATGGTTAATAATCTCTCACTACTCTGAGACTGACTGCATAGTCTCAAGGTGAAAACTACCAGACATCACTTCCTTGAACCCTGATCTAACCCTACTTCTGTGGAGTCCCTATCATTGCTCTTCTTTCCCTTCTGCCATGTCCTCTGGAATCACATTCTATCATTAACAAACTTCTCCTTGTCTTAGAGGCCTTCCTCTCATTCTCCTTCCATCTTCTTTCACTTAGGGAAATGACTACTGGCAGATGACACTGCCTCCTTGCCACCCTCTCTAATACTAGGTATATCTTTTCTTATGCCCTGAAGCACTGAGCCAGGAGGAGGAGGCAAGGACCTGCTTCCCATTGCTGCTTCCAGATCTTCCCTCTACTGCCACCACTCAGTATCTTCAACATCTCCTTTTTAAAGGTTCATTCTATCCAGTTGCATATCACCCTATCCCCCTTATTAAGAATAATAGCATATATATGTTTATGTGACCCTTTAAAGGTTTTAAAAGTGCTTTATGTATATTATCTCGTTTGATATTTACAATACCTCTGTGAGTCCAGCACTTATATGTATCATTAATTTGACTTTACAGATGAGGAAACTGAGGCTGAGAGGTTAAGTGAATTGCCCACTTGTTAAACAGCTCATAGATGTTTGAGATGGGAATTAAACCCAAATCTTCATGACTTCAAGTCTCCCTTCTTCCTCAGGGTGCTCTGTACCTGACTAACCCTTTTTGCAGCAGCAATCTACATCTTTATACTTCGGGACATCAGTAGGCACATTGATATCTCTCTCTAAGGTAGTTTGGTGGCCCAGTGGATAGAGTGTTTGGCCTGGAGTCAGGAAGACCTGAGTTCCAATCCAACCTCAGACACTTACTTAGCTATGTGACCTTGGGCAAGTCACTTAAATTCTATCTGCCTCAGTTTTCTCAACTTAAAAGGATAATAATAACTTCCTCATAATGTTGTTGTGAGGATGAAATGAGAGAATGTTCATATGTTCGTAGCATAATGCTTGGCATATAAGAGGCACTTAAACATTTCTTCTCTTTCCTTCCTCCTTAGCGTCCCCCTGAAGGGCTCCCTGATTTACTCAGTCTTCCTTCTCATTGCAGTTTGAGAAACCTGGGAGTATAAAACTTTGAGGGAAAGGAAAAGTCTCCAAGATGGAGTAGTCAGACACATTCACAGGAAGGTATGGCCTGAGACTTGTATCCCTTCTCTGGCCTTGCCCTTTTTCGTTACTCTCTCTTTCTTCAAGTTCAGTTGAATTGGGAGAATCTGTGGACAGTGTCCCCTTCCCCTTGGTCAGGAACTATACTACCTCTTTCTTTGCTATTAGTTGAGAAAAATCTTACCTGAGACAATGGCACCTATCCTTTGAGTCCTCAAGACTCTGAAATGTTCCCTCTCTTTCCTCCCCTAACCTCTATGGACAGCAACCTCACTCCAGTTTCCTAACCTGATGGAGTATGGGCTGGCATGTCCCAGCTTCTCCTGTCTTACTCCCAGGAAGATTCAATCACTCTTTCAAGGAGCCACCTTTCCCCTTAAACCTTTCAAGGGGACATGGACTGGCAGGAGATTTTGAAGCATGAGATAGGAGAATGGCAGCAGAGCAAGGCAACAATCATTTATGAAACACTTGCTATACGGCAGGCACTGATGTATGTTCTGAGAATACAAACATAAGCAAAAGAACACCCCTGGATTCAAGGGACTGGCATTCCAGGGGGAAGACAACACACCTAAGGGTGGGGAGAGAGAAGAGTAATTAGTGTGGGGGCATGCTGGTGAAATCCAGAAGGTCACTTAAGGGAGGCAACATCCTCACCATTGTCCTCAATGGAAATAATCAAAAGAAGCAAAGGAGAACTAAGTCCTGTGTTAGGTCTCTGATACCTCACGTGGGGAGGAGACTCCTAAAGAGGGTCGTTGATACTCCACGTGAGATGGACGGGTTGAACCGGTCCTCAGCTAACAGGAGTGCACGTGGTCGATCACCTGGGGGCAGAATGAAAAGGCTGCACCTGCTTACAATAAGCAGGATAATCTCTCCGCCTTTGGGGTGAGACACATTGGCTCGCTGTGGCGAGGGCATGGCCAGGGGAGGGGCCCTAAGGAGCCCTGGAGAAAGGACTTAAAGACAGGCTACTCAGAGGCAGGGGTAGTTCGGTGGAGCCAGGCCAGTCTAGTCCAGCCAGGCCAGTCCAGTCCAGCCACACTAAGATAGAGGATGAACTCTCAATAAAAGCTAGAAGCAAGTCCTGTGTCCTGAGTTTCTCTGTGCAGCTGTTTCTCCCGGAGTGGACCGGGAGCCGGGGATGCCTGAGGCCTGTTGAGGTGGGTATAGGTAAGCCCTATACATCCTGACCCAAAAAGATAACCCTCACCTGAATAAAAAACCAGTAACAGTCTTGCACAGTCCTGGCTCAGGGTTGTGGAGTTCCTTCCTCACCTTGCCCTCTTACAATCATTAGTTTACTCCAAAGCTTGGTTCAAAAGCTCTCCTGCAGCTGAGTGAGAGCTGTCAAAAGTGACTATAGTTGAGGAGAAGGCTGGTTGGTGGTACTATGGGAGAAAAAGTTTGAAATAGCTGTTGTGGAGCATGCTATGGTGAATTGATTAGAGAGGAGAAGAATGATTGCTTGCTGTCATGAAGTTCTGGTTGAGACAGATGATAGAAATCTATAGTGGACACGACAATGTCTCGTGTCAGCCCATGCCCCGCTTGAAAGATTTAAGGGAAAATGTGGCCTCTTGAAAGAATAATTGAATGCTGCTGGGGCTGATACAGGAGAGGTTGGGTCATGCCACCCCATGGATTGGGAGGCAGGGAAGGAGTAACCCCTAAGGAGTGAGATAAGGAGCTGGAGTGAGGTTGTCATAGAGGTTGGGGGACAGAAGAGAGGGGACATTTCAGAATCTTGAGGACTCTGAGAATAGGTGCCACTATCTCAGATAAGTGGAAGTGTTTCTTTAAACTAACAGCAAAGAAAGAGATAGTATAGTTCCTGACCAGGGGGAAAGAGAGGGATGTTCATAGAATGCTCCCAACTCAACTGAACTTGAAGAAAGAGAGAGTAACAAGAAAGGGCAAGGCCAGGAAAGGGACATAGGTCTCACCCATGACTTTGTTATTTCCTCCAGCATCATTCAGTAGTAGGAGAGTAGGAGTGAAGTATGTAGATGAAGGGAGCAATCCAGGGTTGGATTTGGTCAACTGGGATTATTAATAGGATAAAAGAACAAGGAGTTTAAAAGTAGGGGAAAGTGTAACAACTGAGGTGTTTCACCAAGGAGGCAAAATAGGGGAGAAGAGTATAGTCAATGCAGGGACTGACAAACCATTTTGAGAAGGAAGGATGCCACTTCTTTTCCCTGGATGTTTGCAAATTCAACAAAGCTTATGATTAGGGACTTTGCAAGTTAGGGAGAGTAAACAGGTACCATTCCATGAAATCAGAAAAAGAGATATTCTTGTCCCCAAAGTGTCTATAAATCATGAGAGGAACATGTAAACAATGATTTATTGATCTTTATTGGGTCAGTTTTCAGATAAGGCATATGGGTTGCTTGAGATGTACAATAGTGAGACAACTCCTCTTATCAATCTTTGGATCTGAGTGAGTTTCTGGTCGGCATAATTGAGGTCTTTAGTTAAGCATCTCTAAACAGTAGGCAAAGGTGATCCAGACTTGCCTAAAGAATTGTTGTGAGGATCAGATGGGATAATAGATATCGTAGTGTTTTATATGAAATGTCTTGCAAGTCTAGGGGGATAATTAATAGCTGAGTGAGGTACTAAGCTCTAAATAATCCCATGAATGCAGTAAAACTCAAGTCTCTGGGTTTCCAGTCTAAGCCCACTCTATTTATTCTATCATTTTAACTCATGTTTCCTAAGTCCCTAGTGAAGACAAAGCAAATATTCCACAAGACCATGTCTGCCATTATACAATTTGTTCCCCAAAGTACACGACCCATTCCGCCACCGCTCCCTCTTTCCTGTTCCTTGTCACATACATAAATATTGTTAGCAAGTTGACTGTTGGGATCTCAATCCACTCTCAGTCAATTGGGGGAGGGGAGGAGAGGGAGAAATAGAGTGATGGATATAAAACCAGTTGTGCCAAACCCTGCCTATCAATATCAGGGCATACCTTTTGGCAAGTGTAAATGTGATTTGGAGCACAGACAGCCAGAGGATGAGGGCTACATTGTTGATGAGTCACCTTATTTTGGTCTTAGGGTCTTAGGCATGGGTAAAGATTCCCAAACATCTGGAAATCTTCACTTTGGTAAAGGTAACCCCCAAATTCTTCATATTTCTAAGCCAAGAAGGGCTTTGAGTTGACTCAGGGCTGGCAGTGTCTGGAGAGAAGCTTCCAGTGCCCAGTTCAATGCTTCCAATGCCCAGCATAAGCACACCTTATGTGGAAGAGGTGCTTAATAGATTTTTGTTGCTGTTAGTGAAGTATCAGAGAGTTTAGTTAATGCCATCCACTCAGTTCTTCCTCTTCCCCTTTTCTCCTTCAATATTTAATGAAAATTTTCTTTTAGGGTAATATGCTGTCTACTGCAAATGTGAAAAGAGATAGCATATGAGTTTCGGGCCCCTGAGGGACTTATTGTCTATTTGGGGAGATAAACAATGACATAATGAAGTCATGTTGAACACGTTATGAGAGTCACAAATAGCAAGTCCTGCATTAGCACAGAAGGAGTGATTGTTAGAGGCTGTGATGGTTCAGGAAAGCCTAGCACAAGAGGTAGAGGAGACTTAAATAAATTGAGGTTTATCCAAGGCACTAAATCAGGAACCTTAGAGGTCCAACATGTTCATTTTACAAATGAAGAAACTGAAGCTCAGAGAGTTTATATGACTTGACCAAGGTCACATAGGCAGTAGATGTCAGGTCTGGGATTGAGACTCAGGTCCCATGATTCCAAGGTCAATGCTTTCTCTGCAGTACTGAATTAAAAATGAGTCAATACCTATGATGTGTTTGGGGAAGAATGACTTTGGAAAATAAGGTAAATTGTGGAGCTCTTTGAATGTTAGGCTGAGGAGTTTGGACTTTGGCAATGGAGAGCCTTTGAAGTCTTCTGGACAGAGTAATGATGTGCATTCAACAATACTTTAAAGAGTAGTCTGGCATCATGTGTAGAATAAACTAGAGAAGGTGGGCATAAAGGAAGTAAGATCAGTTAAGAGGCTGGCACAAAGGTATTTTCAGGATGAACCTCTTGGCACTGAAATGACAAAAGGCTTTATGACAATTTCCTTATCCATAAATGGGGATGACAAAAGCACTTACCTCATAGGATGATTATCAGGATCAAAGGAGAAAATGTAACGCACTGCATAAATGTGAGCTGTTATCCTTTCTTCTATTGCTAAATATACCCAAATGGGGACATTTAATCACTTCCTACACACAGTGTCATATATCAGTGCTCTGGGGCCGAGGGATGATGGTGACAGATTCATTGTTTGACTTGAAGTCATGCATGGGAGAGGACTGAGGGCTGAGCTCTGTTAGGGACCTTTGGGAAGCTAGTCTGCCATCACAGGCTAGTTCCTAAAGAAAGAAGTGATAAAAATAGCCTCAACTCCAAATTTTGTTGGGAGTCAAGGGGTAGAGGTGAGATTATTAACCGGTTTACCCTAGTCCATTAAATCCTGTATTTCACCTCAACCTCTTTTCTCCAGTTTACAGGGTTCTGGTATGTTATTGCATTGCAACTGATGCATCTAAATTTTGCTGAGAGAAAGAAGAAAAATGGGAGTAGTTATAGTAGAGATCCCCAAGATGTGTCAGCTGAAAATAGTGTATGCCTATGACAGGCAAATCAGATATGGATAGCACTGGGAGAAGAGTCCTTTATGTTACAATAAATTAATGGATACTAGATTCTCCCCTTTTCAGAATGATTGGCAATGACCCTTAAAGATGGAGACCAAGAGAAGACATAAACAGTTTATAACCACCTAGGGTTGTAAATATCATTAAAAAAAGAGTGCATGTCATTACATTAATGTATAACTACAGTATGCATCAACATACATACTTACCTATGTATATGGAGTATGAATCTATGTTCTTTGGTGGAAGAGACTTTTATTTTTGTCTTTGTAACCCCAATTCTGGGCACTATGTTTTTTTTAAAAAATTTTTTTTGTTTTTTTGCTTTTTGGAGGGCAGTTGGGGTTAAGTGACTTGCCCAAGGTCACATGGCTAGTTTTTGTGTTAAGTGTCTGAGGCCGGATTTGAACTCAGGTACTCCTGACTCCAGGGCCGGTGCTCTACTCACTGCGCCACCTAGCCGCCCCTGGGCACTATGTTTTAAAAGCACATAGTAGGCATCTAATATCTGTTTGTGAAATTGAGTTGAAGACTGTTGATTTAAACTGAGAGTAAAAGAGCTGATTAGGGGAACTTTCTCTAGGCTAAAGGGACCTGGAATTTCATTAGCTGGGCAATGAATGGAAAATTGTCAGACCTGGACAGGGAAGACGTCAAAATGTCTGTGACGGTATTCTTCCTTTTGTCAATGGGAGTGTGAACCTGTAGACTACCATCTCTTTGGAAGTACCACCACCCCCACCTTCTCTGATTTCCCCTTCTTCTGGGCCTTACACTGACCTCAGGTAAAAGACTACAAATATTTCTCTTTAAATGGATTGGATTAAGAAGATTTCTTACCTAAACCTGTTTGGTTCTGCACCAAGTTTGGTTCTGAATGGATCTCTAGATTATGTCTCCTAGGGGACAGAGACTATTTACTTCTGAATTCTGAGGGCTGGGCCAGTGAGGGAGAACAGATCACCATCAATCATATCAAGGATGTATAATTCAAGGTTCATTTAGGAAGTAGATCAGGGAAGAGGCATTTGGGCACCATTCTAAGAAAGCAATTGAAAATTACATCCACAGCATAGGACTTTCCTTTGGGAACTTCTGAGTTTTCGCTGTTCTATATGAGAAATGACAGCACAAAATAAATGCCTGTGTACTATGGACACAGAATAGAAATAGAAATAGAAAATTATTAAAACTGTGCACATTTAGAACAAACATTGAACCAAAGATGCTATTCTCTAGGATGATGCCTACTTTGCTGAAATTTAGTCCTAGTATTGCTGAAAAAGTACCTCTTTCTTCCCCTATCCCCACCCAATGCTTTGCATCATTTACCCAGGAGCCACTAGGGCCTAAAATTCTACCATTAGAGCTTTTTCTTCCAGTTAAAAATTGCTTTCCCTTCTTTTTTAAAATGCAAATCTTCTCTTTCTCTTTTATCTATTCCTTTATCTATTCCATCTCAGACATTTCAGTGAGAGTCTATTAAATGGTAGAGGACATGACCAGAGGACCCTTGAACCTGGAGTTTAGGGGTGGGTAACAGCATATAATTAGGTGATGAGAAGGTGCAGAAAGACAAATGATGGCCAGCTCTACTATATGACTGAGTTATGGCACTAAATTAATATTGGCTACCACTTATGAGGCACTTTGAAGTTCACAACTTTAACATATGTATTATATCACATTTGTTCCTCAGAGTACTGTGAGATAAGCGCCACGATTTTCTCCATTTTGCAAATAGACAAAACTGAATTTCAGAGGGATTAGATGTCTAACCTATGACCATACTACCAGGAAGCATCAGGTCCAGTATTGAATTCTAGGTGTCTGTTGGTTCCAAATCCAGTACTATTCTTAACTGCAGCCCTGGGGAGGGATGTACAGAAGTAATAGTGACATATAATCCTGTGATCCCATAACTTGCTGAGAGCAATATGTTATTAGTGAATTAATTATTAGTTATTAGTTAGTTTATAGTGTTATTAGTGAATTAATAAAACCCACATTGTTTTGAGTTTGTAGTATCCAACTTGTTTAAGAACTTTCATTTTCAAATCTTCCCATATTAGTTAACTATAAGCCATTTTTACTTTTCTGTGCCCAGCAAGGTACTCCTGATTGACTAGCTAGCTTAATTTAAGTCTTTCTTAAGTGACACTTAACTGTCTTTCCTCCTTTCCCTTATATCAGCCAGCACAAGTCCAAGTCCCAGTGGGCATGCTAATGCAGTGTGCAGCTGAGACATGAAACTTCTGTTCTCCCTTTTTTTCTAGATGTATATTAGTATTAACTAGAACAGTTTTGAGCCTTTCAAAAAGTATCCTCCCTAGCTGATCAGTTTGTGATTTTAGCAATTTCATCTGCCAGTCAGAATAGTAGTCTTCATTCTACCATAGGGTCACAAGGTCCCCTAAAATATATACCTGTTCCATAGATTTAGGTTGTAGTCATAGGCTGTCTAGGTATCCTGAAAGGTCTGGGGAGTCACTTCTCTGAAACACACAGGAAAAAATTACTTCATGACTGAGAGACATGACACCTTGTTCCCTTGTTTCCTCCTGTGGTCCTGACAAAGGCAGGAGGGGACCTACCTGTGAAAAAGGTGTCATGTCAAGACTAGCAGCATTGAATCTTCAAGGGCAAAGAATAATGATGTTATTCCCTCTCCCTGGTACAGAATCAGTGGTCTTTAAACTGAAAATCATACAAGGAGCAGAGAGTCCAGAAGAATTCTGTTTTTGTGAACTAAATCACTCTATGGCATCTGTGAAGGTTGGTGAATGGGGGTAGAGGGAGGGACCAGGGACCAGGGACTGATTGCCATCTGCTTTTTCTCTAAGATGAAGCCAAGCAGCTCAATACTGACTTCTCTTTCACTGATTCACAGGTCAGATGGAATCTGTATAGAGGCAAATATCACATATACCAGAGGAAATAAATCTGGGCAATACAAAAGTAAAGGAAAGTGAGGGATGAATGAATTGAAAATGGATTTTGTTTTTCTACTATTTTCACTTATCTTATTAACTCAAGTGATGATTGAAGAGTTTTTAGGTCTCCTAATTTTACAGAAAGAGCCAGCATCCAGAAGTACTTTGGGGATCTGCATACCATAGGAAACCTGGGTTTGATTATTGGCCCCATAAAAAGCAAGATGCCCTGGGTACAACGAAGCCATCCACTAGGGCTTGGTATAGAGCTAAACCATATAAGGGCAATTATTGACATGGGCACACACACACACACACAGACAGAAACTTCTAACGTCTTCTTTTAGGAAAAGGGCCAGCCTTAGAGCTAGGCAGAAAGGGGGTAAAAACTTAAAATATTTCCCCAATGGCCTTGGGGTTTGGAATCCCCACCACTATTCATTCTTCTAACTTTAGGCATTATTGGCTCCAAGAGCCCCTTTATAAAAGGATAATACCATACTTTGAAAAAAGTAGTGTAGTGAGCAATCAGCACTTTAGTTATGAATGACAATCAGTCACTTGGCAAGTTCCTGAGGGGATCATAGGAAGGATAAGTTTCGAAGGTGTGGGTGGGAGTTGGATTGAGCAAGAGGTTCATGGACTGCTTTCATGGCACTCAGCCATTCCATAGAGTATTAGGTCTTTTGAGTGTGGGAGTAGGGAAGGTAGAAGATTCTCAAGAACTATTTAATTTCTTTCACAATGAGGGTCTAGTTTGGCCCTGCCTGGGGAAATCAGGATCAATCATTATGAGAAAGCAGGCCAACAAGTCCAATTTTGAAGTTGGTTCACCTTCTCAGCAAACCCCCTCCCCCATCAGCATTTTGAGCCAAGCTTATGGAGGACAACAAATACAGATCTCTATAATAGAAAAGGTTATTTCTCATCATTGTCCCTAATTTAATACTTGCAGCAACCTTATAAAGACCCCACGATAAGAACTGATTTTTCCTATCTTATAGATGAAGGAACTGTGGCTCAAAGATATAATAATAATAATAATAATAACAATAATAATATTAGCTAGCATTTATATAACTCCTACTATGGTCCAGGCACTGTGCTAAATGTTTTACAGATACTATCTCATTTAGTCCTCATGATGGCTTTGGGGAGTGGATGCCATTATTATCCCCATTTTACAGTTGAGGAAAACTGAGTCAGATAGCAGTTGAATGACTTGCTCAAGGTCATATAGCTAGTTAAGTGTCTGAGGCTGGATTTGAATTATGTTGTTTCTGACTACAGGCCCAATTCTGTATCCACTGCTCCACTTGAATAGGTGATAGCCACTGAGCTAATAAATGGAGCTAAGAATAGGCATCAAGTTTCATGTTTCCCATTCCGTGTTCCTTCTATGTAATTTAATTCTGGCTACTTCCCTCCTTGACCATTGCAGGTATTTTGATGTTTTTTCAGTGAGTTCTCTTTTCTCCTTTCCAGATGAAAGACATTCTTATTTCCAAGTGACATATACTGACTATGAAAACTATGGCATTATTTACATAGGAAATAGTGAAAACAAAGATGACTTCCACATTAAACTATATGGCATGTTCTGTCAGGTGATTGTTTAGTACTGAATAAGACTTGCCAGACTAAGAACTGGGCCTTAAGTGTGAGTGGCTTTTCATCCTTCCTTGATACTCTCCAGTTTCATCATTCGAGCCCTCTGCCCTCATTCTCGCCCATCCTCGTCCCATCATTGAACTTTACCCTGCTAGGATGACTTCTTTCTACCCGCCATTGTGGGTTGTAACACATGATCAACTACAGTTTCAAGAGACTTTTGTTTTCAGTTATAGATCCTGGCGGACTCCACTTGGGAAAACGGGACTGCCTCTAAAATTGTTTGCAGGGATGTAAACTCCAGAAAAGTGAGCATTGGGTAGGGGAGGGGGAAGTTAAGGTCAAACAAGTTCCTAATTTTGATCTTGTCTCTTTTTTGTAGGCAGACCTAAAGTAGTGACTGATGAAGTCTTTTTTTTTCTATTTGTAGTCTTTTTTGAAATTAACTTTGTTTATTTTTAGTTTCCATCATTCATTTCCATGAGATTTTGAGTTATGAATTTTCTCCCCATCTTTCCCCTCCTCACCACCCCAAAACAGCCATCTCACTGTATACCCCCTCCTCCAATATGCTCTCTCCTATGTCCTCCCCCATCACCCCTCTGACTTTCTAGTAGGGCAAGATGGATCTCCCTACCCCAGTGCCTGTATATCTTATTACCCAGTTGTATGTAAATTATACACACACACACACACACACATTTTTAACATTTGATTTTAGAACTTTAGATTCTAGATCCTTTCTCTTCCTCCCTCGTCACCCATCCCCATTGGAAAGACAAGCAATTCAATACAGGCCATACATGTGTAGTTATGCAGAACATCTCCACAATGTACATATTGTGAAAGAGTGACTGTATTTCCCTCCTACCTATCTTGCCCCCCTACTTATTCTATTCTCTTCCCTGTCCCTGTCCCTTTACAGAAGTGTGTGCTTCCAGCAATCCTATCCCCCACCCTTCTCTCTTCTTCATCATCCCCCCTCTCATCCCCTTCCCCTCTACTCTCCTGGAGGGCAACATACCTAATTTAGACTGTATGTCATTCCTTTCCTAAGCCAAATTCAATGAGAGTAAGGTTGACCCTTTCCCTTTTGCCTTCCTGTTCTTCCCCTCCATTGTAGCTGTTATCCCTTGCCTCTTCTATATGAGATGATTAACCTCATTCTGTCTCTCCCTGTCTCCTCTCATTCTATTCCTCTCCCACCTCTCAGTATCAACTTTTAAAAATATCATTCCTTCCTATTCAATTAATCCTGTGCCCTCTGTCTATGTACACATATATGCACACACTCGCTTATGTATTCATATGCATATATACCCTCCTACATAGGTATATGTGTATGTATACATATGTATATATATGTGTATATATATGATGTCTGTCTATCTATCTATCTATCTGTCTATCTATCTGTCTGTCTGTCTGTCTGTCTGTCTGTTTGTCTGTCTGTCTCTCTATATTTATATTCCCTTCACCTATCTTCATACTGAGAAAAGTTTCATAAGTCGCAATTATCCTTTTTCCATGCTGGCATGTAAATAGTTTAATTTTGATAAGTTCCTTATGAATTCTTTTTCATGTTTACCTTCTCATGCTTCTTGTATTTGAATGTTAAATTTTCTATCGAGTTTTGTTTTTTTCCTCAAGATTGCTTGAAAGTCCTCCACCTCACTGAATGACCATATTTTCCCCTGGAACATTATACTCAGTTTTGCTAGGTAGGTGATTCTTGGTTTTAATCCTAGCTCCCTTGATCTCTGGAATATCATATTCGAGGACCTTTGACCCCTTAATGAAAAGCTGCTAGATCTTGTGTTATCCTGATTGTGTTTCCACAATATTCAAATAATTTCTTCTTGGCAGTTTGTAATATTTTCTCCTTGATCTTGGAAGTCTGGAACCTGGCTATAAACATTCCTAGGATCTTTATTTTGGGGATCTTTTTCAAGGGGTGATTGGTGAGTTCTTTCAAGTTCTATTTTGCCCTCTGGTTCCAAAATATCAGAGCAATTTTCCTTGAGAATTTCTTGAAGGATGCTTTCTAGGTTCTTTTTTTGTTAATGGCTTTCAGGTATCCCAATAATTTTTAAATTGTTTATCCTGGATCTATTTTCCAATTCAGTGTTTTTTTCAGTGAGATATTTCACATTTCTTTTTATTTTTTCATTTGTTTGAATCTGTTTAATAGCATCTTGATTTCTCATAATTTGCTTCCATTTGCTCCACTCTAATTCTGAAGTAATGATTCTCTTCAGTGAGCTTTTGAGATTCTTTTTCCATCTGGCAAATTTGACTTTTTAAGGCATTCTTCTCCTCATTGGCTTTTTGGGCCTCTTTTACCATTTGAGTTAATCTATTTTTTAAAGTGTTATTTTCTTCAGTCGGGTTGTTGACACTCTTTCCATGGTTTTCTCGCAACATTCTCATTTCTCTTCCCAATTTTTCTTCCATTTCTCTTATTTGGTTTTCAAAATCCTTCTTAAGCTCCTCTATGGCTTGTAACCAGTTTACATTTTTCTTGGAAGCTTTTGGTGTAGGAGTTCTGACTGTGTTGTCTTCCTCCTCTTCCATACTTTTATCCTTTTTGTCCCCAAAAAAGGAATCTAAAGTTGGATGGCTGTGCTTGCTTTGCTTCCTTTGCCTGCTCATGTTACCAGTCAATTACTTGACTTTTGGGCTCAGTAGAACTCTCCTTTCAGAGGGGAGAGCTTTGTCTCAAATTGCTGGGTTTTTTTTGCAGCTGCTGGGGATATTAGGGGGCTGCTGTCTCTGGAGCCCCCACCAGCTTTGGATCATTGATCATGCACCTCAGGACCATCACCGACGACCATGATCTGGATCCAGCCATGTTAAGGCAAGAGCACTTAGCCTCTGAATGATTGCATGGCCTGCCTGCAATCTACAGGCCAGGAGCTCGGAAGCAGCCATGTGGAGGTGGCTGCAAGGCCACTGCTTCTGCTGTTTTCTTGCTCTGGGAGTAGATGGCCAGACCCACTCTGTTCCTCCAAATTTAGCCAAGTTCCATTGACCTTTCACTTTGTCCTTGTTTCTTATGGCTTGATAATTCTGGAAACTGCCACAGCTGCCAGTGATCTGCTCTCATGAAAGCTTCATCCATGGCTTTCCCTGGCTAACCTGGGGCTACATCCCTGGCTTCATGTAGGGCTGGTCTCAGATCCCAGCATACTGCAATGGACCCTTCCTGTCCACCTGCTGGGCTACCTTCAGTGGGAGCCTTATTTTTCTGTCATTTTATGAATTCTGGAGCTTTAAAATTTGTTTAGAGTCATATTTTATAGATATTTGAGGTGGTTAGGGGGGAGCTCCAGGAGTTCTTCTTCTATGCCACCATCTTGACTCCACCAACTGATGAAGTCTTGGAGAAATTCCAAGAAGCCACAAGATCCCTTGAAATTCCAGGGGAGGAATTGATTGTACTACTCAGTTCAGGTAAGTACTTGGGTTCTGTTTGGTACCAGGATACCCTAGCAACAGTATGTGGCAAAGCTAACCACTGGTTTCCACAATACTTCCTCATTATCTCAGTCATCTTCTGCGTATTATATATTATTTGCATTTTTTTTCAGAGGGTAAAACTCAAGTTTGGGACAGTAAAAGCCATTGCTCAAGTGATTACAATTCCCTTGGGGCCTTCTTGGCTGCCCTCTCAGCACATAGTGAAAACAAAACCAAAAATAAACAACTGTTAACTTCTAGGGCATTTCACTATCCTTTGGTTGTTTATTTGATACCTCATAGATTCCTCCCTTAATATTTGACACTTCCCAATCCCTCCCTAATAAGGTGTATTATAATATATGTTACATATATAATATATATATACTATAATATATTATAACATATATTATATATAATAGTACATACACTATACATAATGGTATAATATATAGTATTATATGATAGCATAATATTTAGTACATATATTAGTATATACATATATATAGTATAACATAATATATTTAATCCTAGCTCCTTTGATCTCCAGAATATCATATTCCAGGCCTTTCAATCCCTTAATGTAGAAGCTGCTAGATCCTGGGTTATCCTGATTGTGTTTCCACAGTATTCAAATTGTTTCTTCTTGGCAGCTTGTAATATTTTCTCCTTGACCTGGGAAGTCCGGAACCTGGCTATAACATATATATATATATATATATATGTGTGTGTGTGTGTGTGTGTGTGTGTGTGTATGTATGTATGTATATGTATGTATAATATATATGTATATACACACCTACATACACACACATATATGTGTATAGATAATTGTATATATATATAATGTATATGTATTATATATAATAGTATAATATACTGTATCATAAAATATAGTATATAATAGTATAATATATAGTATTATAGTATATAGTGTATATATAGTAAATAGTATATAATTCATAGTATATAACAGTATGAAATATAGTATCTATATATTACATAATAAGAATTAAGGACAATGAATTCTATTTTGAGAGTTTAAAATCTCTTCCTTGGTTCTTGGATGTGATTAGAGATTATGGAACTAAGCCAGAGTTGAGGATTGGGTCGTTCAGTCAAATGTTAACAATAAGGTTTTTGCTTTCTTTCTTACAACAGCTTGTGGTTAATGAAGACAGTGGTGAGTTCTTGCTTTGCACTCTAGTTATGGTCTAGAGTGGCAGAGGGACCATAGTAGGTGCCCAGGTCATGTTTCTGATGGATTCTTTTTCTACCTCCCCCTTTAGTCATTATCCACCATTCTAAACCCCATATTATAGGATGATCGTGGGTTAGGACCAATGAATGGTAAAGCTCTTTGAAAGATTCAGGGAGCAATGGCTGATCAGGTGGGATATAGTATGGCAAATTCTATTGGGTCTAGACAATCTGAGGGAAAACAGAACATGGCCCTTAGAACAGGGAATTTCTTGCATCTGAATGTCTAAAACTCATTACTACATGGCCAGACCAATTTTCCTCATGCAAACTATGGAAATTATCTTTATCATAGCATTTATGGTGCTGAAGTGGATTCAGCTAACATGTGGAGACCGGGCCTAAGCCAGATTATGGTAGAGAATTCCTCAGTGTATTAGGGATCAAAAGTCACCTCACTCCTCTGCTCTTTTTTCTTTTTGGACCCATTAAGAGAGTGTGGAGTTGATGAATTTGGGGCAGAAAGGAGAAGACAGCTGTGCGTATGTGTATGTGTGTGTGTTTGTCTGTGTATGTATGTATGTATGTATGTATATACGTATGTGTATTTCTATGTGAGTTTATATTGGTACATCTTCACCTAGAAGGTAGGGGAGCCAGGCATTTTGAAGCACAGGGCCCACCACAGGTATCCTTTCTCCTAACACTTTGCATTTTCTTCATTCTTTTCTTAAGTAGCCAGAGAGGGAGCACAACATAGACCCACATCCTATTGTGTCTGGAAAAGGGGTAGCTGCCAGATGGTTTCCAATGTTCCTCTTTTCCATCTATGGGAGGATCATGTTCTCTTTGCTTTAAGAGTTGCAACTTCCATTCTGGATATAATGATTAGGATGCCCCAACCTGTACCTTTGCTTAGGGGATTTCTGAATGCTTCAGCCATTGTTAATTAGGCACCTAAAGTAATTGTTTTCTCTGCTCATATATATATATATATATATATATATATGCCCTGTATGCTTGAAAACAAGTCAGTATACATACACACACATACACATATATATACACACATATACATACATATACATGTATATGTATATGCATATATGTGTGTACACATGCACATATACACACATCAGGATCTCTTTTATACTGCAGGTCAAAGTCTATTTCACTTGATGCCATTAAAATGGAATTCTTTTTATACCAACATTTATGGGATGCAAAATATTTAGGGAAAAATTTATATCTCTAATTGCTTATATTGGTAAAATAGAGAAAAAAACAGGTCAATGAATTGGGCATGCAACCAAAAAAGCTAGAAAAAGAATGAATGAAAAATCCCTAACTAAACACCAAATTGGAAATCCTGAAAAATCAAGGGAAAGATTAATAAAATTAGAGAAATGCAAATTAAAACCAACTCTAAAGTTATCACCTCACACCTATCATGAGTGGCTAGTATGACAAAAAAGGAAAATGTTGGATGTTGGAGGGGATGTGGGAAAACTGGGACACTACTGCACTGTTAGTGGAGTTGTGAACTGATCCAGCCATTCTGGAGAGCAATTTGGAACTGTGCCTAAAGGGTTATAAAACTGTTTTATTTGATCCAGCAATACCACTGCTAGGTTTATAACCCAAAGATGTCCAGAAAAGGGGAAAAGAACCTATTTGCACAGAAATACTTACAGCAGCTCTTTTTGTGGTGGCTAAGAATTGGAAATCAAAGGGATGGCCATCAATTGGGAAATGGTTAAACAAGCTGTGGTATATGATTGTAATGGAATATTATTATGTTGTAAGAAATGACAATCAGGATGATTTCAGAAAAACCTGTAAAGACTTACATGAACTGATGCTGAGTGAAATGAACAGAACCAGAAGAAACTTGTACACACAATATTTGTTCAGTGAATGACTTAGCTATTCTCAGCAATACAAGGATCCAAGACAATGCAAAAGAACTAATGATGAACTGCACTATCCAACCTCCAGAGAGAGAACTGATATTGATTGAACATAGACTGAAGCATGCTGTTTTTCACTTTTTTTTTATTTTTTCTTTTATTTGAGTCTTCTTGTAAAAAATTACTAATATGAAATGTCTTATGTAATTATGCATGTATAACTTATATCTGGTTGCATATTATCTCAGGGAGGGAGGAGAAGATAAGGGAGGGAGGGATATAATTTGGAACTCAAAATTTTAAATAAAAATGTTAAGAAATTGGAAACAAAAAAATGGAATTCTTTGACTGACACTTAATCTCCTGCCAATCACTCATTTATTTCAAACATTATTTATTATAATTTGGGTACAGATAAGAAATTTAGACTGTCACATCAAATTTGATGTAATAGGATATATTTCAGGGTGTTATAGCATGGTAATATCTTTTATACATGAACAAATTACTTAGCAAGACTTCTCTTTTCTAGTTGTGTCTCTAGGATTGAGGATGAGGGGCACTACGACAGTCATATTTCTTACCTACTTCCTGTGATGACCAAGGTAGTGCATTTGTCAGATGGTTGACTGGAGTTAGGGAGTTAGTCTGTGGTCAGTGTTATCCAGGTAGAGAACAGAAGAGCAAAAAGAGGAAAAGAGCAGAGAGGGAAGAAAATAGGAGAGAAGGCTCCTAGAAAAGTACATTTAAAAAAAATCTAGGAGTGTCTCCTCTTTTGTAGGAGTATAGATACTTTGGAGAGACAAAGATCCCATGATTTTCCCCTTTTCATCTTCTTTCAGCCCCCATGAAGAACTATTATTATCACAAAATAGGATAAAAAAGTGGTTAGTGGGATCTTTCCCTGTAAGTTCAATTTATATATAGTGTTTCAGCTCCTCAGAGCATCTCGACTTTTCTTCTTCAGTTATTCTAGTACAGAGCCTAGAGAGAAGGGAAATGTCTGTTACATCCATTTATTTATTTTTTTGGGTGGGGGAGGAATTGCATCTGGATCTACGGTTTCATATAGAAGGAATTTCTCCAGTGGAAACTTCTATTGACAAAAATTGGTAACTCATAGGCTTATATAGTTCCCTGAGGGCATGAAGAGGTTAGATAATTTACCCATATCACTCAACCAATACGCATCACAGGTAGGGTTTTAACCCAAGTCTTCTTGTCTGCAAAACTGACTTTCTATCCCCTGTGCCATGATGTCTTGTCCATTGCTTCTTAATATTAATAACTACATTATTAACTTAATATTAATAATGAAACTAATATTACACTTTACCTTTTATGAAAGTACTTTCTTAGCCACAATCATGTGAAGTAGGTAATATAAATATTACTATTCTCATTTTACAGATAAGGAAACCAAGGCATAGATTACCTTCTTCAGGGTAATGGAGCTGGGATTCAAATTCAGGTCTTCAGACAGAAAGACCACTCATCTTTCTACAATATCACAGTCTTTCAAGGTTCTTATCTCCATAAAGGAAAAACCCCTTGCTCAATCTGTTCATGATCCCAGATATTGTAAGTAGTCATGTATCATAATGGAGATGAAATTGATCTGAACTAGGGTCTAGAGCAGCAGTTCTCAACCTGTGGGTCGTGACCCCTTTGGGGGTCGAACGACCCTTTCACAGGGATTGCCTAAGACCATCAGAAAACATGTATTTCCGATGGTCTTAGGAACCAAGACACCAATCCTCTATCTGTCTCCAGGCGGGTCTGCCCACATGCAGATATGCCCACATATGAGTATTAAAGGAGGTTGGCATTAGAAAGGTTGAGAGCCACTGGTCTAGAGAATCTGGGGCTGTTGGCCATCTGAGCATAAAGTGGCTGCTTTAATTACCATGCTCTTTACGTAAAATGTTAATTTATTGGTAGGGGCATACTGATAAAAGTTTAACAACTGGATCTTTGAAAAGAAAGTAGGCAAGATACCACATCTAAGTTTCATCTACATTCTTGACATTTAAAAAATTCACTTTTTAAGGTCTAGATAAAAACAAGCCCTAGTTCATATTTTCTCATTTTCTAAAGAGTAAATGTTCACATTAAAAGTTTAGCAATTGGATCTCTCCAGCTGGTAAGGATTGGGTCTGGTACACTATAGCCTTAGGGGAGAGAATTCAAAATCATTGAATTCTATTGAGTAGTGGGAAATTCTTATATTTAAAATAAATCTTACTGGAACTTTAAGAAAACTTTCAGGAATTTGGGGGAACAAATCCCATATACTTTGTCTTTGAAGCTCTTCCAGTAACCTTACTTTTCCCTACAAAAAGAGACAACCAAATACCAAACTTGCCATTTTGTGTTCCTTTTATTTATTCCATTTTGACATGCTCTACCCTGTCTTCTTTCCTCTTCCTCTTCCTCCTTCCCTTCCTCTCTCTCCCTTCTGCCATAAACAGTGATCTCAATTTCTTTGTGAAACAGTTCTATTTTGCTATCCCTGATGGGTATTTGCATTTTTACAAAAAAGAACTTGCATGGTGGATAAAACCCAAAAGAATGACTGTTTAGAACTGACAAGTTGATAAGGGAAGTCTTTGAGATCAGAAGGGTTTCCTTTAGTCATATGATCTTGGGTAGTTTCCTTCTACTCTCTGGTCTCAGTTTCTCTGTCTGTAAAATGGACTGGATAACCTCTGACAATCTATGATTCCAGGAGTCTATGCTTATGACATACCTCCTTCTTCAGTGCCCAGTACTGTTTGTGCCCATTGGTTGCTTTTTACAAAATGTGTGGTTTCTGACTAACAATAAAGGTTCTGGTCTGCCTTTCTCCCCCTAACCTACACTTCACCTCCTATCATGATTGAAAGGCAGAAGAAGTACAAGTACTATGTGATTAGTGAACCTCTATGCCTGTGCTGATTGTATGGCAAGCTATTTTAAATTCTAAAAACAATAAAAGATATGATATTCCAGCAAGACTTCCTAAATTGATGTTACTTATGCTTATATGTCAAATGGAAGCTTTTCTTATTTTGCCTTTTGGCTACTCAGTGTATTCACTTAGCTTAGAAGTCAAGGTCATGCATGGCTGCTTTCTAAGCTGGCTAGAACAACACAAGTACAAAATGACAGAAGGCCTTCAATATGAGTATTCAATGCTATGATCAATTTTAGCTTAAAATCAGTCTGTCAATGAACAAATCAATCAAGTACCTACTATGTGTCAGTATTCACAGATTCAGGAAATCATAGAATTAACATCAACTTCAACAAACATTTATTCGGCTGCTACCACATAAGGAGCTTTCCACTAAACTCTTACTCCAGTGTTTTCAATGTGGCATGGAAGTGACCTTAGTTTCAAGGCTATGCCGGCAGAGCTCATACTCTAGTAAGTCATATCAAGTTGGAAAGGGTTTGGTACAAGATCAGCACCAGAACATGTGTCCAGTATATGAAGATCAGAATAGATAAGTTTATAGAGACATCTCCAGTGGTTTAGTCATTGTTGTAAATATTTCAGCCACAATATCTCATAAAGATCATTAATTAAGTCTTGGAAAGGTTGATCTGTATCAATGAAGGAAGCACACATAACAATATTACAAATTTTTGTGGAGAATGAAGCACTGTACTGGGTGCTAAGGGAGATACAAAGGGGAAGTAACACATGGTTCTTACACTCTTGAAGGTCCCAATCTAGAAAGGGGCAATAGCCTTTAGGTCACATAGATCATCCAAGGTCTTTGGGCTGACTAAGAATGCTGCAGCAGACAGAGGCAGAATCAACAGGATCTGTTGATTGGGAATGAGAGGACCCAAGAAGGTAAGAAACCAGCCAAGATAAAAGGCAACAGCTAAAATCCTTTCCAGAAAGGCAAGTTACACCAACAGAGACTCTTTTTAAAGCTTACCATGAAGTATCTCGGGGCTTTATGGGAGGATAAGGCAGTGAGGTGATGCAGTGCAGAGAGTGCCAAACCTGGAGTCAGGAAGACTCATCTTCATGTGTTCAAATTCAACTTCAGGCACTCACTAGCTGTGTTACCCTGGGCAAGTCACTTAACCCTGTTTGCTTCAATTTCTTCATCTGTAAATTTAGTTGGAGAAAGAAATGGCAAGCCATTCTAACATCTTTGCCAAGAAAACCTCAAATGGGGTCACAAAGAGTTGGACATGGCTGAAAAATGAAAAAATGAAAAAACAAAAGCAAAGCCCTATCCAATGGAGAGAATAAAACTCAGATCCTTGAAGATGTAGTTATAACCTCAAAGTAGTTTGTTTTCTGGTTATTTATTTAGCTTCACTCAAGGATGGTGAGTATGACTCATGAGTCACTGGAAAAGCCTAGAGAAATAAGCCATCTCTCCAATCCTTAGTGCCATTGCTATCTAGTTCTCCTAGGGTTCAGACAAGCAATTCTTTAATGGGATATTTCCTGGGTTCCCTGACACTGCTTCACTCAAAGATGAGGGACAGCAGTTTCAACTACATCTGCAAGTTCTTAAAGTCTCCTGGGATGTAATCAGTTGGATTTAGAAACTCGAAATCATAAATCTACTAGATGTTCTTTGACTAACTCCTCACCTATCTTGGGTTTCCTCTTCAGTTTAACCATGTTTCTTCTACTCTTGAAGATAATTTTTCTTGATAGGGATGAAAGAAGGAGAGCAGGAGTTGAGTAGTTCCTCTTTAGCTTGATCCTTTGCCACCATCTTCTCTAAGGAGTTGGCCTCTTTCTTCTTGGAAGTTCTGTCAATTTTTTTTGGTACTCGTCCTTGATCATAGGCCACTTTTTCCATCCTTAGAATTGCCCTTGGTATTGACAAGCCAAACTCACTGTTACATTTTTCATTATTTTTTCATAGAAGACAGCTAAATGATTATCTAGTTAATTTGGTCAGTAAAGAGAGACAAGTAGGTATGACAAGCATTGGATGAAATCATACAATTTGAGTGCATTAAATTTTTGTTAAGTTTTATTGGTGCTTTTTGTTTTTATATTGTAGTTATTTTCAGATATAACCCCGTGACCCTTTTTCTTCAGCAATAAAAAAGAGCAGTTAAATAAACAGACCGAAATTCAGTCATCTCATCTGACATTGTTCCCTCAGAGTTTCCCACCTTTTTGCCTAGAGAAGGTAAATATTTTTCATTACCTCTTCATCAGGGTCAGGACTGGTCATTACAATTACTCAGAATATAACTTCCTTCTATCATTCTTTTCATTAAATTATCATAGTCACTTAGTGTATTATTCATATGGTTCTGATTATTTTACTCTGTGTCAGTTCATACAAAGTCATCCAACGATTCTCTGAATTGTTCTTATGTCTTATGGTACAATAATATTCAATTCCATTAATACAGCTCAGTTTATTCAGATATTTCCTTAATCAGTGGGCACTTATTTTGTTTCCAGCTATTTGCTACCACAAAAAGTACTGCTATGAATAGCAGTTTTTGACCTCTATCATATATATGTCCAATGGTGGAACCACTGGGTCAAAGAATATGAATAATTTGGTCACTTTTCCTGTAAAATTTCAAACAACCGGATGAATTCAAAACATCAATAGCATATGAGTGGTCTTGTTTTTCCATGGCCCCTTCAATATTGGCTGTTTTTTTTGGAGGGGGAGGATGACTATCTTTGTCAATATGCATGGTATGAGGCGAAAGCTCAGAGCTATTTTAATTTGTTTTCATATTATATCACATGGAACATTTTTTCTTATGGTCATTAATAATTTACAAATCTTTTAAAAACTCCATATCCCTTGGCCATAAGAAAAATGCCTCTTGGTCTTACATATTTGTTTTTTTGTTTTGTTTTTCTTTTTGGAGGGCAGTTGGGGTTAAGTAACTTGCCCAAGGTCACACGGCTAGTTTTTTTTTTTTTTTTTTTTTTGTGTGTGTGTTTGTCTGAGGCCAGATTTGAACTCAGGTACTCCTGACTCCAGGGCTGGTGCTCTACTCACTGTGCCACCTCGCCGCCCCTACATATTTGTTTTTATTACATTTTATGAACTAAATAGAGACTTGATTTTATAGGTTGACTGTGATTGATTTTTCCTCCCTCTTCTAGCCCTCACAAAGTAAAGTATCCGGTTTATATATAAAAGGCAGTAAATACAGATATATAGAGGGGTATGCTGGAGCCAATTCCAACAGCCTTCTAGAATCAATTGCTAAATTTTCAGTGTGAGCATTTACATCTCAGAAGTCAGCAAAGGCTACAATACAGGGCTTGATTTATTGTTTTATTGATAGCCTAGACTTAAGAATGTTAACAATGCAGATTAAACTCCACTCCCACTTTTTTAAACATTTAGCAGCACACTTTTCTATTGTGCCATAAACACTATTTTAGCTCAGTAGGTGTGCAGTAGAAAGCCTACGGAATGACGTTCTCACCACACTAGAGGCTAACAATGATAGTAATAATTAACATAGAGGCTAATAATAATAATAATAATAATTAACATTTATATAACTCTTTAAGGTTTATAAAGTACAATTATTTCATTAACATTTATATAACTCTTTAAGGTTTATAAAGTACAATTATTATTTCATTAGAACCTCACAACACCCCTGGATATAGAGGCCCAGGAACAATCTTCTTAGAGATAGGATATGAATAGTTTTCAAAAGATTTACAAATAACCAATGACCATGTAAAAAATGCTCCAAAACATAAATAATATGGAGAAGACAAACAAGGCAGAAGTAATTGCTGTCACAAGCTTCTATCCTTTTTTAATAGGCTCTCATTGAGTGATATTTTATGCTGAAAGAGCCTTCAGAGGTCTCTGTGTCCAAAACCCTCATTTTATAGATAAGCAACTGAGGCCCAGGGAATCTGTGCCTTGTCCAAGGTCACAAGGGTAGTAGGCACTAGAAGTGGGATTTTAACCTAGGTTCTCTGATTCGTGAGGCCCTTTCCACTGCACCTAGTAGCAATTATGCTGCTTTTCATAGTAAATTCTTTGTAAGCACATTTTCCGAATAATATTCCTACCTAGGTCACAGGGGAGGGTGAGATGCTTTGATATTTAGAGATAAGACCAGGGAAGAACCAGAAACTTGCATCTGGACCAACCACTCTGGAGGATCACAGAAAACCTTCCCAGAAAGAATTGCCCTAAAACATGCTTTGGTGAAAGCTCATTGACGAGGTTAAGGGGCAGTTTTCTGGGTCATCAGGAAGCATTAGGACCCAGAATGTAGCTAGTGAGAGCAGGGGTGGATATGCTGGAGACAGCGTAAAATTTTTCTTTATGAGGATTTTTACCTCAGAAATGAGTAAACATTACAAATCAGGACTTGATTCGTAATTTTGTTAACTGTCTAGACTTAAGAAAGTGGGGAAGAAAATGTTAATAATGCAGATAAAACTTAAAAGGTGTGTAGTATACACATCCTCCCCCTCTTCCCACCCCCAGCTGGTAGTTAAATATTTATTTACTAACCCACTCCTGAGCATGAGATATTGAGACAAGAGTAGGAATCAAAAGAAAAAGGAAAGTGATTTGTCAAGGTAAAGTTACTGGCAGAACCATCACAGGAACCAAGGCTTCCTGCCTCCCAGGCCAAGTCTCCTTCCATAACACTTAATTTCAAAACACGGATACTGTCAAATTGCCTCTAAGTGATTTGATAAAGATCACATTGGTAGCTTCATTCAAGGGTCCTGGAGTTGAACAAACCCACCTTTCAGTCCATCCATAATGCAATTGGCCATGGTTTGACTGGGAAAAAAATTTCCTTTTACCAGTTTTAAAGTTCTTGGGGAACAGCACGTTTCATGGTAGGATGATGTCCCTAATGCCTAAAACAATATTTTCTTTTGCAACTACAAGGTACTTTGAGAAAACTGGAGGTAAAACTTTCAGACTTTACTGTGGTCTGGTTTGGGGATTCAAGTGTGTCTTTCATTACATACAGAGAAGCAGTCATGAAGCAGGGTGTTAGCTCCTTTATTTGCATATTTTTAGACCCTTGTTGACTGTGGCCACACTTTGTCACAATGCAGACATTGATAATAAATAATGCAGATTACTGAGTTTGGGTCTAGGGTCTCTTGATGCCTTTGCTGCTTGGGGGCTTGGCTATGTAAGCCTAATATTGAGGACGGTTTTGAGTATGTAAGGGTAACCTCATAAAGAGTCAGGAAGGCGTTGAGTGAGGCCATTAACAAAAGGGAACAGGGCAGTTAGGTGGCTCCTAGACCTGGAGTCAGGAAGACCTGAGCACAGATCAGGCCTCAGACACTTAGCTGTGTGATACTGTTTGCCTGAGTTTCTTATCAGTATAATGAACAGGAGAAAGAAATGCAAGCCACTCCAGTATCTTTACCAAGAAAACCCCAAATTTGGTCATGAAGAGTAGAATATGACAGAAACAAATGAGCAACAACAACAACAACAACAACAGATAACAAAGGAGAAATTGAGAGAAAGGGGCCAGAGCTTGACACAGGGGGAAGGGGAGGGGATATGCATTTAATAATCACTTTCTATGTGCCAGGCACTGGACTAAGTTACAGACATCTCATTTGATCCTCATAACAACTCTGGGAGGTGGGTGCTGTTATTATCCCTATTTTATAGATGAGGAAAATGAGTCAAATAGAGGTTAAATGACTTTTCCAGGGTCACATAGCTAGTAAATGTGTGAGTTTGGATTTGAACTTAGATCTTCATGATTCTAGGTCCAGAATTCTATTCACTGTGTCAAGCAGCTGCCTTACACAGCGTCATCCTTCTGGAAAGGATTGGGTCAGTTGTGCACTCCATCAAGCAATTTCTTAGGTTTTATTTGCTGTCATAGTAGGGCTTGTCTTGATATAGCTTTGCCATCCCTTCTCTTATCTATTTTGCCTCTTGTATCTTGTACCGGAAAATGTCAGGAGACAGAAGCCCTAGTTTTGTCTCTGCTCTAACTTACTGTGTGATTCCAGGTGTAACAAGAGTGGGCTTCCCACATGCAGTGAGGCCTACCTCTGGCTAGGGCTTGTGATCGTATGACTGAAGAAAGGCAGAAGAGACATTTCTAGCCTCTTCTTTCCTCAACCATCTCCAAGGTAGACTTTTATTCCTTCCAAGAGGAATTTGGGGCCAGAGGCTGATCTGTTCTCCTCAGAGGGGGGTATTAGACTAGAAGTATATTTATCTTCTCCCTTAGATATTGTTACTCTAGGGGATATGAAAGGGTTCCATCTAATTTCTGATCACATTGCCATTGGGGGAAGGAAGACCCAAGCTCTATATTAAAAAATTGACCCCATTCTCACCAAATTGAAGCCCATTTATCCATATTATAGCAAAAAAATCAGAGAAAATACACATAAAAGAATATATAATGGACAATATGGAAGGAACTCTCTCATTGGAAGTGAGGTGATTCAGCTCAATTACGAGAGAGAGAGAGAGAGAGAGAGAGAGAGAGAGAGAGAGAGACAGAGAGAGGAGACAGAGAGAGACAGAGAGAGAGAGAGAGAGAGAGAGAGAGAGAGAGAGAGCCCTTCATCTCACCAAGGGAAAATTCCCCTCTAGTCTCTAGAATAGCAAATAGGGGGAGATGGGGGTAGGGACATGATGGAGAACGACAGTGTCAGTCATGTCTTCTCAGAGTCTTTTCCTTCAACAACCTAAAATGGAGTTGGCTTCTTCCATCTTCTCTCTCAAAGCTGGAATCCAGAAACTCTTGAAGCAATTTGATGCTTGATGCTTGAAGAGCCCTGATGGAGAACTGAAATTTCCTGATCTCAACAACTCCATCCTACCCCTCATGCAGGGTAGGATATTTACTTCCACCAATAAGGAGAGAGTCCCATGCCCATGGGCTTTAGGACAGAGTCATTTTGGATCTTAGTTTTCTCATCTGTAAAATGGGAAAATCAAATGTAAAGGACATGGCATCACACAGACTTGGCACTTACATCCTTTTTCTCTGAGCTGGCTCTTTCACCCCTACCTGCACTCACATTGGCAGTTCTGGAGGGTTTCTAACACATTAATATATTTTCCTTTCAAATACTTTAGTGTAACCAAGATGTGGGGAAAATATAAATCTACACGAGCGACAGTAGCTCCTGAGGACCTTCTGTAGGGTTTCTCATTTACATGAGTCAGCCACAATGATATCAATAATTCTTAAACATGAATCATTTACTAAATGAGAAGGCAAAAGCAAGCATCATTATATCATGACATTTATTCAATGGAAGGTAAAACAAGAATAATTTAAAAAAGTTTCTCCATGAATTTGGGTCATATTTTCTTACTGATACACTCAATTTTTTGGTGGGGGAGAAGTGGGCTAAAGACAGTCTCTGTTTTTAGGGACCTGCATATTTTCATAGTTTGGTTTTAAAACTCAAGTTTTATGTCGCAATTATGCCCCCAAAGCATAGTGCAATTCCTTTGGACTCTAGGGGAATGTTGAAACTTCTGCAATCTTGATGTCTTCAGGCAGTGGTGACTAAAGTCCCAGCAATGTCTCCTTTGATTTTCAGAGGTTGGCCAAGGTCAAGAGGTTTATAGCAGTTTAGTAGAAAATAGTACAATACCCTCTACAATGCCAACTGGCATAGTAGAAAGTAAGATTCAGGTTAAAAATGATTTTGTTCTAAAATTTTTATTTGCTGTATAATATTTACGATACAGTTGATCTCATGTGTTATGAAAAGTGAATATTGTCTGAAATCAATGATTTTTAAAAATTGAGGTATTAGCAAAAAGGTCACAGAATTCTAGAGGAAAAATATTTTGCATGTTAGCAATTTGTTTGTGTGTGTGTGTG
This sequence comes from Pseudocheirus occidentalis, assembly GCA_028646575.1. Taxonomy (NCBI): domain Eukaryota; kingdom Metazoa; phylum Chordata; class Mammalia; order Diprotodontia; family Pseudocheiridae; genus Pseudocheirus; species Pseudocheirus occidentalis. Next base: position 116,378,629 of record CM053595.1, on the reverse strand, counting down.
TGTGTGTGTGTACTACATTTTATGGGTTATTTCATGGCTGTTGTATTAGGAGAAGTCCATAGTATCAGAATTTATGTCTTGTTATATAAAGAATTTTATGCAGAAAAGTGTGTTTTCAGCAATCTCTAGCAAAAGATTTTTGGTGGTCACAAGAATTTAACCCCCTATTTCCCAGAGGTTTAATGTAATAACATTTGTATTTTTTACTTTTCCCCTGTTTCCTAGAAATATTACCCCTGAGAAAAGGATTTGTTTACTCTGTGCTACATAACTTAAGCAAGATCTGGAAAGGCTTTATGTAGAAGGTGGAATTTTAGCTCAGACTTGAAAGAAGCTGAGAGAGTCAGGAGGTGAACATGGAAAGAGATGCATACACACACAGACAGAGAGAGACGGAGAGAGAAAGAGAGGGAGGGAGGGAGAGATGGAGGGAGGGAGGGAGAGAGAATTCTATGCATGGGAAAAAAGCCATTGAAAATGCTCAGATTTGGGAGGTACAAGGTCTTGTTTAAGGAAGAGCAAGGAGGCCAGTTTCCTTGAAAAAAAAAGTACTTGATGATTGGGTATATATAAGATATGTGGACCACAGAAATGTCAGCTGTTATTGCCCTCTGGAGTAGTTTTATGTTCTTCATTGTTACCATTTCTTATGATGAGACAATAGTCTATTACAGTGATAGAGGCATAATGATTGGATCTATGATTTCATTGAACTCCTAGGTAAAGAAATTCCATCTACAAATTCAGATTGGTACTCTTTCCTGAAACTTATAATCTTAGAGCTTCCTATAACACTTAAATGTTACGTGATATGTCCAGGCTCACACAGACAATGTAACAAAAGTGGAGCCTTCATATGCCGTTTTTTTTTTAAACCAGTTTGTTTAACGTCTAATTTATTTCCAGAGGTTTTTTTCTATTACAAGTTTTACTGCTAGAAATATTTTTGTCCAGAAAAACCTCCAGTCATCTCCCATCAATAACATCCTTAGGGCATATTGGAGGCTGCTAAGTGATGTAGTAGATAGAATACTGGGCCTAGAAGAGTCAGAAAGACCTGAGTTCAAATCTGTTCTTAGATCCTTACTAACTATGTGACCCTGGGCAAGTCACTTAACCTCTGTTTGCCTCAGTTTTCTCAACTATAAAATGGGGATAATAATGGCACCAGCCTCCCAGGATTGTCATGAGGATCAAATTAGATGATATTTGTAAAGCATTTAGCATAGTGCCTGGTACGCAATAAGTGCTACATAAATGCTAATTATTACTGTTACTATCATATTATTTTCTATAATTGAGGGCACTGGATCTGAGGGAGGGAGTGAGTAGATCCAGAGAAATTAAGGTTTAAAGTTTCTGGGACCTGAGGAATACAATGGTTATTAGAGGAAGAAGCTCAGTTCAAGTGTGAGGGCTTGTGCCCTAAATGAGGGATTTACACTGTGCTCGTAAGACACAGGCCTTTTAATAGCACCCAGCCTTTATGGGAGTGGTCCTAGAAAATCACTTTCTGGGAGATAAAGGGTCTCAGGAAATCACTTAAGAGCTGATAATTAATGGCACCATTGTGGAATCATGTAATCTATATGGCTTACCTGCAGTGGAGGAATAAAAGACTGGGAAAATTGAGACGAATATAAGAAGTCTGGGAATGTCTGTTGGGGATGTGGAGGCACTCAGTATTGGGCCTACACGTTGGGTACGATAAGATCCCTGTGGCATAATAAATGAATCCATGCCAGAACCCATTTTCTTTCTTACAGCTATCAATATAATTTTTCTAGTATATAGTTTTGAATATGATACTCCTTGACTGAATGAAGTATCTTAAATGAATCCTTATTGCTTCTAAAATAAAATACAGCCCCCTCAATTTAGGACTTCAAAATCTTACCCCAGCCCTTCCTTCTAACTGATAACATGTTACGTAGTCAGTAAATAAGTATATCTTAAGTACCAGACTCTGTGCCAGGCACTGGGGATACAAATATAAGCAGAAAGAAAAATAGACTCTGACCCCAAGGAACTTTTATTGCTCCTTTTTAAGACACTCTAAGTACCAGTTAAATGGCTTTGCTTGCTGTTCCCCAGACTGAGAGTTCCAGCTCCTGCCTTCATGTCGCTATAGGGTCTGTCTTCCATTCTTGGAATGTACTTTCCTCATTTCTGCCTCCTAAAATCTGTAATTTCCTTCAAGGATTAGCTCTGGAGCCACCTTCTACTGGAAGCTTACTCATTTGTAAAATGAGAATAAAGCCAACAGTAATTAATTGATTAGTCAGCAAGCATTTATTAAGTGCTGACTTAGTATTGTGAATTGTGTAGGTACTGAGGATATAACTACCAATGTGACTATCACTTACATCAAGCTTGCATTCTAGCACATTATTAAATAAGCAATTATGAAATGGATAAAACACAAATTAAAAAGTGATGGAGACACTGGGGAAAGAGGGAAAGGTTCTAAACTGGAGAATTAGGAAAATTTTCCTTAAAGAGGGGCCACTGAGTTGAACCTTATCATTGATGACATCATAAGGAATGTCGGTGACTTTCTCCTACAGAACAAGCCAGGAAGAAGGAAAAAGCTAAGTAACTAAAGTTTTCTAAATCTCTCCTTAGTTTTTGGGAACATCCTCTATATCAAGGGAATCATTGTGTAATGGGGAAAGCTGGAAGATCACCTCCAAAGTTTCTTTGTCCATGCTCTGTTGATGATCCATGGAGGCAGTACAATAGTTAGAATAAATGACCAGAACAATCAACAACCACAAAAACACAAAAATCCTCTAACCACACATGGTCACTGGTTTTTATCAACAGCATTCACCTTTGAAAGGTCATGGAGCTGACTCTACAAAGGGATACTCTGTTCTGAAGGACTAGGACAGTTGGAATAATTTAAGGAGAAAAAATTAGTCAAGAAATCAAATACAATGCAACCTTTTCAGGAACCTCCCTAAAATACAGTGCTCCCTGCTCTTTTCCCTGTCATATCTGGGACATAGACAAATACCTCAGTTTAGTTTGTTTCAGATGAGTTCAATACAATTCAAGAAGCATTTATTAAAAGGCTATTATGGACCCAGGACTGTGGGGGCTATTGGGACAAAATACAAAGACCATACATGGTACATACCTTCAATAAGATCACAATCTAATAGGCAAGATGATTAAAGCACATTTTAAAAGCTAAATCAATGGTATAGGTAGCAGGTGGTCACTGAGGACCTAGAGGGAGGCATCACTGTGATCAATAAATTAATCAAGGCATTCATTAAGCCCCTAGTATGTTCTGGGTACCATGTTAGGCGCTGGGGACACAAAGAACAAAATAATATTTTCAGCTATTGTTCTTGACTAAGTTCTCAAGAAATATACATTCTAAGGGGGAAGTCTACCAAAATGAGATTAGAGTTGGGTTTTAAAAAATAGAGAGGACATGAATGGGCAGAAAAGAAAAAAAGTAATATGAGCAAAAGTGGAGGAGCATAATATATTAGGTGTGTTCAGGGGACAATCAGGAGTCATATCAACCTGACTAGCTTGAAGGGAGAGTTCAAAAAGGGGAGAGTCAAGTATATGGAGGAGAGGGATCAGCAGAAAACAAAGATTAAAAAATTGGGGGTCCAGGTAATGGATGTTAGGTTACATGGTTTAGAATTCATCCAGTAGACAAAAGGCTATTACAGAAAAATAGAACTTCAGAAATGGAAGGGACTTCATAAAACATCTAGTCCCACTCATGCCTAAATAGAAATTTCCATTATAAAATCCTCAGTTAGTGTTGATTCAGCCTTTGCATGAAGACCCCTAGTGAGAGTATCTACTGTCTTCTCTGGCAATTCAACTGTACATTTGGACAGCACTAATTGTTTGAAAGTTTTCCCTCAAATTCAATAAAAAACTGCTTTCTTGCAACATTAGTCTTTATCCCTAATTCTGTCCTTCATCTGCTCAAGGGATCAGCAAACAGGATACTTCCTTTGGTGTTGGAGCTGACAGGACAGCTTCCAACAATCCTAAGTACTATACCTGATTCTAAGCACCATTTATCTAATTCTTTTCCCACATTAAGATAGCTCTCAACTCCTCATAAGTTTCTTCTCTGGGTTAAACATGGTGATTTCTTTTTATTGATTCTTGTATGACATGGTTTTGGGTCTCTTCACCATCCTGGAGGATATAGACACTCAAAAGAGTAGGTCTTGTTGATTCTTTGGATGAATTTTAATGAATAGTCACTGATAAATCAGAAATGTGTGATGATTCCAATAATAATAATATGCTATTTTAACCTCTCCCTTTACCCCCATTGCCCCATTGTATGACAAGCATTATGTAAAAGAGAGATCAGTTTTCAGTGTCACATTGATCTCAGGGTATAAAGAGAGGAAGATTTTAGTAGAGGAGCACACACAATCTAACCAGTTCACTGGTGACTGACTGAAGGGAAGGCCCTGTGAAAGTCTGTCAAGATGAAGGTCTTTTTTCTAACCATAGCACTAAGCCTGTTATCCATCCTCCAAGCTGAAGAATCAACATCTTCTGAAGAAGTATTGGAGGTGAGTTTGCATTGGGAGGTCTTGTAGATTGGAGGGAGGCATGTCTGCTAGCAAGAGGCTGTCATTTCAAAATTAGGACCCTGCAAGATTCTTTTTAGGAGGAGCTGGAGTTGTGAGACCCCATTATACAAGAGGCAGCAGCTTTAGAGCTATGAACTCAACTAGAAAATGTTGAATTGAGTCTATGTAGGAGGTAGATGTTAAATCAAGGATTTTAGTCTTTTCTTGTTTTTGATTTTATTTACTCCATCCAGAGTGAACTGGAAATGGTGGATATGATCCACTTAATTTTCTCTGCTAATGAATTTTCCAAACAAGTCATATTCCAAAGTGGAATTAGGTCTCAAAGGATTCAATGTCACTCTCAGCAGGAATTTAGTTTGTGGGTTCAAAGCCAAATCTCTGCTTCAGATTTGGTCACACAACATTTGGGGCACCTTTATAAGTTTGGGTTCTCATCACTAGTTCAGCTGAAGCTCCTGACCTCTTCCTAACAACTTCTCTTTTGAGTATTCTGCCAGCAGGTTCATCATGACCCCTGAGGTAAAGGCCCAGCCAACTTTTATTTCAGTTAGGATTATAATCAAAGAGAGGGTCAAGTATAGAAGGACTTAGCTGAGAAAGTTTGTGGAGGAGAGAGACCTGTCTTCCTCATTTCTCCTACCTCAAACTTTGGCTACAAATTATGATTTTCTCTAGGGCACATACTATGTAAATGCTATTGTGGCAAACACGGAAATTCCTGAGGAGATGAGTCCTAAGGCCGTCTCACCCCTTACCTTCACCAGTCTTGATGATGGTGATCTGGAGGTCTCACTTAACTTCAGGTAAGTAGCCTATACGTATAGAATAGTCCTTTCAGCTGGTTTATTCTTTTATATCGCCTATTTCAGGACCGCAGCTAGAGCTGATAATTTTATACTCTCTGCTTACATAACCTGACCATACTTAGTAGTTAAAAGTTTTCACATATGAATATGAAGATTAGGTTAATTAATTAATTAATTAATTAATTAATTGATTGATTTATACCACCAAAGGGTGAAAAGTTTACTCAGCACTCATTGGTTGACTTCCTGAGTCACTATCTACCTATGAATTCCCATGTGGGCTCAGGCCTCCCCTAACTTTCTTCATTTCCCCCATTGATGATTCCATCTGATAGCATTCATGACACAAGTTATCATCTTAGGTTGTATATTTCAGACTCATATGATGCATCTCTCACCATTTCCATTAGGGTTACCTATGATTTTGATTCCTTAGAGATCAAGGTGTTCTATGATTCCCAACTGTATAGCTTGATCTCCAAAATATTGGATGGTCAAAAGCAGGATGGGAAATCATCCAGTTCTTTATGAGTAGAAATAGAGCATAGACTGAGATACTGTTCTGCTTCTGCTGTACTTTCCATAATTGATAACTGGTCAGGAGCAAGGGAATCAAATCACCTTTTTTAAAAATCAAACTGCCTTTTAATATTTTTGATGACATTACTTCTTATCTCCAGCAAAACTATTCTTATGTGTTCTGTTTTTCAGGGTACATGGCAAATGCAAAGAGATGAAAGTAAAATTAGAGAAAACAGACAATCCCAATGAATTCACCTTCAGTAAGTGACTTAAGCATTCCACATTAAAGGGACTCTAATAAAGAAATGAAGCCTGAGACCAGGTTTCAGAGACAATTTGAACTTGGGACCTCTCTGTAGCCTTGGAGTTCAAAGGCTGAATCTGCTTGACAGCACGCAGGGACTGAAACAGCTTTTTTTTCGTGATGTGGACTGAATTAACTTGTGGGTCTGTCTTCCTGTAGGCCTGGCTGACTATATTATTGGGCCCAATTTAGCTCCAGGTGGTAAAGGCACGCTATGTAATTGCTCTTATGGTTTGCTTTGGAAAATCACAAGAACACATCTCTATTTCTGTTGAAATCCTGGCTCTGAAAATTTTGCCATGAGATATTCCCTTGGGTAAAGGTATTGTCTCATGGAGGCTATTCTGAAGATTCACATGTGTACTTCAGGAAATATGGGAGACAAAAGCGTACATTAACATGCTAATACCAAGAACATGGGGAGTGCTGTTCAGGGTTTGTGCAAAGGTGGGACACCACAGCACAGATGTGTGCCTAGAACCCTGGAATTAGAGGCATATGGAGGGTAGGGGAGACACTAAGAATAAAATTAAAGTGTCTCAAAATTCTGTTCAGGGTGGAGGTGGATGGATCCATTTATATACTGGTCAGAGTAGGTCATGAAGCATGTCCTAGAGACCTGGCATTGCCTTCATTCACTCATTTAACCAAGATGTATTAACTAACTCTAATATTTAGAGAATCATGCTGTTCAATGAGTAAGGGGTAAAATTCAAATAAAACATTACATCTGCTTAAGGCACAAACATCTTGGACCTGACCTATAATTAAATTGATATTGGGAACTCCCAGCAAGTGAACTCTTCATATCAATGCAGCCGCTCTCTAACTTACAGTCCTAGAGAGTTGCCCAGTCCCTGAGAGATTAAGTGAGTTGTTTTGAGTGAGAGCAAGGTCTTGAACTTAGACGTCCCTTATTCCAAGGTTAGGTCTCCATCTATTACACTACACTTCATCTCTGACTATTAATTAATCATTTGAATTTCTGTTTCCTCATCTGTAATGTGAAATGTTAAGATTAAGTGCTTGTAAAGTTCCTGAAAATTCAAAGTAATTTGATCCTGTGGTCTTATAACAGACAATATTGCATGATAAGTTCATTAACAAGGCATAAAATAAAGTATTTTTCATGATTCCTGCATACTGGCTACTTACCAGGGACACTGAATCTAAAGTTTGCTCCAGGCTCTTCACAAAAGGTATTTTCTCAGAGGATTAAAGATGCTAAAAGTATTTCTCTCCACTTCTCCACAGATGAAGGTCAACAGTATGTGTATGTGTTCAAGACCTCTGCCTCAGATAGCTGGATTCTCTTTTTGAAAGGTGAATTCAGGGGCAAAGAAATCCAAATAGCCAAACTTTTGGGTAAGTGAATCCCAGCAAGAGAACAATGTCAACATTTGGGTCAGCTATTGCAATCTGCCCACCTGGATTCCCCCAGAGAAAGAGTGGGGGGAAATTTCTCCTGTCCCTATTCATTTTGAACTTGATACAAATCAAAATCCAGGAAAGAGGCTAGTGGATTCCATGAATTCCCTCAAAGATTTTGTTAGATGCATGTTTGATGGTAATATATGTCTTATTAAGGAATGACTTTTCTAGTTGCACGTATTGACTCAGTTCATCCTTAATGAGACAATATGAGGGAAATTCTGCTTTGAACAAAGCAGGAGGAGGGAGAAAGCAAGCTTGCAAATATATCTTCATTCCTTACCCTTTTCTTAACCACTTTATTGGAGATTTTAGGGCATTAGGACCATTTTGTTTAGTGCTGGTATGAGAGATTTGTATAAGAATTTTCTGTAACGATGATGATTTGGGGAACATTTGAGTTAGGGAATTTGTTGGCAGAAGATAAAAGAGTGCTAAACTTTCCAATCTCCCATAAATTCTTTCCTTTTGTTTCTTTATGCTGTCAATTCAACTCACTAGGAAGCAAAAACCAGAGACTTTCACAGTAATGACTATTATAGACAAAAGGATCAGAGAAGGGTCTAGTGACAACTAATAATTTATTATTATTATTAACTATTATTAATAATTTAATAGATAATTTATAATTAATTAAAATTAATTATATCAATAATTTATTCTTATTCTTATTCTTCTTATTCTTATTATCATCTCTCTCTGCAGGTCCAAACACAGAGGTAGACTCTGAAGCTTTGAAGGAATACCAGGAGTTCATCAAAGAGAAAGGACTTAATGAAAAAAGAATCATCTCTCCTCCTCAAGAAGGTAACAATAATGGAGTTTTGGTTCCCTCCTGCCTTGTCCCTTTATCCTCTCTCTTGTACCCATTTCCCTTCCTTCTCCATTCCAGTTGTTTTCTCACCTTAGAAACTGTTTTATACTAACTTATTAGCAGATCATCTCTAATTGCTCAAACCATTGCCCAGCTAGGAAGCTTTGTGATAGGATTTGCTTTTGGCAAATAAATGCATTCACATATATCTTTGTTTCTGCAGAGGCCTGCATCTCAGAAGAGGCTTAAGGTATGTAATCTTCAAAGATTTTGAGAGCATCTTCCAGAATAATCTGGAATCCTAAATGTTAGCTGGAATTTAAATGTCCACTTGGTTTAGTTTAGCCATGGGTAGGTAAACTTCCAAATCATGACTGAGGGGTGGATGGCCTTTTTCAAAAACATATTTCATATAGTTATAAGCCTCCCCTTGAATTTTTATTTCTTGAATTTTGTATGCCTTTTCTAAACCTCTTATCCCCTAGGATAGGGCCCTGCTAGCTCATAGGAAAGTTGTCATTTCTGCTTCCTTATGCAATCCCTAAGACCCATTATTGACTTTCCCTCTGATGTTTTCTAGGAGAAGACAATTACCATCAACCTCAAGATCATGATTTCCAGGAAATCCCTTCCATCTCCTCAGATGAACATGTCCCTATATCTGGCTCCTCTCTTTAACTGCCTCTTGTACTTTCTACTACTTTCTTTTCAGTGCTACATAAATGTCTGAAGCAATCACTTTTGACTCAGTCTCTCTTTCTTTTGAAGTTTTTTTTGGGGGGGGAAATGAATAAGAAGTGGGTTACCACTAGATTGAGTATACTTACCTGGGAGGCCAAGGATGTTGTACTTCCAAAGGTTTAGAGATTTATGGTTTCTATAGAATGTGGTCAAAAGTTCTATATATTTCAAAACAGCTAGGTAAAAAGTTAAAATTAGGACAGTTCAAAAATTATAAGTAGAGCAACTGGGTTTGTGTTCTAGAACACCAGAATTGAAATTTAAATCCCTTACCAGTGGAAGATAGATCAAGTTTTACAATAAATTGTTGGGATTAATTTTCAAAATGGTAAACTACTAGAGGGTGTGTTTCCTCCTGTCCTCCTTGTTTCCTACCTCCCAAGAAAGCTCCTCACAGTGTCTCAGTGTTTCTATCTGATTTTCCCTCCATTGGATAGTCTCTTCATCCTCAACTGAATTTTCTTCCGAGCTTGGTTTGAGAATGTGTTTTGTGCCATTTACCCTGGGCACTTATATTGCTTGTTCTGGGCACAATAATACTTCTCTTCTAGAAATTCCTCCTCCAATTAAAAAGCATATTTAAAAAAATTGAGCCATATGTATTTTGTACTAAACTGATCAATACATTCACTTTATATTCTTTCATTCTGTTCTAAATCCTTGCAATATGGCTCCCAAACTCACAATTCAAATGAATGTACCCTCTTCAAAGCTATCAGTGCCAAGTCCAATGACATTTTCTTCATCCTCATTCTTCTTCTTTTTTTAATTAATTGATTTGTTTATTTAATTTTAGTTTACAAGATTCAGTTCCGCAATCCCTTGAGTTTCATATTTTCTCCCCTCCTCTCTCCCCTCCTCCTGGCCCCGTGGTGGCATGCAATTAGGTACAGGATCTGCAAACACTTTCACACTGGACATTAGTCTGGTTGTATAGAAGGGTTGTAACCATTGAAGACAATGGGAAAGAAGTGAACAATGGGAAAGAAGAAACAAAATCAAACATGGAAAAGAACTACAGCATGTAGATTGCTTCAGTCTCCATTTAAACTCTGTTCCTTCTAGATCTTTCTCTGAATGTAGACATTTCCTTCCATCCTGAGACATGTAGAGTTGTCTTATAACTGTGCATTGCTGAGAAGAGTCCAGTTTATCAAAGCTGGTCATCACACATACGATGTGTCTGTGATTGTGTACAGATTTTTCCTGGTTCTGCTCTTCTCACTTAGCATCAGTTCATATAAGCCTCTCCAGGTAAATACGAAGTCCATCTCCTCTCCATTTCTTATAGCACAATAGTATTCCATTACATTCACATACCACAACTTGTTTAGCCCTTCGCCAATTGATGGGCATCCCCTTAATTTCCAGTTTTTTGCCACCACAAAGAGAACTGCAATAAATATTTTTGGACATATGGGTCTTCCTCCCACTTTTATGATCTCTTTGGAATACAACCCCAGAAGTGGTATTACTCAGAAGAGGCTTAAGGTATGTAATCTTCAAAGATTTTGAGAGCATCTTCCAGAATATGCAATAATTTATAGCTCTTTGGGCATAGTTCCAGATTGCTCTCCAGAATGGTTGAATCAGTTCACAACTCCATGAACAATGCATTAGTGTTCCAATTTTTCCACATCCTCTCCAGCATTTGTCATTTTCCTGTTTTGTCATCTTAGCCAGCTTAGACTGGTGAGATGTGGTACCTCAAAGTTGTTTTGACTTGCAGTTCTTGAATCAATAGTGATTTAGAACATTTTTTCATATGCTTATACACACACACATATATGTATATCTTTAATTTCTACCTCTGAAAATTGCCTGTTCTTATCCTTTGACCATTTATCAGTTGGGGAACGACTTGTATTTTTATAGAGTATACATAATTCCTTGTATATTTTAGAAATGAGGCCTTTATCAGAGATACTGGTTGCAAAAAATTCTTTCCCAATTTCCCACTTTCCTCTTAATCTTGGTTACATTGGCTTTGTTTGTACAGAAACTTTTTGATTTAATGTAATCAAGTTCTTGGTCAGTTGGTCAATAAGCATTTATTAAGTTCCTGTTATGTGCTTGGCTCTGTACTAAGCACTAAGGATATAAAGAGAGACAAAAGACAGTCCCTGCACTCCAGGAGTTCAAAACTTGAAACTAATGGGAGAAGACAACAGATAAAAAGAATCTGTAAAGGAGGTGGAGGCAAGTGGAAGTCCAGAGGAAGCAGATAGGTTAGTAATGAAGAGATGGTTAGCTGGGTGGAGCTCTCTGTTCTTACCCTTCATCTTCTCTAATCAGAGGAAGGGAGTAGACCTAGAGGTAGGAGGGCACTGATGAGGCACTGTGAGTTTCAGGATTAATGTGACCCTGCAGGAAGATGAGGTTCCTGGGTGACATGATAAAGTCCAGAAGAGAGTATCCAGGTGGGTGGGAAATGAAGAGATGACTGATCTGGATGCCTTACTTAAATGGATGCTCGGATGCTCTGTGAGGAGTTCTCTTCTTTCCACCACCTATTTTCCTAGGCCTTCTTCTCTGCTTCCTCAAAGAGTATTCTATTGGTGCTTTCATTGGCTCCTATGGGTTCAGTTATCTCTATACAGATGATTCTCAGGTCTATATGTCCTAACCTTCCCCCAAACTGTAGTCACTTATCATCAGTCAGCTTTTAGATATGTCAACTGGTTTTCCTGAAGCAGTTCAAACCCACCACATCCAAAATGGAACTAATTATCTTTATCCCCAAACCCTAGTCTTTCTGAATTGTCTTATTACTATTGAGGATACCTCTATGCTCCTAGGATGGAAGGAAAGAAATCAACATTTAGTTAAGTGCCTACTAGAAACCAACATTTTTCCTAAGTACTTTCAAATAAAATCTTATCTGACTCTCACAACAGCTCTGGGAGGTAGGTGCAATTTATTTTTCCCATTTTACAGTTGAGAAAACTGAGGCAGATAGTGGCTGTTAAGTGACTTCAGGATTACATTAAATGTCTGGGGCTGGATTTGAACTCACATTCCTTATTCCCAGTCTGGAGTTCTATTCACTGCACTGCCTGAGGTTGGCAACCTCGGTATTATCCTTGATGTTTTACTTTTACTCCCACCTCATATCCAGTCCTTTGCTAAATCTTATTTTGACCTTCACGGCTCTTTTTACATATATCCCCTTCCCTCCACCCACAGAACCAACAACCTAGGGAACCAGTTTCCCTAGGGAAAAAAGTAGATGCTTTTTCCCATTTTATGTGGAAGAAATGGAGGCAGACAGAAGACTGAGTGACTTTTCCAAGGTCACATAGCTAGTCAATATCTGAGGTCAGCTTTGAGTTCAGGTCTTCCTGACTTCAGGGCCTGCTTTCTATCATTTCTCACTTGGTCTTTACAGTACCCTTCTTACTGGTCTCTCTGTCTCAGATCTCTCCCGGCTCTAATCCCACTCAATCTTTCCAGTCAGCTGTTAAAGGGATTTTCTTAACACTCCAGTCTGACAGCCGTCATTTTACCTTGCTCAGTAAACTCTAGTGACTCCTTATTATCTCCAGGATCAGATGTAAAATGCTGTATTTGTCACTTAAAGCCCTTTAAAACCAGACACCTTCTTGATTGATTTATGAGGTATGACTCCAATATAATGAGACTACTTTAAGAAAGACCAGGCCTTGCTTTGCATTTTTTTTGTAGGGGGGAGGAAGGAAGGGCAATTGGGGTTAAATGACTTACCCAAGGTCACACAGCTAGTTTTTTTATCTTAAGTGTCTGAGGCTGGATTTGAACTCAGGGCCTCTTGACTCCAGAGCTGGTGCTCTATTCACTGAGCCACCTACCCACCCCAAGACCAGGGCTTACTAATTCTACTGAGCATTATCTTCTTCCGTGTAGCTCTCTTTAGAGACTACAGTTATTCCAATGTAGTTGCCATTATCCATAATATGCATGGATCTCATGGGTTCCTAAACCTTTGTTGAACAGATTCTTTGACTGGGCTCTTAATTCCTAATTTTCTAGCTTCATTTCTTGCCCCTTGAGCTGCCAGACTCTGAAACTGACCTTCTTGCCTCTATCAATATCTATATTTTATTTTCCTGACTTTTCTGTGTCTGAACATTGCCCTATCTCACAAAAATACCTGCCTATGTTACTCCTGTCTCAGCAAAATTCCAGCATGGGGACCTCTTTTGCCATTCTGTCAGATTGGAGCATTAGTGCTAGTGCGATAGGGAAGATGAGTGAGGGTATTTCAAGGAGGTGGACCAACAAATGGGATAAATCAAATCAGATAACTTAGAATACAGATGATGTATTTGGGGAACATTCATGTGAACTAGCCTGGATAGATGAGGGATATTGTGTTGGAAGCAGTGGAAGTCTAAGTACAGCAGTGGTTCTCAACCTTCCTAATGCTGTGACCCTTTAATACAGTTCCTCATGTTGTGATGACCCTCCCAACCATAAAATTATTTTTGTTGCTATTTCATAACTGTTATGAATCATAATGTGTTTATCTGATATGCAGGATGCATTTTCATTGATACAAATTGAACATAACCCACAGGATGACAACCATTGAAGTAGAGCAAAGAAGTAAATTCCACAGAAAGAACTTAGGATTTTTAATTGATTGAAAACTCAAAATTGGGCGATTATGTGGAGCAGTGGATAGCATGCTATGCCTGGAGTCAGGAAGGATTATCTTCCTGAATTCAAATCCAGCCTCAGACACTTACTAGATGTGTGACCTTGAGCAAGTCACTTAACCATGTTTGCCTCAGTTTCCTGATCTGTAAAATAAGTTGGAGAAGGAAAAGGCAAACTATTCCAATATCTTTGTCAAGAAATCCCCAAAGGAGTCATGAAGGGAGAGATATAACTCAAATGACTGAATGACAAGGACATCAAAAACCACCACCACCATCTACCACCACCACAGCAACGAATAACCACAATAACCACAACCACAACCACAATCACAACTACTACCACCACCACCACCATCATCACTACAACAAAATGGTTTTAGCAAATTGAAGGACTTCCGAAGAATTATCCTTAGTATGATGGTGCTGGGGAATTTGGAGGAATTAAAAGAGATTAAATTGGAAAGGAAAACAAACTTTTGGGAGCTTTTTAGGAGCCTCTCCGAAATAAAATTTTCTCTTTGATCCCTGTCACACCCTTGGACATACAAGTCACATTCAGTTCTGTTTCAGATTGATAAAGTTCATTTCAATACCACATACCTTTCCAGACATTTTAATATCAACTCAGGCTTGTGTGAGTTTTTGGGACATAGTACTGAGGTAGAAAACTTGGTATTCACTTTCTCGAGGATCACAGCCTTATGGGCAAGGAGACTAAAGCAAATGCCAAATGGCAAAGGAAGTTGTACATCCAGCAAGTGGTCACTGGAGCCCTGAGAAGAAGTGATCAATGTGATTTTGGTAGGGGCATCAATCAAACAATGAACAATCCTTTATTAAGCACTTCCTATTCGGTTGGCACTGTGCTAGGTGATGGAGACACACATACAAAGAAGGAAACAATGCTTCCTCTCAAGGGAAATCTGTACTAGGATAAGACTAGAAATGGTTCTTAAAGAGAGGGGAAGAGTTAGTTGGGTAGAAAGTAACAGGAAGGAGTTATAATATGAACAAAAGTAAGAAGGTGACAATATATCAGATATATTCAGGAGGGCAATCAGGAATTGTCTGAGTCTCGCTAGCTGGAGAAGAGGGTTCATAGAGGGATATATTGGATATATGTAGAAGGGTTACAAGAAACAAAATAGAAAGTCCTTCTTATGTTCAGGTAGTGGGTATCAAGTTAAAGAGTTTGACACTCATTCTGTGAATTATCACAAAGTAGTAGAATCTTAGAATTGGAAGAAACCTCAGAAGTCAGGTAGACATTATGTCTAAATAGAAACGTACTTTATATAATCCTTGAATTTCAAGATCATGCGATCAAGAAATAGAAGGCTGCATGTTTCCTTTGATCCTCATGAAGTCTCAAAATCCTCCCAAATAAGAATTATGAAATCAGGTAAAGTAATTGCAGGTGTCTCTGCATGCCAAGGAACCAAGAAGTCTAACGAGGCAGTGGTGAATTAATAGCAGGAAGCTCGACACACAGTAGTCACTGTCTCAACACAAGGATCCTCTGTTGCCAGCCCTGACTCTCTAAGGTTTCAAAAAATCGTTGTGCATCCAAAAAGAAACCATAGGAGGGAATGGAAAAATGTATTGTAAGGAATAAAGGAGCTCAATATGCAATCCAAGGTGAAATACCCTGCAAATCCAGTCATAATCCTCAATTAAAAAAAGATGAATATTCAATAAGAGAGAAACATTTGAAGCATTTCTATGAAAAAAAAATCATCCTAAAAAATTACACTTAGGTCTGATATATTGCTTATTTTGAAAATGCAAATTTATTTCCCCATGATTGATATATTGGGGGATGATTTTATTACAAATTGAATTTTGAATTTGTACATATGCTATTTTTTTTTCTGTGAAACACAGTAAAACAATATAGAAAACATTATCACTTCACAATAATTCCCAAGCTGTGGTCCTTCTGATGCCGACACTTACAAGCTAAGTTTGAGTGTTTTTCAAGGTAAAGTACCATATTTATTGTGCATCTTCTGGTGCAGTAGGAGCTGAAGGCAAAAGAGGGCTGGTCTGCTTCTCCCTCTTCACCCACATTCCACATAGGCCAAAGCCTCTACTCTGGAGTTGAGGCCATTAAGTTTACCCTTTTCCCACACTGTTTTGCCTGCCTGGCCCTGTAGAAAACTGGGGCCAAGGATGAGCAACAGCCTGAGGTTGAGGATATGTTACTACTTAATATGGTATTTATGCCTTTCTTAATAATTCAGCAAGTATAAAAATGTGCTACAATTCTTATTAAGTTCCAATCTTTTCATGTGTTAGTGATGAAGTTTTTGAATGTTGTGGCCCTGAACTCTATTTTCTCATCAATTCTGTGGTTTTTATTGCTTAATTTTGCATATTGAAGTATATTTAGGGATATGTTTATCATGTTTAAACAGAATTGAGTATTTCCTTTGCAAACACCTCAGACAATGGAAGTTCAAAATAGGTAAAAAAAAAAGAGAACTTCTAAGGAAAGCAAGGGTAGCAAATTATTCCAGAAAAATAAGGGAAAAACTAGAAATCAAAAGGGACTGATACATTTAAAAGCTATGATGATAACAAAAGAACACAGGAAGAAAATTCTTAATTTTCATTCTAAAAGAAGATAAAGATGAAAGGAGATGAAAAGGGTAAATTTGACTCACTTCTCTGTAAATATGAGGAGTGAGACCTTTATTAAAGAATTTTACTCTAAACTTTCCCACCAATTATTACTTTCTTTCTAATTTTGATGGTGTTTGTTTGTACAAGTACTTTTAAATTTCATGCAATCAAAATTATCCATGTTACCTTCTATGATCCTCTCTATCTCTTATTTGGTAACAAACTCTTCCCCATCCATAGATCCTAAAGGTATTTTTTCCAACATTCCACTAATTTGCTTATGATATAACCCTTTAAATCTAAATCATATACTCATTCTGAGTTTGTCTTGGTTTATAGTAGGAGATATTGATCTGTGCCTAGTTTCTGTCAAACTTTTTTTTTCCAGTTTTCAAGCAGTTTTTTTTTTCTTCAAATAGTGAGTTCTTGCTTCAACATTTGAGATCTTTGGGTTTATCAAACACTAAGTCACTGTACTCATTTGCTTCTGTATACAGTGTGCCTAATCTATTCCATTTGATTGCCTCAAATTTAAAAGCTCCTATATCAACAAAATGAATGAATCTAGGTTGAGATGAGAAGCCGCTGAATGGGATAAATCTTTTTACTGAATTTCTCAGATACGTGTTTTTTGTCTAAGACACACAAATAATAGGCATGCATATATAGAATATCCATTATTCTATATATTCTAACTAAGCAGTTCATTCCACTTTTGGTTGGTTAGCATTGTTAGAAAGTTTTTATTCAAATTCACTCAAAATCTGCTTCCATGTAACATCCATTGTTCCAAATTCAATCTTTTGTGGACAAGTAAGTACAATATGCCTAATTCTTCTACCATACCACATCCCTACTCTCATATTCTCCTAAGTCTTTTCTTTAGACTAAATTATGGTAGTTCTATTAACTGATCCTTGTATGTCATGGTTTTGTGTCTCTTCACCATCTTGGTGACCTTCTTGAAACATTCTAGCCTGTCAGTGTTAGGTAGCATTCAGAGCTGAACACTCTAATCCATATGACATCTGACCAGGGCATAGAAGAACACGAATATCATTTCTCTTGTTCTTGAAATTATGACTCTTACAGGTGAGAATTGCATCAGTTTTAAAAGGTAGATCATAATGTTGTTTCTTGTTAAACTGGAAAGAGCCTAGAGTCACTGAATCTTTTTTACATGAACTGATGTACAGTGGTACCTTTACTTATGAGTTTAATTCATTCAGTTACTGAGCTCGTAATTCAATTTTCTCATATATAAAATCAATTTTCCCCATTGAAACTAATTGAAATGCCATTAATCCATTCCAGCCTCCAAAATGCCACCCCAGTATTTTTTGTGACTTTTTTAAATAAGAAAAAGTATTTATAAATAACAAATATTGTATAAAAACATAAAAGAAGAGAATGTAATGAAATAAACTGGTTTTATAAAGCATATATACCTTGGATATTAGATGACTTGAGCTAACAGAAGATACTTGCCAAGGTAGAGGGTGGAGGAGATAGAGGAGGTTAGAGGAGTTTTGTTTCATGCTCTTTCATTCACTTACTTGCTATGCTCTTAATGTTATACTTTATCCCTGAAATTAATTGCTACACTATCTTTTTTACTTTCATTTAACTTAATTTTCTTCATTGGTGAGGTAAATACGTGGATTGAACAAGTGAGGCATGGGACGCTGGGTGGGTGTTGGGTTGTGGCCTTCCCTGTACCAACTAGTGGCAGCTCATACCTCACATTTTGGCTTGCAGTTCAAAGCAAAAAATTGACAGAGTGACAACTCGTATCTTGGAAATCTCACAAGTTGGTGCACTCATATGTCAAGGGACTGCTGTATAAATTTTCTCATTTTGTCTTGTGAAGTTGACCTTTTCAATCCAAGTATATTCTCTTAGTATGATTATAAGCTGCTTCGATCATTTAGGATCCTATTCAGTTCCTCATGTTAGCTAACCTCCCAAGCTTCATGCTATTTACGTATGTGATAAGTTATTTTTCAGTTATTCTGTGAATATTAAAAATTATCATGCAACCCATTTTGACCATAAGGATATACTCTGACAAACATGTTGCTGAAATTTAAGTTCCCTGTATTTACACCATTTGAATGATTTACCTCCCTTTCTAGCAACTCTGACAAAACCCCACTAAAATATGTACTGGAGCAGTATTTATATAACTGTAGAGCGAAAGGAAGCAGTTGGAAGGGGTCATTTCTTATGAATGAAATCTTTAGGGATTTCATATTTCAAAAGTCACTTCAAACATGAAACCTTTCCGTATCTTACTACCTGTTATTGCTTCCCCTGCCTCTTAAATCACCTCATTGTTATTTCACATACATTAATATAGCCATATATTTTGTTTCCTTAAATGAATGGAAACACTCTTGTGGACAGAGACTGTATTGGTTTTGTTTAATGACTAGCACAGTGGTTGACACATAGTTAATATTTACTGATTGATATATCACAGAATATTATCAATAGATAAGGTGGATGATCAGTAGTAAAAGAGTTGTTTGTAAGAAGAAACACGTTTTCTTGGAAAACATCATTGAGGTTGTTATTGAGTGACCTGCAAGTAAATGATTAATTACTTTACAAAAATTATTATTAATTTATTTTTAGTTTTCAACATTCACTTCCACAAGATTTCAAGGTTCAAATTTTCTCCCCATCTCTTCCCTCCTCCACTCCAAGACATGGTGCATTCTGATTACTCCTTTCTTCAATCTTCCCTCCATTCTGACCACTCCCCTTATCCCCTTCCATTCTATTTTCCTGTAGGGCAAGATAGATTTCTATACGCCATTCTTTGTATATCTTATTTCCCAGTTGCATGTAAAAGCAATTTTTAACATTTGTTTTTGAAATTGAGTTCCACATTCTTTCCCTTTCTCCCTCCCCACCCACCCTCATTGAGAGATCAAGCAATTTGATATAGGTCAAATATGCGCAATCAAGCAAAACGTTTCCATAACAGTCAGGTTGTGAAAGACTATATTTCCCTCCATCTTATCCCACCCCCCATTTATTCTGTTCTCTCCTTAGACACTGTCCTTCCTAAAAAATGTTTGCTTCTGATTACCTTCTCCCCTCATTTACCCTCCTTTCCTTTACCCCCTCCTATCTTAGTCCCTTCACCCCTGTTTTCCTGTAGTGTAAGATAGATTTATGTACCCAAATGAATGTTTATGTTATTCCCTTCTCAAGACAAATCCAATTATTCCCTCCCACCTCCTCACTCTTCTCCTCCACTGTAAAAGCTTTTTTTTCTGTTGCCTTTTATGTGAGATAATTTATCCCATTCTACCTCTCCCTTTCTCCTCCCAATATGTTCTTCTCTCACCCCTTACTTTTATTTTATAGATATCACCTTTCATATTCAACTCACCCTGTGCTCTCTGTGTGCATATTTCTATCTATCTATCTATCTATCTATCTATCTATCTATCTATCTATCTATCTATCTATCTGTCTGTCTGTCTGTCTGTCTGTCTGTCTGTCTGTCTGTCTGTCTATCTGTCTATCTGTCTGTCTGTCTGTCTATCTTCCTCCCAATTCCTCTAATACTGAGAAAGGTCTCATCAGTTACAAATATCATCTTTCCAAATAGGGATATAGATAGTTCAACTTTAATAAGTTCCTTATGATTTCTCTCTTCTGTTTACCTTTTCATATTTCTCTTGAGTCTTGTATTTGAAAGTCATGTTTTCTATTCATCTCTGGTCTTTTCACCAAGAATGCTTTGAAAGCCCTCTATTTAATTGAATTTCCACTTTTTTCCCCAGTTTTTCTGGGTAGGTGATTCTTGGTTTTAATCCTAGTTCTTTTGACCTCTGGAATATCATATTCCAAGCCTTATGGTCCCTTAATGGAGAAGTTCCTAAATCTTGTATTATCCTGATTGTGTTTCAACAATACTGGAATTGTTTCTTTATGGTTGCTTATAATATTTTCTCCTTAATCTGAGAATTCTGGAATTTGGCTACAATATTCCTAGGAATTTTATTTTTGGGATATCTTTCAAGAGGTGATAGTTGGATTCTTTCAATTTATATTTTATCTTCTGGTTCTATAGTATCAGGGCAGTTTGCCTGGATAATTTCTTGAAAGATGATGTCTAGGCTCTTTTTTTATCATGACTTTCAGGTAGTCCAATAATTTAAAAATTCTCTCCTGGATCTATTTTCCAGGTCAGTTGTTTTTCTAATGAGATTATTTCACATTGTCTTCTATTTTTTTCATTCTTTTGGTTTTGTTTTATAATATTTTGATTTTTTAATAGAATCATTCTATTTGCTTCATTCTAATTTTTTAAAAAAATTTTAAATTAAAAATTTTTTATTTTTGGAGGGGAGAAGACACGGCAAATGGGGTTAAGTGATTTGCCCAAAGTCACATGGCTAGTTTTGTGTTAAATGTCTGAGGTCAAATTTGAGCTCAGGTCCTCCTGACTCCAGAGCTGGTGCTCTATTCACTGTGCCACCTAGCCACCCCACTCATTCTAATTTTTAAGGAATTATTTTCTTCAGTGAGTTTTTGGTTCTTCTTTTCCATTTGGACAATTCTATTTTTAAAGATATTCTTTTCCTCATTGGTTTTTTGGACCTCTTTTGCCATTTGAGTAAGTCTATTTTTTAAGGTGTTACTTTCTTCAGTATTTTTTTTTGTGTGTCTCTTTTAGCAAGCTGTTGGCTCATTTTCCATTTTTTTCTTGCATCATTTTCATTTTTCTTGCCAATTTTTCTCTACTTCTCTTGATTTTCATAATCCTTTTTGAGTTCTCCCATGACCTGTGACCAATTCATATTTTTCTTGGAGGCTTTGGATGTAGGAATTTTGACTTTGTCGTCTTCTTCTTTTTGTATGTTTTCTTCTTTGTCACCAAAGTAAGATTCTGTAGTCTGAGGTTTTTTTTTATGCTGATTGTGTAGCTTTTAAACTTTTTATTAAACTAGGATTCTGCTTGCAGTGTGTGTGTGTGTGTGTGTGTGTGTGTGTGTGTGTGTGTGTGTGTGCGCTGTGCCAAGATTCAGGTATTTTGTGCATATGTGTTCAGAGATACTCCTAAGGACCTGTAAATTTTCGTTTCTTCTAAGGTGATATGATCAAAGGAGAGGTGTTTACTCCTCTCCTGGCCTGTGCTCTGGTCTATGAGTGACCAGAAACACTCTTTTGCCTTGGAACTCTGAGGATTCCCTATCCAAAGCTACCATAATCTCTGCCATGCCAGTGGCTCCTCCTCACCCTAGGGCTGCCACCCAGGACTGTGACCCAGTTTGAAGCAAGGAAAAGTAAGAGAATCCTGCCTCAGCACCAGCAAAGAGATTTCTGCAATACCCCTCTGATCAGTTGCTCGATCCCCACATCTGTGGGCTGAGAGCCCTGGAAGGAGATGCTGCCACTTCCACTGACCCAGGTCTGGGGCTAGACTGTGTTCATTGCTCACCCGGCTCCCATAGTGTTTTCCTACAGACCCTCAAACTTGTCTTTGGTGTTTGTGGGTTAAGAGGCCTGGACACTGCCATGGCTGCCAGTAATTCAGTGCCCTGAGGTCTGCTCCACATGAGGCCTGACTTTCACATGCCATCTGTGCTGGCATGGCTTACTCTGGACTTCACTCCTCTCTCAGACAGGTGCAACAGACCTTCCATGTTGACCATTCTTGGGCTGGAAATTTGTTTCACTGTTATTTTATGGGTTCTGCTGCTCATTTTTTACAGGTATTTGGAGGGCATGGGGGAGAATGTAAGTAAGTTCCTGCTTTTCCTCTGCCATCTTGCCTCTGCCACCTGATGTATTACTTCAAAGAAGTTAAATGTACATGATTCTATGTCCCAGAAAACTTCACTTCAACCAGCAAAACTCAGTCCAAATACTAGTCAGTCAGCTTTCATGTGATCAATATTATCTGTTCAAACAATCTGGGTTTACTCAAGGCCTCAGGTGGATCTTCCCAACTCAGATGATAATAAGGATTCCAAGGAACAAGATAATTTTATTTTTAGATGATGTATTTGTGAGGGTGGTGGGACCAAGCCTAGGATACCTGGACTTTGGCTCCAGTTCTTTCACTCTTTATGATGCCAGGGAAGTCATTTAGGTTTTCTGTGTCTTCGTTTCCTTATCTGTCAAATGGGGATCATGATATCTAATTGGCTGACCTCACTGGACTGTGGTAAAAGTGTTAGAAGAGCCCTTTCTAATTGATAGGTTTAAGGTGGAATAAGTAAGAGAATTAGCATTCAGACCCAGATTTTCTGACTCTTGGTTTGTCTCATTTGTATATGATGTGTTTTAAACTAATGAAGTCATCAGTGCATATGAAAAGCTTTCAAAATGTATCAGCAAAATGAGGCAGTGGGATGGGGTGGGGTGGGGTTGGATTGAAGCCATCGATTTTCTCTTTGTTGTTTAAAGAATATTTGAAATACTTCCTATTGTGATAACCATCTCCTTCCCAACTACAAATGCATTGATGATTAGAACTCATGGAGAATGCAGAAACTAAAAAACAACTAGGTCCAATTAATTATTTGGATGGATTTTAATGAGTAGTCATTCAAAATGAAGAAATGTATAGGGCTTCCAAAAATAAGAGTGCTGTCATTTCAAAATTTGGGCCACTTTTTAACCTGGATCTGTAACCTGGTAACCTTCTCATCCTGCAATGTACTACAATTTTGGTGATATAGATTACAATGGAAATCTTGGATTGAGTACATGGGAGAAAGACATTGTAGGAAGCAGATTCAAAGTCAAGAATTTTACTTTCTTTTGCTTCAATTTACCCTATCCCCAATGAACTGGAAATGGGGAATATGATTCAATTTAATGTATCCTTACAAGTGGCCATTTAGAATAAGTAATATTCTTGAGTTGGGTCTCTGAGGATTGAAAGGCACTGCTTTTAGAGATTTAGTTTGGGAGTTAAATGCCATATGTCTGCTTCCATTTGGGCAATGTAAAAGTTTGGCCAGTTTGATAGGTTTGGGTTCTCAAGGCTAGTTAACTTCAACCTAATGACTTTTTCCTACAAAACTATATTTTGTGTATCTTGTAACCAGGTCCATGGTGGCCCTTAAGGAAAGCTCATGCATGATTTTTGCCTCAGTGCTGGGATTCTGTCCAGAGATGGGCTTGAAAATCCAGATGATTAGAAGGTATTTGTGAAGAGTTGTGTCCCATTACTCCCTCATTTTTCCTCCTTCAAGATCTAACTACATGTCATAATTTTTTCTAGGTAACTTACTTATAAAGGCTATTGTGACAGACAATGAATTTCTTGACAAGAATATACCTAAGGACATGTCACCCTTGACAATCACCCACCTTAGTGATGGGGATCTGGAGGTTAATATTCAAAAGATACTCAGTCACACGGTTCTTTTCCATGAGTGAGAACAATCAGATCACAGGCTGTACTGTTAAGCTGCTTCTGGACAGTCTCCTCTGCTTGCCATATTGGGAACTGGGTCAGGAGTGAAGGAATCAGATCACATTTCCTGATGTCTATGATATATAAACTTATCTTCCTCTTATTGTTTCCAGCAAAAGTATTCATACATGTTCTGTTTTCCAGCAAACATGGCAGGTGTGGAGAAATTAAAAGAATATTAAAGAAAACAAACATAACTGGGCTATTTTCCCTGGTAACTGAATCAAACATACCATATTAAAGGAATCCCAATCAGAAACCTGGCCTCCATAACTGTGGTCTGTCAGGCCCAAGTAAAGGTTGGTAATTGAGACTTTCTTTTAGTTTTAAGGCTGGGTTTAAAAAAATAATATCTAGTGAATTTTCATGCTTATTTCATGATATGAAGTGAATTGGTGAGTAGGCTTATCTATCTGCAGACATGGCTGAATCACTGGGTATGAGGACAGATGTCATGAACTCATAGGAGAGACATCTATGAGAGATTATTGGATTCTTTTCTGTGAAGGTGAGTTACATGCTGTACAAATAAGAATCACCCAACTTGTGGCTAAGTAACATGGGATTCTGTGAATCCCTCCAAGAGAAGAGTGTTAAGATGTGGAGCTGCTGTTAGAAACTGCTCACCTGAATTCCTCCTGTTCTTCAGACTTTCCCAGATTGGGTATCTTTAGAAATAGCCAGAGGGGATCTACTTTCATACAAACCAAAGCCCAGTTAAGTGTCCATTGGATTATATGAATTCCCTCAAATTTTTTGCTATCTGGAGGTTTGATGGCAATACCAGGCTGCCAATATTAACTGAATTACTTTTTAACGAGTCTGTAAAAGGCAAAATGCTGCTTTGAACTAAGCAGCAAGAGGAAGAAGAGAGTGTGTATTTATACTTTTTCTTTTTCTTCCATCCCACTTCTGGGGATTTGGAAACATTAGGGATATTTTGTTTTAGTGCATGGTTGGTAGATGTATATGGGTTTTCCTGTAGAGAGGTAGATTTGGGAAGTGCTTAATGTGGGGGAGTAGAGCATTTTTGGCAGAAGATAAGAGAGATTAACTGCTCACCCACACTTAGTTCTCTCACCTATCTTTTACACTGGTAATTTAACTGACTGAATGGCAAAACTCAAGGACTTTCTTTATAGGAGGCAACTCCCATAGAAACAGTGACCAGAAAAGGATTGAGTCTGAATGAACAGTTATTGGTTCTGCCCTCTCTCTGCAGGTCTGTATGCAGAAAAGAACTCATAAGCCTTTGAGGATTACAAGAAGTTTGCCAAGCTTAAAGGATTAAATGAAGAAAAAAATCAACATTCCTGGACAAACTGGTAATAAAAATGGAATTGGCTCCACTTTGCTGTACCCTGGTCCTCCACTCATGAATCCCATCCATTTCCTTTCCCCTCTTTTCTTGTTCTTCCCTTCTCTTAGAAGCTGTTATACATTAATTACTTAGAAGACCTTGTATAATTGTTTTAACTTTATGGTAGGAATTGATTTTGGCAAATCTACTTACATGTGTTTTTGCTTCTGCAGAAGCCTGCACCCCAGAGCATGATTAAGGTATTAACTCTTTAAAGACTTCTAGAGAATCTTCCAGAATAATCTAAACTCCTATACTTCACCTGGGATTTAAGCATCTACTTGGTCAACTGAAGGAAGGTGAACTCCCAAATCATGACAGAAGGCTTGTTTTACTCATCTCAAATTGGTTTCAAGCCTCTTTGGATGCATGTCTTAGTCTTTTATCTTCCTGAATATTAGAAATGTTTTGGTGCATCTCCATCTATTGCCAGGCATTTTATTTTGACACTAATGTCTCTTGTTTGGTTCTTAGTGGAAGGAGAGAACAGCTGGCTGACCTGCATTTCCTTGGGAGAAGCAGGATGAAGAGTGATAATTGTGGAGTCAGTAATTTCAGCTACCTGTGTGACCTTGAGAAAGTCCCTTCACCTCTCTGGCCTCAGGTTCCTCTTATGCAAAAGGAGTTAGGTTGGATTAGATCACTCCTATTATCTCTTCAAGCTTAAATCTAGGATATTATGATATTAATAATCATCATGATTTAATGTATTTGAAAGTCATTATGAAATTCTCCTTTATTCTTTCTCTCCAAATTTCTCTAAGGGATCTCTTACTCTCTCAAATACATGATTCAGTTGGACAAAAAGTTAATTCGCACACAGGGTTTCAAGACCATTGAAATCACTCTGTCCACGGCTTTGT
Organism: Pseudocheirus occidentalis; assembly: GCA_028646575.1. Lineage (NCBI taxonomy): Eukaryota > Metazoa > Chordata > Mammalia > Diprotodontia > Pseudocheiridae > Pseudocheirus > Pseudocheirus occidentalis. Next base: position 116,352,481 of record CM053595.1, on the reverse strand, counting down.
ACATAGTGATCTCTCTCTTTCTGAGGTTATAGGGTTATAGGGTTCTAGATTTAGAAGTTTTGGTCTAGCTTAGCCCCCTTATTTTTCAGTTGTTGTAAATGAAGCCTAGAGAGATCACATAAACAACCTCTTCAGAAATAGTGAAGCCCAAATGGGAAACCATTCCGTCTGACTCCAAATCCTCCACTCTTTCTCACCGATAATGGCGCCTTTTTCTCAACCTCTGGCATTTTGGGGCTAGGTTCTCCTAGTTCATTGGAAATTGTCACTTCCAAGGGACTTATTGCTGACTTTCTCTTTGATGTTTTCTAGGAGAAGATTATTCCCTTCAACCTCAGAATCAATGCTACCCAGGAACTCCCAGTCTAATCATTTATTGACAAGTTACTCCTAGTGTCTGACTGCTGCATAAACGTCTCCCTGTAGTTCTTAACTGATTTCTCCAACTTTTATCATTTTCTTCCAATGCAAAATAAATGGATAAAACATTCATTCTTGGCCCACTCTCTCTCTGTTTTTGAAATTTTCTTTGGTGCAATGAATAAGAAGTGGGTGAGCACTATATCAGATATATTTGACTGGGAGACTATGGACCTGGGATTTCCAAAGGTTTAAACTAGCTTATGTCTTTTGCACTCAAATGTTCCATATATACAATACCCAAATAACTGACTGAAATATGAAAGGATAATCCCTCTTCTCTTCATAATGTTAAGCATAGCAGTAATTTTAGCTAAATTACATATATATATATAATATAGTTTTATATGATACAACAAATCATATATAATATAACATATAGTTATAACTATATATACCTATATAATAATATGAGTAATAGATTATATAAATCAAAGCTAAATTATCATTAAAGCCTTTATGCTTATGTTTCGTAGTTTCTGTTTCATAGTTCTATAGTTAAGCATTTGAAATCCTTAGCAGTGGAGGGTGAACTAAGTTTTGCAACAGATTTGTAAGCATAAGTTTTCCAAATAATATGCTACTCACATCATAAGTCAGGAGGATGTATTTTCTCCTTTCCTTCCTGTTTCTCTGTCTACTTTATTCCTCCCTAGGAGAGCTCCTAATAGCTCCCCAATGTTTCTATCTGACTCCCTTCTCCATGGAATATCTCATTCTCAACTGAATTTTATTTTACATTTCATGCTGTTTTCCTCTGAGAATTGGTTGCATTGTTCCTTCTGAGTGAAAAAATTGCTTGTTTTCTCTTTGCTAGCAACAATTTCTGCCCCCCTCATATCAAAAGTATCTTGCTTTTCTTTGGGTCAGCTCAATTTTGTAATAAACAGATGGGTTCTCTTACAGACTCCTCTTGCTTATGGTCTTTTTCCAATCCTCATTCTTTCTGAACTACCTGTAGCATTCAACTGTGTTGATCAACATCTTCTCCTGGTTCTCCTCTTATCTATTCACCTATTCTTTTTCAGTCTTCTTTGCTGGATCTTCATCTGCTTCATGATATTTACCTTGAATATCCCTAAAGATGGTCATAGTCCATTTTCTTTTTTACCTTTACATTGCTTCTATTGGTGATATCATTAGCTCCTATAGATTGAATGATCTTTATGCAGTGTCATGAGCCTGGGTGACTTGGAAAATTGTAGTGCTCTTGACAGAAATCGGGAAGTTTTGAAGGAAGAGACGAGGAGATTAGTGTCACAAAACCCTACAGAGGAGAGTATCAAGGAGAAGAATTAATATCTTTAGAGAGAGACATTTTAATTGAATAATGTGGTTGGAAGCTAGACTGCAGAGTATTAAGAGGCGATGAAGAGGAAAGAAAATGGCGGCACCTATCGTAGACATATTTTTTCAAGGATTTGAGTCATAAAAGGAAGGGGAGATATGGGATGGTAGCAATGGGGATGGATGGATAAAGTTACAATTTTTTGGAAGATGAGGGAAATGGACATATTTGTGGGCAGCAGTGAAACAGATAGTAGTGCACAGAGAGAATGATGTGAGAGACTATGGATTATAGAAAAGGGCAATCTGCTGAAGGAAATGGGATGTGATGGTATCACTCATGCATGTAGAGAGATTTTGCTTGGCAAGAAGAAAGCTTACGTCTTCATGTGAAAGAGGAAAGAAGGAGGAAATCATGGAAGAAGGCATATTTGTGATGAGGAGGGAGAAGAGGTAGTGCTTGGTAAATAGCCTCAAGTTTATCAGTAAAATATAAGGCAAAATTTTCAGCTGAGAATGTGGGATAAGGTGGGACTGAGGAAGGTCTGAGATGGAAAGGTTTGGAAGAAGCAAGAAGCATTGTGGGGAGTGGATTAGTGAGTTAATTAGAGAGGTGTAAAAGGATTTCTTGCCTTTGTAATGGCCCAATTGAGGATATGTAACATATTTGTAATGGACCCCATCAGCACAGTTTTATATTTTTCTCCAGTTTTTTTCAGTAACACATATATAGGAAAGATGGCAACAGATTGTGAGAGTAATTATAAACTGAGTCTTGTTAGGGCAAGTTAGTCAAAATCCTAAAGGAACAAGGGACTGAAGAGATGAGGACAGTGTGGAATTGGAATGGTTCACCAAGGAATAAAAATGAGGAAGGGAAAAGAATGTAGGTGATGAAAAGGTGATGGCCTGGGAAAGAACCAAAGGGTTGAGGGACTGGAGGTTTTGGTAAAGATGAACAACAGTAATAGGGATTTTAAGACGGAGGAAGAATAATAACAGATTATACTCAGATAAGGGGATTTAAGCATTCGTGAATGTAGAAGTAGAACATTTGCAGTCGATGACAAGATTAAGAATGTGGCCAACTTTGTATATGGCTGTAATTGGATAGAGGAGTATGTTATGTGAAATGAATTAAGTTGAAGGACTGAGAGATGAGGTTGTTTTAGGGAATATCAATATGTATATTGAAGTCCCATAGTGCAAATGTTGGAGTTGGGGAGGAGAAAGATTGTGGCTGAGGCACTGAACTCACTGAATTCTCTTGAGGAGAATTATCTTGGACATTAGTAGATAATAACTAACAAAAGATTGATTTAGTGAACCTCAAAGGAAGAGAGGTTACTACATAATAGAGGAAGAGTGAGAACCTTGAAACATCATTGGAGAGCAAGGATTATTTCAACTTCCCCACCTGAATCAGTGAGTCAGGGGGTAGGAGCAAAAGTGTAAATGCTACTGCCATTGTAACATTGTCTTTCAAATATTGTTCTTACTCTATTAATTGTTCTCCTTAATCTGCTCACATTCCTGCATCATTTCATGTAAGACTTCCCAGGTTCATTAAAACCTTCAACTTTATATGGTGTGGAATTTTCTTCTTCTAGCGGGAAGCAGGAGATCACCTGATGGAATGCAGTCTTCAGAAGAGGACTGCAAAGCTGGGAAAATGTTCAGTGATAAGATGATACTCTTCTTCTTCCCCTAGGAGGCTGGAAACCAAGAAAGAGATGTGTTTTTGATAGAATGAATCCCTATCCCCCCACCAAAAAGTCAGGAAAATGGAACTATACAATGACATTCCTCTTCTTTCTGCAAAAGGCTGTTGATCAGGTAAGAAAACTGGTGTGATGGAATGGAGATTCTCTTCTTCCCAATGGAAGCTGAAGACCAGTACAATGGATTGGCACCTTTTCCCTTCACCAGAAGGAAAAGAAAGTTGTGTGGTGGAATGATTTCTTCTCCTCTTTCCTCAAAGGCAAGGAAGGAGACTTATGAAATATCCTTCCTCCTCATTTTGTGGGAGGGTGGAGTCTAGTCATGAGACCTGAAGTGATGGAATAGCAACAATCTTTCCCTTCACCAGAAAGACCAGAGACTAGCACAATGGAATGATATTTCTTCTTTAATGACCATACAATTATTCCAATATTGCCTTTGGTCATAGCATTTCTAGACCTCATGAGTTCCTTACCCCTTGTTGAACAGATACTTTGGCTGGGTTCCTAATTCCTAGTTCTCCCATTTTCTAGGTTGACTTTTTTCCCTTTAACCTACCAAACTCTGAAACTGACCTTCCCTCCTCTATTAATAACTGCTCACCCCTTTTTTCCTGACTTCTCTGTGTCTGCTTATTGGCTCAACTACAGAATTATCTACCTAGGTTCTTTCTGTCTCATTGTAATCCTGATAGGGAAGATAGGTGATGGCATTGCAAGAAGGTAGATCAACAAAAGTAAATGCAGGAGATATATTTGAGGAACATTTCTATGGTAAATCTGGATAGATAAGGAAGATTGTTTTGGAAGCAGTGGAGGTCCAAGTATAGCAAATAAATTAATTTCTTGGAAAAGACTAAGGGTTTTTAGTTGACCAAAATTTAAAATGAATTATCAATGCAAGATAGCTACTACAGAACACTGAGCAATCGTTAACACTTTAGATGATCTTTGTGTGATTTGGTACCTATTACAAACCTTTGAGGGCAGCTAGGTAGTACAGTGGATACAGTGCCAGGTCTAGAGTGAAGAAGGCTCATATTCCTGAGCTCAAATCCAACTATAATCACTTATTAACTGTGTGACCCTGGGCAAGTCACTTAACTCTGTTTATCTTATTATCTTCTGTAAAATGAGTTGAAGAAAGCAATGGCAAACCACTCCAGTATCTTTGCCAAGAAAATCCCAAATGGGATCATGAAGAATTGGACAAAACTGAAAAGACTGAATGACAACAGAAACATCAACAACAACGTAATCAACAACAACATCAACAACGGCAACAGCAGCAGCAACCACCCTTACCAACCACCACTATCACCACCACCACCACCACCACCACCAAATGAACAAATCTAGGCTAAGATAAGAAGTAGTTGAATGGGATAACTCTTTTCATTGAATTTCTCTGATAAGTGCTTTGTATCTAAGACACATAGACAGATAACAGGTATGTATAACTGGGGTATCCATTGTCTCCCTAGGCATCTCATTCCACTTTTGGTTGATTAGCATTGTTAGAAAGTTTCCTTCAGATTCAGTCAAAATCTGCTTCTGTGCAACACCCATGGTCCCAAATTTAATCTGCTGTGGACAAGTAAGTACAACTTGTCTAATTCCTCTACCATACCAGATCTCTTCAAGTACATGAAAAATACTCTCATATTCTTCTAAGTCTCTTCTTCAGGCTAAACGTGACAATTCTTTTAAGTGATTCTTGTATGTCACGGTTTTGTGTCTCTTCACCATCCTAGCAGCCTTCTTCAGGATATGCTCCAGCTGGTCACTGTTAGGCAGCATTCAGAACTGCACCCTCTAATTCATATGACCTTTGACCAGAGCATGGCAGAACATGAATATCATCTCTCATATTCTTGAAATTATAACCTTAAAGGCTAGAATTGTGTCAGTTTTTAAAGGTAGGTCACAATGCTGCCTCAAGTTGAACTGGAAAGTCCTTAGAATCACTGAGTTGTTTTCACATGAACTGTTGTATAAACTTTCTCATCTTGTCTTATGAAGCTGACTCTTTCAGTCTAATATCTTTTTTTTAATGGCTCATCATTCTAAGCAGTTTGGATCATTTATGATCCTAATCTTCATGTTAGCTATCCTCCCAAGCTTCATGTCATTTGCAAATGTGATAAGGCACTTTTTAGGTCCAATTATTCTATGATTAATAAAAAATATCATGGAATTCATTCTGACTATAAGGATAACCTATCAGGCTTTGACAAATGTGTAACTGAAATCTAAGTTCTCTGTGTTTACACCATTTGGCTGATTTACCTCCCATTCTATGTAGTAACTCCAACAATACCCCAGTAAAATGTGTACTGGAGCAGTATTTGTGACTGTAAGAGAAAAAGGCAGCAGCTGGCAGGGGTAATTTCTTTGGATTGAAATCTTTTTTGATAGGGGAAGGTAAGACAATTGCGGTTAAGTGCCTTGCCCAAAGTCACATAGCTGGTAAGTGTGTTAAGTGTCTGAGGCCAGATTTGAACTCAGGTCCAGCTGTGTGTGAGATGGAAGAGTTTGGAGTCTGAGTCTGAGATCAGAAAAGGTCTTTATTCTTTCTCATGAGAAAGGGCCCTGCCCCTGTTGCTCAAATGGCATATGCCAGGGAGAGCGCAACATATGGAAGCAAGCACATGGTTATATATCCCCTAACACAGAATAACTGACCTTCACTCCCATTGGTGGAGAGGCTGGCTCACAATCTAAATGTGGGAATCTGTCTTGGAGAGAAAGAACACAGAAACGTGTGGGTGTCCAACGCAAGGTCAGGAAAGCAGTTTTGTCCTTATTTGGCGTATCTTGTGCTGAGGTGGCACTGGGGAGGGTCTCTATTGCTCTGAGTCCCAGATTCCTGTAAGGTCAGGTGACTTCTAAACTTAGGCCTAGTGGATGCTGAAGCCACTCTAAATTCAATTTTTCAGAATGGGGAAACTTCACTGCCACTTATCCTTCACACTCCTGACTCCAGGGTTGGTGCTCTATTCACTGGGCTACCTATCTGTCCCTGGACTGAAATCTTTAGGAATTTTACACTTGAAAAAGGGGCCCTTTCTTTATCTTACTGTTATAGCTTCTGCTGCCTCCTAAATCACCTCAAAGATATTTCATAGGTATTTATATGCCCATACATTTTTTTCTTAATTAAATGGAAGAACTTTGAAGACAGTGACTGTAATAGTTTTGTTTAATAGATGTTTTGTTGTTGTTTGTCTTTCATTCTAGAAGAAGACCGTGATATCAGGAAGGTGTAGCCATGGCTTGCAAGTGAATTGGATTTGAGTAAGGGAGGGCAGAGCGAAGTTACCAGCCTCTATTTCTCCAGGGGACCAGGGACAAGATGAAGATCAGGACGACTAGAGATGGCACAGGATACAATTGGAAACCTTGGCCTTTTAAAGCTAAGGTCTTTAACAGGTCTCACTTTGACTGAGGTAAAGCCCATTCAGTGATAAAGGTTAAGTAAGAAATGAGCCAAGGAATGACCCCTTTGACCTAATCAGAAAAAAATTCAAACTGGGAGGGGAAGACCCTTAGGGCAGCGGTTCTCAACCTGCAGGTCCCTACCCCTTTGGGGGTTGAATGACCCTTTCTCAGGGGTCCCCTAAGACCATCAGAAAACACATATTTCTGATGGTCTTAGGAACCAACACTGCTCCTCTATCTGTTTCCAGGCAGGTCCACCCAGATGCAGATATGCCCACATACTAGTATTAAAGGGTCATGGCATTAGGAAGGTTGAGAACCACTGCCTTAGGGTTTCTGGCCAAAACAGAAACAATTGCTATTTACATTCACTCTAAGCCTTCAAGGCCCAAATGATAAACATTAAATGGGGCTTGGACTTGAACTTATTGTTAACCAATCAATGAGAACCAAGTGAATTTGATTTTATGGTGATCTTTGAGAAAGAATTCAAGACTGTAAATAGGAAGATATTATTCTAGTCTTCTGCTATCAGGATTACAGCCTTAAGTGATAAGATACAGGCTCTGGGAACCCCCTTGAACTCTGATTGAATCTTCCCACTTGATGAGGCATTTGCATGAGGCCATAAGCCTTTCATTGTGGCTCTGCCCAAACCTTTGTTACTAGCTTGGCCCTTCATTGTGCATCTACTTCCCACCCTTGAGTACATCAAAATATCTATACCCAAATCAACTGTTACCTGACCTCAGTAACTCCTCCTGAAGACCCTCCACAAACTCATTACTGGAATCTGACCTCATCTGACTCCTCCTGAAGACCCTTCCCAAACTCCTCCTTTCAATTCTCTTAGCACTAAGGAACTGGGAAAACTTCAGGTCTTTTTTGTGGGTTTTGTTTGTTTTTTGAGGCTTACTCCTAAACCTTCCTTTATGGAGGAAGGGACTTCCAGATCCTACATCTGTAGCTCCCAAAAGTTTGCCGTTGGGTTGCCTTTTATAACATTTGGAAAAATTTAGCTTCTCTGGAAAACTTGAAAAAGAAAAGTTGGTTTTTTTTGCAACACTGTTTGGCCTTGGTATCACCTAGAGGACCATGAATCATGGCCTGTTTTGGGGACTTTAAAAGATAATACTGTCTTGCAGTTAGAATTATACTGTCACAGAGAAGGAAGATGGATAGAAATAGCCTACTTAATGACCTTCTTTGAACTTTCTTGGAACACATTCTCAGGAAAGATTGTGAGATGATTGAAGCTAGAGCCCCTCAACAAAGGGAAGACAGGGACCAATTAAATAACACCCCTCCCTATGGCTTCAGAACCAGCCTCACCACCCTCAGAAACTCCTGCTCAGGTCCCAGTCACCGATCTTACTGAGAGAGCTCCCCAACCCCCTTCTGCTGCATCCCAACCATTTTCCCCTTGATTTCCCTTCCCTCTTCCTCTAGACCAGCACCCCTCATTTCCTGCCTCCCACACCATCCATATCTCCTACCCTGAATCTCCCAGCATGGTTCTTTCCCCGCTCAGGGACCCCTGCTCAGGTCCCAGCCACTGGTTTTGCTGGGGTGCCTCACTCTATGGCCCCCCTCCTTGAGCCAACACCCACTCAGGCCTCAGGTCCTACCACCATGGAAGTAATAGAGGTATCTCCTCTTCTGACCCCTTCCCCTCCTCTGGTGCTGGCTGACTTTCCCCCTTGCCAGCTGGATCCCTCAGTCTTACAGTCTGATCCAGTACAGCTAGCACCCCCCAGTCACTCTCTCACAGGAAGTGGAACTTTCAATTTCCCTTCCCAAGCCCCTGTCCCCACAGCACCTTCAGGACTTTTTCCCTTAAGAGAAGTAGTTTTCTCATCTGGTGGGATGACTAGAGTGTGTGCCCCATTCTCCATTTCAAATCTCAATCAAATTAAAGAAAAATGGGGAAGATCCAACAAAGTTAACTGAAGGTTTTTGGGACTTATCCATACAACTCAAGCTTTCTTGGGGATGATTTGCATATTCTCTTCTCTACCTGTTGTTCCAATGAGGAGAAGAGGAGAATCTGTGAACAAGTCCAAAAATTTGGGGATCATTTGGCTAGCAATGACCCGAGAAAATACCCCCTAGGAGCAGCTGCTGTTCCCCCTAGTGACCCAGGATGGGATTACCAAACCCAGGAGGACAGGGAGAAGAGAGACCATATAGCACTTTGGCTGTTAGAAGGTCTAAGAACTGCATTTCAAAAGCAAGTAAATTATCAGAAAGTTAAGGAAATTACTCAGAGAGATAAAGAAAACCCCACCCTTTTCCTAGATAGACTTGTAGAAGCTCTTAAAAGGTATACACATTTAGATCCTGACTGTATAGAAGGGGCAGCAATCCTTAACAGGTATTCCATTAATCAGTTTACCCCAGATATTAGGGAGAAACTGCAGAAATTGGCAATGGAAAGGGAAGTAGATGGACAATGGAGGGCCAAGCTAGTAACAAAGGTTTGGGCAGAGCCACAATGAAAGACTAATGGCCTCATGCAAATGCCTCATCAAGTGGGAAGATTCAATAAGAGCTAAAGGGAGTTCCCAGAGCCTGTACCCAGAGCCTAATCACTTATGGCCAGGGACCTGCAGATAAGGGTCAGATATCCTATGTGGACAGAGGGAGAGGAAAGATGGAAGGAAAGGGAAAGGAAAAGAAGGAGAGGGAAGGGCTAATGGCTAGCACCAGTGGCTGTCACATAGTAGGCAATTAATTGATTGGAATCTCACAGAAAAATTATCAATAGATAAGGTAACTAATCAGTAGTCAGTGTTAATTTTACAAGAAAAAAAATACGGTTTCTTAGGAAAACGTATATTAAGTTGTTGCTGAGTGACCTGCAAATAATCAATGTATTCCTTTTAAAGATGTTAGAGTCTAATGGTTAGACATACATGATTTAATGTGCCAGAAAACTTCACTTTGACCATCAAAATTCAGCACAAATGCTAGACAGTCAGTTTTCATGTGATCAATATTATCAACAACTTTGGCTAATTCAAAGTCTGAGGAGGGTCTCTCCAACTCATATAACAATAAAGATTCTAAGGAAGAAGACAATTTTATTTTTTGGTGACATATTTGTGAGAGTGGTGGTGCCAAGCCTAGGAGACCAGGACTTTGATTCCAGTTCTTTTGCTCTATGATGCTGGGGAAGTCATTTAGGTCTTCTGTGACCCCATTTCCTTATCTGTCAAATGGGGATCATGAGTCTAATTTGTTGACCTCACAGGACTGTTGTGAAAATGTTAGAAATTAAGAGTGCTTTGTAATTGAGATAAGGAGAACATTGTTTGAGGTGTAATGAGTAAGAGAACTGACATTTAAATCCAGATTTTCTGACTCTTGCTTTCCTCTGTGTGTGTGTGTGTGTGTATGTGTAATTACATAATGGAGATAGAAATAGATGGAGGTCTTCAAAGAACACAAAAATTTTACAAAATGTGCCAACAAAAATGAGGAGGTGGGATTGGATTGAAGCCACTGATTTTCTCTTTGTTGCTCAAAGAATATTTGAATTACTTTCTATTCTGATAACCACCTCCTTCCCAAGAATAAATGCATCAATTATTAAAACTCATGGAGAATGTAGAACCTCAATAAAAGGTCTAATTGATTATTTGGATGGATTTTAACAAGTAGTCATTCAAAATGAAGAAAGGTGTAGGGCTTCCAAAAATAATAACATACTATTTCACCTTTTCCTTACACCTGCCTCCTCTGTTCTGACCAATTGTCCTATTGTAAGACTTTCTGGAACATCATACAAAAGAAAACAGTTTTCAATGCCACGTTGATTTTAGGACATATATATATATATATAGAGAGAGAGAGAGACAGAGAGAGAGAGAAAGAGAGAGAGATATATTAGGAGAAGAGTACGCACATTCTAACCAATTTCATTGAGACTGAAGGTAAAGACCTGTGAAAGTCTGTGAAGATGAAGGTCCTTTTCCTCACCATAGTACTAAGTCTGTTCTCCCTCCTCCAAGCTCAGGATTTATCATCTTCTGAAGAACAATTTGGGGTAAGACTTCACTGGGAGATCTTATAGGTTAGAAGGAGGGATGTATAGTAGCAAAAGGCTACAATTTCAAAATACAGGCCCTACTGGGATCTATTTTCCATTTTTTTTGAGGGGGGAAGGCAAGGCAATTGGGGTTAAGTGACTTGCCCAAGGTCACACAGCTAGTAAGTGTCAAGTGTCTGAGATCAAATTTGAACTCAAGTCCTTCTGACTTCAGGGCTGGTGCTCTATTCAATGTGCCACCTAGCTGCCCCTACCTTCCCTCCCCACTTCCATTTGGGCCATGTCAAAGTCGGGCTAGCTTGATAGGTTTGGGTTCTCAAGGCTAGTTCACGTCAACCTTGTGACTCCTTCCTACCACACCATACTTTGTGTATGTTGTCACCAGATCCATTGTTGTCCCTGGGTAACTGAGTCATGCATGCCTTTTGCTTCAGAGCTGGGACTCTGTTCTGAGATGAGGATGAAGGTCCAGATGATCAGGAGATGTTTATGGAGAGCTGTATCCCATTACTCCCTCATTTTTACTCCTTCAAGTACTACCTACGTATCTAATTTCCTCTAGGGTACATACTTTGTAAAGGCGATTGTGACAGACAGTGAATTTCTTGAGAAGAATAAACCTAAGTCCATGTCACCCTTGACAATCACCCGCCTTAGTGATGGGAATCTGGAAGCCAAATTTACCATTGAGTAAGTAGCCTGCCCATAATTGTCCTATCACGCTGCTTTATCTTTACCTTTCCTATTCTAGGAACACAACTAGAACTGATAGAATATTTGATTTCCTTTGCATATACACATGTACAAATATGTGTATATGAAGCTTAGGCTTTCTTTCACAGCAGTGGGTGAAATACAGTGTACTCGTTAACTTTTTTTTTCTGATTCACTAACTGCTAGCCCCACATGGCCTCAAGCCTCTTCTAAACTTCCCTCATTCCCCTTTGGTTGCCTTTGTTTTGTGTAATTCAGGACATAAATTGTCCTAGGTTATATACTGCAGCCTACTCATATTGTGCATCTCTCTTAATTTCTTTTGGGTTCACTTGGGTTTGGATTTCTTAGAGATCATGGTGTTCTGTGATCTCTAGCTCTGTTGATTGACCCAGAGAATGCTGAGTATTCAAAAGATGGATGCTCAGTCACATGGTTCTTTTCTGTTAGTGAGAATAATTAGATCACAGGCTGCAATGCTAATCTGCTTCTGAACATTCTTCTCTGCTTGCCACATTGAGAACTGTGTCTGGAGTGAAGAATCAAAACACCTTTCCTGAGTGTGATGACACATAAACCTTTCTTCCTCTCGTTGTTTCCAGCAAAACCATTCACATGTGTTCTGTTTTATAGCCATAAAGGCAAATGTGAAGAGATTAAAATGCAGTTAGAGAAAACAAACCAGCCTGGGATGTATTCCTCAGGTAAGTGAATCAATCATGCCATATTAAAGGAATCCCTGACCTCCAAAGAGTTGGTCTCTCAGGCCCCGTCATAGGTTAGGATTTGACACTTTCTTTTAGGCTTAAAGTCTGACAGCTGGGCTTTCTAGACAATAACTAGTGAATATGCATGTTTTTTCTATGACTTGGACTGAGTTGAGGAATAGGTTTATCTGTCTGCAGATGTGACTGACTAAATAACGGGATGTGAGGGGCTGAGGTAGCAAAGGTAGGTTATGTAGCTACTCTTAGGATTTACTTTGGGAAATCACAAGAAGACTTCTTTAAATCCTCTCCCACCATTAGATACTTTAAAGGACAAAAATATTTTCTCAAATACTATTCTTGGGATTCATAAGTCATCTAGAAAAATGTATGGCATGATAGGGTTCATTAACACATTAATATAATGACTCTCCAGAATGTTTCTTGGGGGGAAGAGAAAGACAGACAAAGATGGGGGTACTGTAGTAATTACTTGCTTGGGTTCTTGGAATTAGATTCTGTAGAGAAGGGGCACATGTAAAAAATATAAGCCACCTGCATCACTATTTTTATAAAATGGATTTTTCCATTTATATATTAGGGAAAATTGAGTTTGAGTAATTTCCCAGAGCCAGGACACTGACATCATGCTGGTGCTGCCTTCACTCAGAAAACATTTATTAACCAACTCCAGTATTTAGACAATTTTGCTTTTCATTGAGTGAGGGACAAAATTCAAATTCAAGATGATTCTTGCCAAAGGCACAAACACAGACATCCATTTATTCTTGCTTTCTTTGTCACTTTGGACCTGACTTATGATTTTATTGGTATTAAGAACTTCCAGTAAGGAAACTCCCTCTATCAAGACAGATCAGTACTGTCTGCAAGTTGTACTCTTTGAGAGTTGGTAGAGGGTATAGAGCACATAAGTGCCTTGCTCAGAGTAACCTTGCCGGTATATGTCAGAGGTGAGAGTTGTACTTAGGACCAATGAACTCCAAGCTTGCTTCTCTGTTCATTACAGCACACTATCCATCTAAAGTAGGAGAAATAAATTACTTTCTTGGCCTCTGTAAAATTAGGGGCTAAACAGTTTATTTTGACCTTGAAAATCATATATTTAGTCCTGGGCTTCTTTAATATACAATATTACATGTTAAGTGTATTAGAAAAGTGCCATATCAGACCCAAAGGGTTGTTGTCCTCATCATAGAGCTCCTCAGCTCTTTTTCATGATTCTTGGATGCTGCTGTCCACCAGTTCTGGGGCCCTTCCCAATAGAGTGAAGTCCTAAAGCCTGCTGCAGTGTCTTCCCAGCAGATTTTCCAAGAGGATTAAGGATGCTAAATATATATCTTCTCACCATTTCCACAGAGGGCAAACACCAGATACTCATAGAAGAGACATCTGTAAGGGATCATTGGATTCTTTACTGTGAAGGCGAGGTATACGGTGTGCAAATAAGAATTGCCAAACTTGTGGGTAAGTGACATGGGATTCTGTGAATCCCTCCAAGAGAAGAGTGTTAAGATAAGGAGCTGCTGTTAGAAACTGCTCACCTGAATTCCTCCTGCACTTCATACATGCCCAGATTAGGCATCTTCAGAAGTAGCAGGAGGGGATGTATTTTGATCCAAATCAGAGCTCAAGAAATTACATGAATTCCCTCAAAATTTTTGCTATCTGGAGGTTTGATGACAACCAGTGCATTGCTCACGTTCCCAGGCTGTCAATACTGATTGAACTACTCTTTAATGACTCTGTAAAAGGCATAATGCTGCTTTGCACAAAGCAGCAGGAAGAAGACAGTGTGTCTTGATACTTTCACTCTCTTCCATCCCACTTCTGGAGAGTTGGGGTATTAGGAATATTTTGTTTTAGTGCATGGTTGGGAGATGTAGATGGGTTTTTTTTTTCTGTAGAGAGGTAGGTTTGGGGAGTGCTTAATATGGGGTAGAAGGGCATTTGTCGACAGAAAATAAGAGGGATTAACTGCTCACCCACATTTAGTTCTCTCATCTACCTTTGTGTTGGCAATTTAATTGACCAAAGGAGTAAAACCCAATACCTTTCACTATAGGAGGTGACTGAAATAGAAACCAGAACCAGAAAAGGATCAAATCAGAATGAACAACCATTCATTCTGCCCTCTCATTGCAGGTCCATATGTAGAACAGAACCCACAAGCCTTTCAGGAGTTTAAGAAGTTTGTCAGCCTTAAAGAATTTAATGAAGAGAAGATCAACATCCCCACACAAGGTGGTATGTAATAAGAATGGAACTGGCTCCACTTTATTGTGCCCTGTTCCTCTACCCCCTGAACCCCAACCCTTTATTTTTCCCCTTCTCATGTTACTCTCTTCTGTTAGAAGCTGTTCTATACTAATTTCTTGAGAGACCTTGTATAATTGTTTGAACTCTATGGTAGGAAGTGATTTTGGTAAATCCACTCACATATGTCTTTGTTTCTGCAGAAGCTTGCACGCCGTAACATGATTAAGGTATGTACTCTTTAAGGACTTCTAGAGAATCTTCCAGAATAATCTAAACTCCTACACTTCACCTTGGATTTAAGTATCTACTTGGCTCACTTCACCTAGAAGAAGGTGAACCCCAAATCATGATGGAGGAATCACCTTTTAATGTCCTTTGGATGTCTCTCTTATTCTTTTGTATTCCTTCATTTTGGCACCTGCATATTTGGTGCATCTCCATCTATTGTCAGGCATTTCATTTAGAGATTAGCATCTCTTGTTTGGTTCTTAGTGGAAGGAGAGAACAGCTAGCTGACCTGCATTCCCCTGAAGGAGAAACAGGGTGAAAAGTGATAATTTTGAAGTCCCTAATTTCATCTACTTGTGTGACCTTGACAAAGTCCCTTCACCTGTCTGGCCTCAGGTTCTTCTTATGCAAAATGAGTGAGGTCGGATTAGATCACTCCTATTATTTCTTCAAGCTTAAATCTAAGATCTTGTAATATTAATAATTATCATGATTTAATGTATTTGAAAGTCATTATGAAATTGTCCTTTATTCTTCCCCTCCAAGTTTCTCTAAGGCAGTGGTTCTCAACCTGTGGATTATGTTCAGTTTGTAACAATGAAAATACATCCTGTATAGCAGATATCTATATTACGACTCATAACACTAGCAAAATTACAGTTATGAAGTAGCAATGGAAATAATTTTATGGTTGGGGGTCACTACAACATGAGGAACTGTATTAAAGAGTCATGGCATTAGGAAAATTGATTACCACCACTCTAAGGGATGTCATACTCCCTTGAATACATGATTCGGTTGGACAAAATGTTTATTTGCACACAAGGTTTCAGGACCATTGAAATCACTCTTTCCATGGCTTTGCACATGGTAGGTTCTTAGCAGTGGCCTCTCCCTTTTTGAGGTACTAGGGTTCATTATTTAGAAGTTTTCATCTGGTTTAGCCCCCTTATTTTTTCAGTTGTAAATGAAGCCAAGAGACCATAGAAATGACCTCTTCAGAAGTAGTGAAGCCCAAATGGGAAACCATTTCCTTTGACTTTAAATTCTCTGCTCTTTCTCATCTATAATAGTGCCTTTTTCTGAATCTCTGGTACCTTGGACAAAGTTATTCAATTTCTTTGGAAACTATCACTTCTGCTCCTTTTTGCAATCCAAGGGACTCATCACTGACTTTCTCTTTGATGTTTTCTAGGAGAAGAGAATTCTCTTCAACCTCACAATCAATGCTATCCAGGAAATTCCAGCCATATCCCTAAATGCCAGGCTGTTCCTAGTGATTAGCTGCTGCATAAACTTCTCCCTTTAATCCTTAACCTCTTTCCCCAACTTTTAATTTTTTCTTCCAATGCAAAATAAACACATGATGCAAAAATTATTGGCTGAGTCTCCCTGTTTTGTAATTTTCTCTGAAACAATGAATAAAAGTTGGTGGCAACTGTATCAGGGTCAATTGACTGTGAATCTATGGGCCTTGGATTTGCAAAGGTTGAAAGGAACTTATGTCTTCTCTATGATGTGGTCAAACATTCCAAATATACAATATTCAAATAGCTGACTGAAAAATGAAAGGGTAATTCATCTTCTATTCATAATCGTAAGCATGGCAGTAGTGAAAACAACTGATCTTATGTTTTATGGCTCCAAAGTTTAACACCTGAAACCCTTCATGATGGATGGTCAGTGGAGTTTCACTGTAATTTTGTAAGCATAATTATTTTAAATAACATGCTACTGAAATAATAAATCAAAAATGTATGTTTTCTCCTTACCTCCCTGCTTCTTTGTCTCCTTCATCCCTCCCTAGGAGAGTTCCTAATTGCTCCCTGAAATTTCTATCTGCCTCCTCCATGGAACATCTTCTCATTTTCAATTAAACTTTATTTTGTGTTTCATTCTCTTTTCCCCTGAGAATTTGTTGTATTGCTCATTCTGAGTGCAAAAATTGCTTGTTTTCTCTTTGCTAGTAACTCTTCCTATCAAAAAAAAAGTCTTGCTTTTCTCTGAGTCAGCTCAATTTTGTAAGAAATAGATCAGTTCACTTACAGCCTCCACTTTCTTATGGTCTTTTCTCTCTCTCTTCTAGAACTCTCTACAGAGCCTTTGAAACTATTGATCTCCATTTCCTCCTAGTTCTCTTCCTACCTATTTAACTGTTCCTTTTCAGATTTATTTGATGGATCGTCATCCATGTCATGCCACTTAACTTGAGTATCCCTAAAGGTTCTGTTGTCTATTTTTTCTTTTGCCTCTATATTGCTTCTATTTAACTCCCATGGATCAAATTATCTCTATCCAGAGCTGTGAGCCTGAGTGATGGGGAGAATTGTAGTGCCCTTGACAGAAATTGGGAAGTTTAGAAGGTGTGGAGAGGGAGAGTAATGTCACAAAAACCTAGAGAGAAAAGAGTATAAAGAAGAATTAATATCTATGGAGATATATATAATAATGAGGTTGGAAGCCAGACTTTAGAGGAGAGGAAGAGGAAAGATAGTGGAGGCATCTGCTATAAATATATTTTTTGGAATTTGAGTCATAAATAGAAGGTTAGATATGGGATATTACCTGTGGGCATTAATGGATTGAGTAACAAGTTTTTTCTTGTGTGTGTGTGTGTGTGTGTGTGTGTATGTGTGTGTAAGAGAGGGAAACTGGCATATTTGTAGATACAAAGGGAGCAGACAGTAGTAAAAAGAATGATGTGGGTGATTGTGGATGATACAGAGGGACAATCTGCTGAAGGAGATGGGATGGAATGGGATTATTCTTGAATGTTAAGAGATTTTCCTCAGCAAGAACAAAGGTCACATTTTCATGTGAAAGAGGAATAAAGGAGGAAATCATGGCAGAAGGCATAAGTGAGCCAAGGAGGGAGAAGAGGTAGTACTTGGTGAATAGCTTTAAGTTTTTCAGTAAAATATAAGGCAAGTTTTCAGCTGAGAATGTGGGGGTAAGGTGGCATGAAGGAAGGTCTGAAGAAAGATGGAAGGTTTGGAAGAAGCAAGAAGCACTGTGGGGAATGGATTAATGAGTTAATTAGCATTGTGTAAAATACTTTCTTGCTGTAGGAAGGGCTCAATTGAGGATATGTAATATATATTTTTAATGGACCCAGTCAGCACAGATTCATGCTTTTCTTCAACTTTTTTCAGTAACACCTAGGTATAGGAATGAAGACAACTGATTGTGGGAATTATTAAACATGGAGGTTTGTTAGGGACAGATAGGCAACATCCTAAAGGGCAAGGAACTGAAGAGATGTGGACAGTGTGGGATTGGAATGATTCATCATGGAATGAAAATTAGAAAGGGAGCAGAATGAATGGATGGGTAGGGGGAATGAAGGTCTTGATAAAGATGAAGAATAGTGTTAGAGTTTTTAAGGCACAGATGGAATAACAATAGCTTATGCTCTGATAAGGAGGTTTAAGTACACATGATCCTGGAAGTAGAGCATTTGTAGGTATGGCAAGTTTAAGGGTATGGACATCTTTGTATGTAACTGTGGAGGAACAGAGGAGCTGTTTATGTATAATGAGTCAATCTGAGGGACTGAGGGCAGGCCCACAAAACACAGGGCCCATGGGCTGTTTGCAGCCTACTAAGGATTTCTGACTGTCATCACTGTGCACTCTCTCCTGTTTGTCACATGACCCATGACAACCAACCATCATCAAACTGTCTTTGGTTACCTTTACTTGGAAAGCGAGCCACTAAAAACCTAGCTGCAGCTGTAAAAAGTTTAGCCAATTTTAATTTTGGCCCCTACCTACTCCCAAGTTGTGCAAGTATGTTTCAGGGAATATCAATATGTATACTGAAGTTTCATAGTACAAAGGCAGGAGTTGAGGAAGAGAGAAAGACTGTGGCCTTACACTGAACTTATTGAAGAGAGTAACGCGGACATTAGTAGATAATAATTAACAAAAATTTGATTTAGTGGAAATATGAACTGAGTGAACCTCAGAGGAAGAGATGTTACCACATGACAGAGATAGAGGGAGAGCCTTGAAACAGCATTGGGAAGGAAGGATTATTTCAACTCCCTCACCTGAATCAGTGAATCAGGGGGTATTGACCAAAAGTGTGAATGGTTCTGCCATTGTAACATTGTCTTTAAAATGTTGTTCTAATTGTATTAATTGTTCTCCTGAGTCTGCTCACATCCCTGCATCATGTCATACAAGCCTTCCCAGGTTCTCTAAAACCTTCACCCTCATCTGGTGCTCAGTTGAATCGTGTTTTTCCTCTTCTAGCAGGAGATAGGAAATTACCTGATGGTGATTACCCCAATGGTGGGAAACTGGTGAGTGACAGGATGGTATTTTTCCTCTTTCCCTAGGAGACTGAAAACCAGGAAGGAGATGTAGTGTGATAGAATAAATCCCTCTCTCTTCACCAAAAAGGTAGGAAAATGGGGACATTCCTCTTCTTTTTTTTAAAATTTATTTTTTATTTGTTTTCTTGTTTACATTATTGATTTTCATTACATTTTTGAATTACAAATTTTCTCCCCGTCTTGCCCCTGCCCCAACCCTAAAACAGCAATCCCACTGTAAAGCCCCTCCCCTGCTCTGCTCTCTTATTTTCTGGTAGGGCAGGGAGGGTCTCCCTATCCCAGCCCCTGTATATCTTAATTCCTAGTTGCAGGTATTACAGAACTTTAAATTCTACATTCTTTCGATTCCTCCCTTGTCACC
>CM053595.1:116297403-116332435 GCA_028646575.1 Pseudocheirus occidentalis | reverse complement strand
GAGCTGCCTCTCTCCCATCCTGCTCCTCATGCCTTGGCAGATGTGGAGGTGCTGCAGGCTGTAGAACCCCTGCAGGCTGGCTGCGGGGCTTGGCTCAGCTCCTTCCCACTGCCCCAGGCCTGGCCACAGTCTAGGCTTCCAGCTGTTCCAGCCTTCGCTCCTACGGCTGCGCTGAGTCCCTGCTGCTGAGCTGCCTTCAGCGAGAGCTGTGTTCTCTGTATTTTTGTGAGTCTGAGAGTCCTAGACTTTCCTAGACTTTGTCTGAGCTCATATTTTATGGGTGTTTAGGGTGACAGTGTGGGAGCTGCGGGACCTTGCTGCTTGTACACCACCATCTTGGCTCCCCCCCCCAACATTCCTCTTCTTTCTGCAAAAGGCTGTTGACCAGACAAGAAACCTGGTATGATGGAATGGAGTTTCTCTTCTTCCCTATGGAGGCTGAAGAGCAGTGCAACACATTGGCTCTGTTTCCTCCCACCAGAAAGGAAAGAAAGAAATGTGATGAAATGATATAGTTTCCTCTTTACTTAAAGGCAAGGAAGGAGGCTTGTTTATGATGGAATATTGTTTTGTTCTTGTGGAAGGTTCAAGACTAGCTATGAGACCTGAAGTGATAGAATAGCACCTTCTCCTTTCACAAGGAAGGCAGGAAAGCAGCACAATGGAATGGTGTTTCTCTCTTAGAGGCCATGCAATTATTCCAATATTGCCTTTGGCCATAGCATGTCTGGACCTCATGGGTTCCTTGCCCCTTGTTGAACAGATACTTTGAGTAGGCTCCTCATTCTGAATTCTCCCATTTTCTAGCTTGAGTTTCTTTCCTTTAATCTCCCAAACTCTGAAACTGACCTTCCCAGCTCTATTAAAGCCCTTCTTCCCCCCACACCCAACTTCTCTGTTGGCTCATTGGCTCAACTAACCAAAGTATTACCTATTTCCATCTCATTGAATCCTGGTACAAGGACCTCTTCTACTGCCCTCTCCTACTGGTGTCTTAGTCTTGGTTTAATAGAGGAGATGGTTGATGACATTGAAAGAAGGCAGATCAACAAAAGTAAAGGTTAAAACACAGGCAGTGTATTTAAAGAACATTCCTGTGATCAGTCTTGGTAGATGAAGCAGATCATGTAGGAAGCAGTGAAGGTCCAAATAAAACAAATTAATTTCTTGGGAAAGACTTTTAGTTCTAAGTTGACTATTAACATAAAATGAATTTTCAGTGCAGGATAGCTTCTAAATAATGTTGAGTAATCTTTAATGCTTCAGATGATCTGTGTGTAATCTCTTAGATTTGTGTTTTTGCTCCATTTGGTGCCTATTATATACCACTGGGGATAGTTAGGTGACTCAGTGGATAGAGCACTGGGTTTAGAGTCAGGAAAACTCTCCTTCCTCAGTTCAAATCCAGACTCAGACACTTATCAGCTGTATGACCCTAGGCAAGTCACTTAACCCCCTAGGACTTAGTTTTTTCATGTGTAAAATGATCTGGGGAAGGAGATGACAAACCACTCCAGTACCTTTGCCAAGAAAACTCCAAATGGCATCATGAAGTGTTGTACATGTACAACCACAGCTACCAATAACACCAACAACCATAACCACAATCACCTCCCTCCCCCCAACCAAAATGATTTTTACAAACTGAGGGCCTTCCAAAGAATCATCCCCTGTATGAAGGTACTGGGGAGTTTGGAGGAATTAAAAGAGATTAAATTGGAAAGGAAAACAAATGTTTAGGAGCTTTTTAGGAGCCTCTCTAAAATAAAGATTTCTGTTTGATCCTTGTCACATCCTTGGGCACACAAGTAACATTCAGTTCTGTTTGTTTCAGATTGATAAAGTTCATTGCAGTTCCACTGACATTTCTAGACATTCTAATATGAACTCAGGCTTGTTTGAGCTTTTGGGACATAGTACTGAGGTAGAAGACTTGTTATTCACTTTCTAGAGGATCACAGCCTTGTATTCAAGGAGACTAAAGCAAATGCCAAATTCCAAAGGAAGCTGTGCAACCAACAAGTGGTCACTGGAGCCCTGAGAAGTGATCACTGATTTGGTAGGGGCATCAAACAATAAACAATTCTTTATTAAGCACTTCCTATTTGGTTGGCACTGTGCGAGGTGCTAGGTACACAAATACAAAGAAGTAAACAATGCTTACTCTCAAGGGAAATCTGTAATAGGACGAGACTAGAAATGGTTCTTAAAGGGAGGAGAAAATTTAGGTGGGTAGAAAGTAACAGGAAGGATTTATGAGCAAAAGTAAGAAGGTGACAATATATCAGATACGTTCAGGAGGGCAATCAGGAATTGTCTGAGTTGTGCTAGCTGGAGAAGAGGGTTCATAGAGGGATATATTGGATATATGTAGAAGGATAATAAGAAAGAAAATAAAAAATGCCTGTTGGTTTCAAATAGTAGGTATCAGGCTAAAGGGTTTGTATCTCAATCTTGGATAATAGTTTATTACAGGATTGCAAAATATTAGAATTGGAGGAACTTCAGAAGTCAGGTCGACTTTATGTCTGAATAGACATGTTCTTTACAAAATCTTTGAATTTCAGGGTCATGACCAAGAAATAGCAGGCTGTATCTTTTCTCTCATTCTCATGAACTCTCAAAACCCTCCCAAATAAGAATTATAAACACTAGGTAAAGTAATTGCAGGTGTTTCTGTGTGCCAAGTACCTAAGTAGTCTTAATAATGGCCTAAACTCAACTTTAGCCTCCACACCGTAGGTTGGGAAGAAGGGAAGGTATAGGAAAAACAGAACCATATCTGTACCAGCTCTCAGCTAGAGACCAAAGGAATAGAAGTAGTTGGGGCAGGGCACCAGTGTGTATATGTGTGCATGGGGGTGCATGGGGAGGATGAGGCTGAGCCAGGCCTGAAGCATAGATTATCTGGGTATCAAGTCAGGATCAGTTTTCACATCCAGAAACAACATGCAGAAGGGGATTGAGGCTGGTGAAAAGTGAATTCTCCAATAAGGGAGGTGGGCAAGAGAACTTTGACACCCAGCCTGAGGAGGGGAATTTTCCATCAGAAAAAAGAAAGTGAACTTTAGGGACTGAAATGACCAAAGATCTCAAGTAGAACCAACAATGCAGTTAAAGATTCTGAACATAAGTAACTAAAAAAAAAAACCAAACAGATCAGATATTAATAACCAGTGTTAGGTCTCTAATACCTCACATGGGGTGGAGACTCCTAAAGTGGGTCGCTGATACTTCACGTGAGATGTGATGGGTTGAACCGATCCTCAGCTGACAGGAGTGCATGTGATCACCTGGGGGTGGAATGTGAAGACTGCACCTGTTTGCAATATGCAGGATTGCGCATGTCGGAGAAAAGTATCTCTCCACCTTCGGAGTGATGCATGATTGGCTCGCTGTGGCGAGGGCATAGCCAGGGGAGGGGCCCTAAAGGGCTCTGGAGAAAGGACTTAAATACAGGCTACCCAGAAGGCAGAGAAAGTTCCAGCCACACCAGGCATGGAGAATGTACTCTCATTAAAAGCTAGAAGCAAGTCCTGTGTCCTGAGTTTTCTGTGCAGCTGTTTCTCCCAGAGTAAGTGGGAGCTGGATATGCCCAAGGCCTATTGAGGTGGGTATAGGTGAGTCCTATACTTCCTGACCCAAAAAGATAACCTTCACCCGACTAAAAAAACCGTAGCACCAGAGGGAATAAGGCTTCCAGATAATCAAATAAATCTAGGCAGCAAAGGACAAGTATTCCGAAACAAAGGAAAACGAATCAACATCCTATGAAGCAGAGGGCTTTATGGATTCCCAAGAAGGCATGGAACCAAAGCGAAATGGTCCTGTGTGTTTTAAAAGAGAAATAAGATTAAGAGTAGAATCCATCACCTGCATAGCAGAGATAATTGCCAAGACAGAAAAATCTACAGTGATGAGTTTCTTCTAAGAAATCAAAGTGAGAACAACAGATTAGAAATACAAATACATGAAAATAAATGACAATGTGAGAACAACAGATTGGGAATACAAATACATGAAAATGAATGACAATGTAGAAGAGAGAATCAAAAAAGATAATATTAAAAGGGCATATAATCGCTACACAAGCAAAACTTAATGATCTCAAAGACTGTGTAGAGACAATCTAAAGGTCATAGGCTGCTTAGAAGGCTAGTAAAAAACTTGAACACCAGAATGCTGAGAATAATACAAGAAATCTCTTCAGAAGAGCTGAACACAGAAAATCAAATGCTAATCAAAAGGATCAGCAGTTTGCCTCCATAAAACGAACAAAAAACAAAACACAAGCTGAAAGCTCCAAGACAACATAAAATTCAAACAGTCTCCCTTAAGGAGTGTTTAGTTTATTGGACATACTTGTGGAACCATACTGACAATAATGTACTTTGAAGGTTAATACAACTGTGTTTCCAAATAACATTTCATCTATCACAACTTTGTTTGTCATCCTGATAACAACCATTCCCCACAAATACTTTACTCTGACCTCTGATATCCAATTTTGCCATATCCAGGGACACTAACCAAAATGACTGTATGAGAACTTCCCTCTCAGAGCACTTTGGGGTATACTCTCGTTCCAGCAGGTACACTCTTTTTCTGTAGAAATGGACCCAAATCTTTGTGCTCCCCAACACAGCACTACCCTCATACGAGTTACACTGTATGGTAGAGTGTATGTGTTGTATTTTACTTCCCTTTTTCTCTCTCCTCTTCCCCCTTTTCTCCTTTGCTTGCAATAAAATTTTGCATTGAACTAAATCCCATTGTTATTCAGCAATTGAACTCATTAAGAGATTATTTTCTCAACATCTCTGACTGGCCCATGGGCCTTTCCTTACACATAAAATGGATACTTGGACAATGACTTAATCTATATACAGTTTCACCTATGTTGGCTTAATATGGAGCTATAATCCCATTTGTGGACAGCAAGGGTTAGTAGAGGAACCCTATGTTCTCCCAAAAGGGATTTCCTTATGCCAGAAGACTATCTCAAAACAGAGGGATATACCAACCCTCTGATTCTCAGGTCCTATTGTACTAGAATATATACAATATATACAATAAATACGGTGTACCTTGAAAAAGACTTGAAGTTTAGTTTGTAGAAGTGAACATCAAGACCATTAGGCCTAATCTTATAACAATATTTTCCATGTGTAGCTTTTATAAACTATATAAACTCTATCGTTTTAATAAACTCATAGCTTTTATAAACCATATATATTTTATAAACAATATAAACTATAGCTTTCCTTAAGGATAAACTGTGGTCTCAAGGCTACCAGGTCCAATCATATAACACCTTACCTTGTCCTGCATCTTCCAACATGGCCAAGGCCCCTTGTCCTAGAGCTCAACACAGAAGTCACTCTCTCAATGTAAGCCATCCAGAACTCTGTAGGAATTAAAAAAATTTTTTCTGTACTTTAGTGGCAACCACATTGGCATACCCAGCTAGCTAGCACAGGTTCTTATATCTGCTTTACTAAGAAAGATAGCTGTTTAAGGAGTCAACAATCTTTTAAAATTACATTCACTAGTTCAGGGGAAAAGTCAGCACCTTGAACTTCAGAGAAAATATAAACAGAGAAATAAAGACCGACAGACAGGACTCTGACTGCTTGAATCAACTACATACTATACTAACATCCTGGATCAAGATAGCCTTTATATCTGAGCAATGAGGGAACTCTGAAACATATAGTCACTCAGAATCTGGGCCATGAAATCCCAAGATTCTTCTTATAAGGGATCCCCTAGGCAAAATACCAACTCAGAGTATATGTACATTTCTCAGAGGCCTAAGACATCACAACCCTTGTGACTCAGTGCCTAATTAGAAATTAACAAAAGCTGTGAAAGCCTTCCTATACTAAGCAAGCCTCCCCTAAGTAAGCTTCCCTTAATGAACTCCATCTGAAGCCTATTAATGGGTGGGGAAGATCTTAAATCTCATTAACATTACATGTATCCAAAAGGAATTCACGTAATGGAATGGAATAATGTATTACAAGGAGCCAAGAAGGTCAAGATGCAATCCAAGGTGACACACTCTGCAATCCCAGTCATAATCATCAATGAAAAAAGGAAGATATTCAATAAAAGAGAAGTATTTGAAGCATAACAAAAGTAATCATCCTCAAGAAATTTCAATCAGATCTGATATAATGCTTACGTGGAAAATGCATTATTTATTTCAAGATGACTGATAGATTTGGGGATGATTTTATCATAAATTGAAATTTGCATTTGTATATGTGCTATTTGTTTTTGAGAAAAACAGAAAAGACAATATAGAAACTGTATCACTTCACAATAACTCCCAAGCTGCAGCCTTGCTGATGTCTGCTTCAACAAGCTAAGTTTGGGTGTTTTTCAAGGTAAAGTACCATATTTATTGTTGTATATCTTCTGGTATAGTAAAAACTGTGGGTAGGGGAGGTGTGGTCTGCTCCTACCTCCTCACCCACAATACACATTGGTCAAATCTCAGACCCTGGAGTTGAGGCCCATTGAGTTTACCCTTTGGCCACACTATTTTGCCATCTCTGGCCCTGTAGAAACCTGAGGTCCAGGATGAGCAACAGCCTGAGTTTGAGGACCCTGTTACTAATTAATGTGGTATTTATGTATTTCTTAATACTTTAACAAGTATAAAAATGTGCTGCCATTTTTATTAGGTTCTTAAGTTTTTTATGTGTCAGTGATGAAGTTTTTGAGTGTTGTGTCCTGTACTCCATTTTCTTATCAGCTTTGTAGCTTTTATTGCTCAGTTTTGCATATTGAGGTGATATTTAAGAATACATTTGTTATTTTTGTTATTTTTAAACAGAAGTGGTTATTTGCTTTGCAAACACCTCAGACTACAGAAGTCCAAGAAAGGTATATAAGGACAGCTTCCAAGGAAAGCAAGGGTAACAAATTATTTCAGAAAAATAAGGGAAAAATTAGATATAAAAAGAGATTGATTTATTTAAAAGCCATGATGATAACCAAAGAACAATGGGAAGAAAATTCCAATCTTTATTCTAAAAGAAAATAAAGATGAAAGTAGAACTTAAATAGAAGAAATGATGATGAAAGAATAGGCCTGTAAATGTACAGATGAAATATTCTTCCTACTTGTGAATCAGTGTTTTTTGTTTTATTTTTAATATTCATTTTCTGTTCCAAATTCTCTCTCTCTTTTCCATTAAGATGTAAAGAAATATGAAACTCATTATGCATATGAAGTCATGCAAAATGAATGTTCACATTCACTGTGTTGCAAATAAAAAAGGAGCTAGAAAAATATTCTTTGATATGTTATATTCTATTGCACTATATCCAAAGATCCATCACTCGTCTATCCTGAAGTAGATAGCATTTTTCATCATTTTAGGATTGTTGTGGATCATCATATTGATCAGAATAGCTAAGTACTTCACAGTTGATTATTATTACAATATTGCCATCACCAAAGACATGGTTCTTCTGGCTCTGCTCACTTCTGTTTGCATCAGTTCATGTAATTTTTTTCTAAAACGATAATACTCCTTGTTTCTTATAGCACAATAGTGTTTCATCACAATCATATGCCACAACTTGTTCACTATCTAATTCCTTTCCTCCTGAAAAAGACATGCTATAAATATTTTTTGTACATATTGGTCCTTTTCCATTTTCTTTGATCTTTGGGATATAGGTCTTGTATTATTGTAGTATTGTTGGGTTAAGAAGTGTGCATGGTTTTATATCCCTTTGGGCATAGTTCCAAATTTTTCTCCAGAATGATTGGACTAATTCACAGCTCTACCAATAGGGCATCAGTATACCTATTTTCCCACATTTCTAATGATTTTTGTCTTTTTTCCTTTCTGTTATGTTAACAAATTTGATAAGCATGTGGTGGTACCTAAGAGCTATTTTGATTTGTATTTCCTTTATTATTAGTTTTATTATTTCCCTATTTATTAGAGAATTTTTACATGATCATTGATAACTGACTTTTTTCTTCTGAAAACTGCTAGTTCATATCCTTTGATCATTTATCAATTGAGAAATGACTTTTTTTTTTGGTAAATTTGACTCATTTCTCTGTAAATTTGAGAAATGAGACCTCTATTAGAGAATTTTTCTGTAAGCTTTTCTATCAGTTTCTTACTTTCTAATTTTGACGGCCTTATATTTGTGCAAATACTTTTTAATTTCGCAGAATAAAAATTCTTGCCTTCTATGATCCTCTCTACCTCATTTTGTCATGAATTCTTCCCATAGTCATAGATCTGAAATGTAATTTTTTCCATGCTCCACTAATTTGCTTCTGTTGTAACACTTTAAGTCTAAATCATGTATTCATTTTGAGCTTGTTTTTTATATAGTGTAAGATGTTCATCTATGCCAGGTTTTTGCCAGATATTTTCCAGTTTTCCCAGCAGTTTTATTTTCAAATAGTGAATTCTTGCCTCAATAATGGTGATCTTTGGGTTTATCAAACACTAAGTTGCTATATACATTTGCTTCTGTATATAGTGTACCTAATCTTATCCATTGGATTGCATAAAACTGAAAAATTTCCACACCAACAAATGAATAAATCTAGGTTAACATGAGTAATGTCAAATAGGATAAATCTTTTCATTGAATTTCTCAGATAAGTGTTTTGTACCTAAGACACATAGACAAATAACAGATATACATATCTAGGGTATCCATTGTCTCTGCAGGCAGCTTATTCCACTTTTTAAATACATTATTAGGAAATTTTTCCTCAAATACAGTCAAAATCTACTTTCCACCTATTGTTCCAAATTCAGTCTTCTGTGGATAAGTGAGTACAACTTTTAAAATTCCTCTCCCATACCACATCTCTTCAAGTACATGAATCATTTTCTCATATTCACTTAAGACTCTTTTTCAGGCTAAACATGGCAGTTCTTTTAATTGATCCTGGTATGTCGGTAAACCTCAAAACTGAATACTCTAATCCATATGACATTTGACTAGAGCATGGCAGAACATGCACATCATCACTTGAAATTATGACTCTTATAGAAAAGAGCCAGAATTGTGTCACTTTTTCTTAAGGTAGGTCACAATGTTGACTCATTGAATTGTAAAGCCCCTAGAATCACTGCATCTTTTTCCACGTGAAATGTTGTACAACATTTCTCATTTTGTTTGTGAAGCTGAACTTTTCAATCCAAGTATATTCTTTTAGTATCATTCTAAACTGTTTGGATAATTTAGGTTCCTAATCTATTCTTCTTGTTAGCTAAACTCCCAAATTTCAAGTCATTTACAAGTGTTATAAGTTACTTTTGAGGTTCGGGTATTTTGTGAATTTTGAAACATCATGCAACCCACTGAGCAAAATGATAACCTATGAGACTTTGATACATGTATTCCTGAATTCCAATTCCTCTATGTTTATGCCATATGACTGATTTATCTACCATTCTAGCAACCTGCAAAAACCCCAGTAAAAAGTGGACCAGAACTGTATTTATGACTGTAAGAGAGAAAGGCAGCAACTGGCAGTGGTGGTTTCTTAGGAATGAAATTTTAATTTCATGCTTCAAAAGCCTCTTCAAATATGAAAACTTTCTCTATCTTAATACCTCTTAATGCATCCCTTGTCTCTAAAGTTGCCTTCTAGTTATTTCATATATATTTATACTCATACATATTGTTTTCTTAATTGAATGGAAGCTCTTTGAGAAAAGGGACTGCACTGATTTTGTTTAATGACTAGTACAGCAGCCAGCACATAGCAGGCACTTACTGTTTATTAATTGGAATGTCACAGAAAAATTATTGATAAGATAACTGATCAGCAAAGAGTTATATTTGCAAGAAAAATATGTTTTCTTAGGAAAACATAATTAAAGTTGTTACTGAGTGATCTGAAAATAAATAATGAATTACTTTTAAAGAATTTAAACATACATGATTCAATGTTCCAGGAAATTTCACTTTGACAAGCAAAACTCAGCCCAAATGTTAGACTGCCAGCTTTTATGTGATTAATAACATAAGTCCAGACAACCTGGGTTAACTGAGGATCTTGGTTGGGTCTCCCCAACTCAAATAACTATGTGAGTTACAAGAAAGAAGACAATGTCATGTTTAGATAACATTATTTGTGAGGGTGGTGGGACCAAGCCTAGGAGACCCGGACCTTGGCTCTAGTTCTTTTACTCTTTGTGATGCCAGAGAAGTCATTTAGGTCTTCTGTGCTCCTATTTCCTTATATGTCAAATATAGATCATGATTTATAATTTGTTGACTGACAGTACCGTTGTGAAAGTGTTAGAAGTTAAGAGTCCTTTCTAATTGAGATAAGGAGAACCTTGTTCAAGGTGTAATGAGTAAGAGAACTGACATTCAAATCCGGATTTTCTGACTCTTGCTTTGTCTAGCGTGCATGTGTTTTTAAACTACATCATGGAGACAGAAAGAGAGGGAAATCTTCAACGGGCATGAAAAACTATATAAATGTGCCAGCAGAAATGAGGGGTGGGACGGGGTGTAGTTGGATTGAAGCCACTGATTTTCTCTTTGTTGCTCAAAGAATATTTGAACTACTTCCTATTCTGATAACCACCTCATTCCCAACAACAAATGCATCAATTATTAGAACTCATGGAGGATGAAGAAACTAAAAAATTCGATCTAATTGTTTATTTGAATGGATTTTAATGAGTAGTCATTCAAAATGAACAAAATGAAGAAAGGTATAGGGCTTACAAAAATAACAATATGCTATTTCTCCATTCCCTTCTTGCCCATTGCCCTATCGTAATACTTACTGGAACATTGTGCAAAAAAGCTAATTTTCAATGCCCCATTGATCTCAGTATCTATCTATCTATCTATCTATCTATCTATCTATCTATCTATCTATCTATCTATCTATCTATCTGAGACAGAGGTGTTAGGAAAGGAGTACATACATTACAATCAGCTTCAGTCACTTAAGACAAAGATCTGTGAAAGTCTGAGAAGATGATGGTTCTTTTCCTCACCATAGCACTAAGCCTATTTTCTGTCCTCCAAGATCAGCAGTCATCCCATTCTGGAGAACAATTTGGGGTGAGACTTCATTGGGAGATCTTGTAGATTAGAAGGAGAGATGTATGCTACCAAAAAACTGTCATTTCAGTTTTAGTACCCTACTGGGCTATTTTAAACCTGGGTTTATAGCCCTATATACCTTCTCATCCCACAGTGTACTGCAATTTTAGAGCTATAGATTCCATTAGAAAATTTTGGATTAAGTCTATGGGAGAAAGTCAGTGCAGGAAGTAGATTCCAAGCCAATCATTTCACTATTCTCTTGCTTTAATTTACTGTCGGGTATGATTCAATTAATTTTATTCTTGCTAATTGCCATTCTGAAAAAGTAATGTTCCTGAGTGGAGTTGGGTCTTTAAGGATTCAAAGGCACTTTCTTTAGGGATTCAGTTTGAGTGTCCATTATCAAATGTCTGCTTCTATTTGGGCCATGTCAAAATTCAGGCAGCTTGGTAGGTTTGGGTTCTTAAGGCTAATTCACTCCAACATAATGACTTCTTCCTACAACACTGTACTTGTCTATGTTGCCACCAGGTCCATGGTGGTCCTTGGGTAACTGGCTCATGCATGATTTTTGCCACAGGGCTGGGATTCTGTTCAGAGATGGGAATGAAGATCCAAGCAATTAGATGTTTTTGAGGTGTTAGGTCTCATTACTCCCTCATTTTCCTCCTTCAAGTTCTACTTACATATCACAATGTGCTGAATTGCTAAACCACACTTAGTTCTCTCATCTGCTTTTGTGCTGACAATTTAGCTAACTATGGGGCAAGATCCAAGGACTTTCACTATAGGAAGTGATGATTATAGGAACAGGAACCAGAGAAGGATTGAGTCAGAATGAGCTGTTATTCATTCTGCTCTCACTCTGCAGGTCCATACACAGATGAGAACCTACAAGCCTCTGAAGTTTGTCTCCTTTAAAGGGTAAAAAAATAATGTCCCCAGACAAGCCAGCAATAAGAATTGAATCAACTCTTCTTTGCTGTTCCCTGTTCCTCTCTCTCCTGAATCACAGCCCTTTCTTTCCCTCTATTTTCCTACTATTCCCTTCTTTTAGAAGCTGCTCTATATTAATTTCTTAGAAGACCGTGTATAATTGTTTGAACTCTATTGTAGGAAGTGATTTTGGCAAATCCACTTACATATATCTTTGTTTCTGCAGAGGCTTGTACTCTGGAACATGATTGAAGTATGTACTCTTTCAAGACTTCTAGAGAATCTTTCAGAATAATCTAAACTATACTCCCCACTGAATTTAAGCTTCTATTTGGTCCAGTTCAACTGCAAGAAGGTGAACCCCAAATCGTGACAGAGGGATCAATTTGGTTTACCTATCTCAAATAGGTTTCAGGCTCCTTTGGATGTCTCTTAGTCTTAGGTCTTCCTACATGTTAGAAATGTTTTGTTACATCTCCATCAATTGCCAGGCATTTCATTTCTAGACTACTGCCTCTTTGGTTCTTAGTGGAGGGAGAGAACAGTTGACTAAATATATTCCCTTGGGAGAAGCAGAGTGAAGAATGATAATTGTGGAGTCAGTGGTTTCAACTACTGTGTGACCTTGGTAAAATCTCTTTACCTCTCTGGTCTTAGGTTACTCTTACGCAAAATAAATGAGGTTGAATTAGATCACTCCTATTATCACTTCAAGCTTAAATCTAGGATCTTATAATAATAATAATAATAATAATAATAATAATAATAATAATAATAATAATAATAATAATAATGATGATGATGATGATGATGATGATTGATGATGATTTGATATTGGTGATGAAATTTCCTTTATTCTTCCCCTCCAAGTTTCTCTAAGGCAGTGGTTCTCAACTTGCGGGTTATGTTCAATTTAAATACATCCTGAATATCATATATTTACATTACAATTCATAAGTCACAAAATTATAGTTATGAAGTAGCAACCAAAATAATTTTATGATTGGGGGTCACCACAACACGAGGAACTGTATTGAAGTGTCGCAGCATTAGGAAGGTTGAGAACCACTGCTTTAAGGGATCTCATACTCCCTTAAATACATGATACAGTTGGACAAAAAGCTTATTTGCAAACAAGGTTTCAGGAACATCGAAATCACTTTGTCCATGGCTTTGTACATGGTAGGTTCTTACTTAGAAGTGGCCTCTCCCTTTTTGAGGTCCTAGGGTTCTAGATTTAGAAGTTTTCATCTAGTTTAGCCCCTTTATTTTTTCAGGTGTTGTAAATGAAGCCTAGAGAGGTCACACAAACAACCTCTTCAGAAGTAGTGAAGCCCAAATGGGAAACCATTCCCTCTGAGTCCAAATCCTCTGCTCTTTCTCACCTATAATGGTGCCTTTTTCTGAACCTCTGGTACCTTGAGTAAAGTTATTATATTTCATTGGAAACTACCACTTCTTCTTTGTTCAATCCAAGGAACTCATCACTGACTTTCTCTTTGATGTTTTGTAGTAGAAGAGAATTCTCTTCAATCTCAGAATCAATGCTGTCCAGGAAATTCCAGGCATATCCTTAAATGTCAAATTGCTCCTAGTGCCTGAATGTTGCATAAACTTCTCCCTTTAGTCCTTAGCCTCTTTCCCCAACTTTTAGTATTTTCTTTCAATGGAAAATAAATGGATAAATCATTTATTCTTGAGTCAGTTCCCCTCTGTTTTTGAAATTTTCTTCAGGCACTGAATAAAAAGTGCATAACAAGATTGGAAGTCTACGGGCCTTGGATTTCCAAAGCTTGAGAGGAACTTAAGTCTTCTATATTGTTTAGTCAAACATTCTGTATATACCATATTTAAATTATTGGCTGAAAAATGAATGGGTAATTCATCTTCTCTTCATAGTGTTAAGCATAGCAGTAATCTAATCAACCGAGGTTATGTTTCATGGTACCAAAGTTGAGCACTCAAAACTCTTATCAATGGAGGATCACAACAAATTTGCAAGCATAATTATTCCAAATAATAAGCTACTGAAATAATAAATTAGGAGGATGTATTTCCTTCTTACCTCCCTATTTATCTGTCTCCTTCATTTCTCTCTATAGCCATACAAAATTTCTATCTGACAGTCTCCTTTATGGAACATTTTTTCTTTCTCAGCTGAATTTTATTTTGTATTTCATGATGTTTTTCCTTGGGAATCTGTTGTATTGATCATTTTGAGTGCAAAATGACTAGTTTTCTCTTTGCTAGCAACTCTTCCTCTTTTTTTCTTATCCAAAAAGTGTCTTGCTTTTTTCTGAGTCAGTTCAATTTTGTAATAATTGGATCAGTTCCTTTACAGACTTCAGTTTCTTATAATCTTTTTTTTCCAGTCCTCATTCTTCTTGAACTCACTGTAGCCTTTGACACTGTTGATCACCATCTTTTCCTGGTTCTCCTTCTACCTATTCAGCTCTTCCTTTTCAGTCTTCTTTGCTGGACCTTCATCCATGCCATACCACTCAACTTGAGTTTCCCTAAAGGCTCTGTCCTAGTCTGTTTTCTCTTTTGCCTCTACATTACTGCCCACATTCCTGCATCATGTCATAGAGCCTTCCCAGGTTCCCTAAAACCTTTCTTTTCATCTGGTGCTCAGTGGAATGATGTTTTTCCTCTTCCAGCAGGAGGCAGATTACCTGATGAAATGATGTCCTCTCTCTTTACTGCAAAGGCGGGAAACTTATGCATGACAGGACATTGGAAATGAGGAAAGAGATGTGGTATGATAGAATAAATCTCCCCTCACCAAAAAGGCAGGAAAATAGGAACACAGAATGGTAATTCTCCTCTTTCTGCAAAAGGCTATTAACCAGGCAAGAAACCTGTGTGCTGGAATAGAGTTTCTTTTTTTCCCTGTGGAGGCTGAAGAGTAGTGCAATGGATTGGCACCTTTTCCACTCACAAGAAAGAAAAGGAAGTAGTGTGACTTAATGATATCTTCTCCTCTTTCCTCACCAGTAAGGAAGGAGGCTTGTTTATGATAGAATATCCTTTCTTCTCTTCTTGTGGAAGGTTGGAGACCTGCCATGGAACCTGAAGTGAGGCAATAGCAGCTTCTCCATTCACCAGAAAGTCAAGAGACTAGCACAATGGAATGGTGTTTCTCCTTTAAAGGTTATGCAATTATTCCTATATTGCCTTTGGCCACAGCAAATCCGGACCTCATGGGTTTCTTTTTCCTTTTTGAACAGATACTTTGACTGGCCTCCTCATTCCTAATTCTCCCATTTTGTAGCTCAACTTTCTTCACTTTAACCTACCAAACTTTGAAACTCACCTCCCCACCTCTATCAGTACCTCTCCCCGCTTTTTTTCTGACTTCTCTGTGTCTGGTCATTGGTTTAACTATCCAAAGTGTCTGCCTGTTTTTTTTTTTTTGTGTCTCATAGAAATCCTGGTATGAGGACCTCTTCTACTGCCATGTCCTATTGGTGCCTCAGTCTTGATTTGATAGTGGAGATGGTTGATGACATTGCAAGAAGGTTGATTAACAAGAGTAAAGATTAAAACACAGGCAGTGTATTTAAAGAACATTCCTGTGATCAGTCTTGATAGATGAAGCAGATCATGTAGGAAGCAGTGAAGGTACAAATCAAACAAATTAATTTCTTGGGAAAGACTTTGAATTCTAAGTTGACTATAAATTTAAAATGAATGATCAGTGCAAGATAGCTTCTAAATAACATTGAATGATCTGCAATGCTTCAGATGATCTGTGTGTGATCTCTTAGATTTGGGTTTTCCCTCCATTTGGTACCTATTGCAAATCATTGGTAGTTAAGTAGCTCAGTGAATAGAATACCAGGTTTAGAGTTAAACCGACTCATCTTCCCGAGTTCAAATCCACCCTCAGGTAGTTATCAACTGTGTGACCCTAGGCAAGTCACTTAGCCCTGTTTGACTTAGTTTCTCATCTATAAAATGAGCTGGAGAAGGAGATGACACACCACCCAAATATCTTGGCTAAGAAAACTACAAATTGGTTCATGAAGAGTCAGATATAACTGGAATGACTAAATGACAAGGACAAGAAAAAGAAGATAAAAAATAACAACACAAACAGTGCACAACAGCAACCTTACCCCCACCACAGGAACCAACAACAACTACTACCACAACCACAGCCACAATCACCACCACCACAGCAACAAAATTGTTTTTACAAATTGAAGGACTTCCAAAGAATTATCCCTAGTATGATGGTGCTGGAGAACTTAGAGGAAATAAAAGAGAATAAAGTGGAAGATAAAACAAACTTTTCAGAGCTTTTTAGGAGCCTCTCCAAAATTAAGTTTTCTGTTTTATCCCTGTCACACTCTTGGGCATACAAATGACATACAGTTCTGTTTGTTTCAGATTAATAATGTTCATTTCAATGCCATATACATTTCCTGACATTCTATTATGAACTTAGCCTTGTGTGAGTTTTTGGGACTTAATACTGAGGGAGAAGACCTGGTATTCACTTTCTAGAGAATCACAGTCTTACAGGCAAGGAGACTGAAGCAAATGCCAAATGCCAAAGGAAGTTTTACATCCAGCAAGTGGTCACTCAGCCCTGAGAAGTGATCACTGTGATTTGGTAGAGGCATCAATAAAATAATAAATGATTCTTTATTAGATATTTCCTATATGTCTGGTACTGTGCTAGGTGCTAGGGACACAAATACAAAGAAAGAAACACTGCACAACAATTCCCTCAAGGGAAATCTGTACTAGGATGAGATTAGAAATAGTTCTTAAAGAGAGGGGGAAAATTAGGTGGGCAGAAAGCAAAAGGAAAGAGTTATAACATGAGCAAAAGTTTGAAAGTGGCAATATATCAGATATATTCAGGGGCAATAGGGAGTCATCTGAGTCTCAGTAGTTGAAGAAGAGGGTTCATAGAGTATTATATTGGGTACATGTAGAAGGATAACAAGAAAGAAAAGAGAAAATGCATGTTGGGTCCGGATAGTGGGTATCAGGCTAAAAAGAGTCTGGAATTCATTCTATGGATAATAGATTATCACAGGATTGTAGAATCTTGGACTTGGAAGGAACTTCAGAAGCCAGGTAGACCTCATGTCTGACTAAGAATGTCTTTTACAAAATTCTCAAATTTCAAGGTTGTGTGGCCAAGAAATAGAAGGCTGCATTTTTTATCTGATCTTCGTGGACTCCTCAAACCCTCCAAAATATAAATTATGAACACCAGGTAAAGTTGTTGCTGGTGTCTCTGCATGTCGAGCAACCAAGAAATCTAATGAAGTAATGGTGAATTAATGAAAGGAAACTCAGTGACTAATACTTACCAGGTTTCCTCAGCACCCCTTTCACTATTGGACCAATTTTCTTGTGCTTGCTGAAGTCTCTGGCACCACATCCTGCACCTGTCCTCATGCCACCATTTCCAGGAACAAATAACAGAACTCAACTCTAGCCTGTAGAACTTAGATTGAGAGCAGGTAGAAGTACAGGAAAAGCAGAACTGTGCTCTGCTGGGGGAACTAGGATAGAGAGCTTCACCAGCTCTCAGCCAGAGATCAAAGGAACAGAGGTAAATTGGTGCAGCACACCAGTGTGTATGTGTGGATGGGGCTGCAGGGGAGAATGGGGTAGGGCCAGGCCTGAAACATAGTATATCCATGTATCAGTTTTCCACCCCTAGAAGGAACTTGGGGAAGGGAGTGATGCTGGTGATTTCCCTAATGAAGAAGGAGACTGAGAGCTTTGAGGTCCAGCCTGGGGAGAGGAATCTGCCATCAGAAAAAAGGGAGTAGACTTTAGGGACTGAAATGATCCAAGGTCTCAGGTGGAACAAAACTCAGTTAGAGACGCTGAATAAAAGCAACTAAACCAATAGGGTGGATATTAATAACAGAAGGGAACAAGGCATCCAGAAATCTGGACACCAAAGGACAAGTATTTCCAAACTAAGGAAAGTGAATCAACATCCTATGAAGCAGAGGGCTCTATGGGCTACCAAGAAAGCATGGAACCAAAGCAAAATGGTCCTGTGTTGTTTAAAAGAGAGATAAGAGTAAGAAGAAAATGGATGACCTGCAGAGCAAAGATAATTGGCAGGGTAGAAAAATCCACAACGATGAGTTTCTTCTAGGAAATCAAAGCAAGAACAGCAGACTGGGAATACGAATATGTGAAAATGAATGAAAATGTAGAATAAGACAATATAAAAAGTAATAATATTAAAAGAGCACATGATTGCTACACAAACAAAACTTGCTGATCTCAAAGACAGATTGCATAGAGACAATGTAAAGGTTGCTTAGAAGACAAATAAAACGATGTGAAAGAGTTTGCAGATCCTATACATGATTGTATGCCACCATGGGGGGGAGGAAGGAAGGGGAGAAAAACTGAAACTCAAGTGATTCTGGAACTGAATCTTGTAAACTAAAAGTAAACAAGCAAGTCAATGAAAAATTAAAAAAAAAGAAGACAAATAAAAACTTGAACACCAGAATGCTGGAAGAAATCTGTTCAGAAGTACTGAACACAGAAAACAAAGTGCTAATCAAAAGTATCCACAGTTTACCTTCAGAAGAAAAAACTCCAAGACAACATAATAGTCAAACAGTCTCCCTTAAGGAGCCTGTAACTTAAAGAATATACTAATGAAACAATACCAACAAATACATGTTTTGGAGGTTAATACAACTGCATCCCTCAAGTAATATTTTATCTACCACCACCTTGTTTTCCTTCCTGATGAAAATATTTTGCTCTGACCTCTAATACCCAATTCTGCCAGATCCAGAGAGACCATTTAAAATTATGGTATAAAAGCCTCCTTCTGAGAACACTTTGGGCATACTCTCCCCTCCAGCAGAAATATCCCTTCTCTCTGAAGCAGTCCTTTTTCACTGAATGGGCCAACATCTTTGTGCTCCCAATACAGCACTGTCCTTATGTGTGTTATACTTTATTGTAGTATGTATGTCTGAGTTGTATTTTGGTTCACTTTTTCTCACTTCCCTTCCTGTTTCCCCATTGCTTGCAATAAAGTTTTGCATTGAACTGACTCCTTTCATTATTCAGCACTTGAACTAATTAAGAGATTATTTTCCCCAAATTCTCTGATTGGCCCATTGGCCTTTCCTTACCCATAAAATCGGTACTTGAACAAAGACTTAACCTATTGAAAGTTTCATCTACAGTGAGGTAGTATGGCACTGTGATCCCAGTCGCAGATAGCGAGGTTCAATAGGAGAGCCCTATGTCCTCTCAGGAGGGATTTTCTTATGCCCGAAGGTTATCTCAAAGCAGTGGGATAAGCTAACCCTCTTCAACCCTTGGGTTCTACTGCACCAGAATATAAACAATAAATATAACACTTTGAAAAAGACTTGAACTTAGCTTATAGAAGTGAGCATCAAGAACATCACACCTAATCTTATGACAATGGTTTCCATGCATAGATTTTATAAGGAATGTTCTCCCTCAAGAGAAAACTGTCATAGTGGTCTCAAGACCATCAGGCCTGATCTTGTAACACCCTACCTTGTTCTCCATCTTCTACTATGGCCAAGATCCCTGGTCCTAGAGCTCAATGCACAGAAGTCAGCCTCTCATCATAAGGAACCTACTTTGCCAGCCTGGACTCTATTGGAATAAAAAAATGATTTTGTACCCAAAAGGAAATCACAAAAAGGAAAGGAATAATGTCTTGCAAGGAGCCAAGAAGCTCAAGATGTAATCCAAGGTGATATACTCTGAAAATCCAGTCATAATCATCAATGAAAAAAGATGGATATTCAAAAGAAGAGAAACATTTCTAAAATTAAAAAATCATCCTCTAGAAACTACCATTAGCTCTGGGAGCCATGGTGGCAGAGGAAGTAGTGAATCACTGTCAGTCTCCCATAATGACCTCCAAAATACAAAAAAAAGTGCCCTATGAAAAATACAGTAACAGTGGAGCTTGTAAAAAGACAGGATGTAGCAATCTTTTATCCCAGGAAACTTGGAGACTCTTGGGTAAAAGGGGAGTATATTCCAGGATAGGAAGTGTCCCACCAAGCCACCAACAAGCCACATCTCACTGAACCAGTGGGAGATGTCACATGAAGTAGTGAAAAGGCCTATTATAGGAGAGGGAAAGTAGGAAGAGAGTTAAGCATTGTTTGAACTTTATTCTTCTCAGATTTTGCTCAGTGAGGGAATAACATATACACTCAATTGGGCATAGAAATATATCTTACCTTATAGTAAGTAGGAGGGGAAAGGAGAAAGAAAAGGAAGGAGGGTGGATAGAAGGGAGGGTATAAGAGAGGGAAGAAGTAGTAGAAGAAAGGGGAGAAAAGGGACTGGTAGAAGGGAAGGCAGATTGAAGGAGAAAGTGTTCAGAAGCAAACCACTGGTGAGGAGGAAAAAGGAGAAAGGAGAAAGAAAACATAAGGAGAAAGACACAGTTAGTAATCATAACTTTGAATGTGAATTGAATGAACTCTCCTATTAAATGGAAGCAGATAGAAGAGTAGATTAAAAACCATAATCTTACAATATGTTATTTACAAGAAAACATATTTAAAGCAGAGAGATCTACATGGTGTAAAGGTGAAAGGCTAGAGCAGAATACATTGTGCTTCTGCTAAAGTAAAAAGAGCAGGGGTAGCAATTCTGATCTCAGACAAAGCAAAAGCAAAAATACATCTAATTAAATGATATAAGGAAGGAAACTACATCCTGCTAAAAGGTATCATAGACAATGAAGTAATATCAGTACTAAGCATATGTGTACCAAGTGGTATAGCATTCAAATTCTTAGAGAAGAAATTAAGGGAATTACAGGAAGAAATAGACAGCAAAACTTTACTAGTAGAGGACCTCAACCTCTCCCTTTCAGAACTAGATTAACCTAATCATGAAATAAACAAGAAAGAAGTTAAGAGGTGAATTGAATTTTAGAAAAGTTAGATATGATTGACCTCTGGAGAAAACTGAATGGGGATAGAAAGGAATATATCTTTTTCTCAGTGGTATATGGTACCTACACAAAATTGACTATATACTAAGTGATAAAAATCTCACTATCCAATGCAAAAAGGCATAAAAATTAAATTAATCCACTTCAGATCATGATGTAATAAAATTAGATGTAATAAAGAACCATGGAAAGATTAACTAAAAATTAATTGGAAACCAAATAATCTAATTCTAAAGAATGAGTGGGTCAAACAACATATCATAGAAACAATCAGTAACATCATCCAAGGGGATGACAATAATGAGATGACATAACAAAACTTATGAAATGCTACCAAAGTAGTTTTAGGGGAAATTTTTTTTATCTTTAAATACTGACATAAATAAAAGGAAAAAAGAGGGGATCAATTAATTGGACATGCAATTAAAAAAAGCTAGAAAAGAACAGATTAAAAATTTCCAATTAAATAGAAAATTAGAAATTCTAAAAATCAATGGAAAAATCAATAAAATTAAAATTAAGAAAAATATTTAAATAAACCAAAAAGTTGGTTTTATGAAAAAAAGACCCAATAAAATAAATAAACTCATGGTTAATGTGATTATAAGAAAGAAAACCAAATTATCAGTATCAAAAATGAAAGAGGTGAATTTTCCAGCAAAGCAGAGGAAAGTAAAACAATAATTAGGAGCTATTTTGCCCCACTGTATGCCAATAAATCTGACAATCTAAGTGAAATGGATGAATTTACAAAAATATAAATTGCCCAGATTATCAGAAAAGGAAATAAAATACTTAATTATCCTCATTTCAGAAAAAGAAATTGAACAAGACATCAATGAACTCCCTGAACAAATATGGGCCAGGTAGATTTACAAGTGAATTTTATGAAATATTTAAAGAACAAGTAATGCCAATACTATATAAACCATTTGGGAAAATAGGCAAAGAAGGAGTCCTACCAAATTCTTTTAATGATACATATATGGTGCTGATACATAAATTGGGAAGAGCCAAAAGAGAGAAAGAAAATTATAAACCAAGTTCCCTAATGAATATTGATACAAAACTTTTAAATAAAATGTTAGCCAAGATATTACAGTAACTTATCATGAAGATAATAGAAAGCAGGGCTGGTTCAATATTAGGAAAACTATCAGCATAATTAACTATATCAATAACATAATTAAAAGAAATCATATGATTATCTCAACAGATGCAAAAAGTTTTTGACAAAATACAACATGAATTCCCATTAAAAATACTAGAAAACATAGGATATCATTCCAGTTTTTCTTAAAATGATAAGTAGCATCTACCTAAAACTATCAGCAAGGATTATATGTAATGTGTAATAATGACAGTTCTACCTAAATTATTTACTTATTCAGTGCCATACCAATCAAAATACCAAAAATTATTTTATAGAGCTAGAAAATATAATAACAAAATCCATCCGCAAGAACAAAAGGTCCAGAATATCAAGGGAATTAGTGAAAAGAAATGTAAGAGAAGGTGACCTAGCTATATCTGATCTAAAACTGTATTATAAAGTAACAATTATTGAAACTATTCAGTACTGGCTAAGAAAATAGAATGGTTGAATCAGTGGAATAGGTTAGGTACAAAAGACACAGTAGTCAATTATTATAGTAATCTACTGTTGGATAAACCAAAAGACTCCAGCTTCTGGGATAGAAATTGACTATTTGACCAAAACTGCTGGGAAAACTGGAAAATAGTATGGCAGAAACTAGGCATAGACCAACATCTTAGACTAGGAACCAAGATAAAGTCAAAATGGGAACAAAATTTAGACACAAAGGATGATGATATAAGCAAATTAGGAGAGCAAGGAATAGTTTATCTGTCAGATCTATAGAGAACAGAGGAATTTTTGACCAAACAAGAGATAGAGAACATTATGAAATGCAAAATGGATGGTTTTGATTACAATAAATTGAAAAATTTTTGCACCAACAAAGCCAGTGCAACCAATATTAGAAGGGAAGCAGAAAGATGGGAAACAATTTTTACAGCCAGTGTCTCTAATAAAGGCCTCGTCTCTAAAATATATAGAGAACTGAGTCAAATTTATGGGAATACAAGTCATTCCCCAACTAATAAATGGTCAAAGGACAAGAACAGGCAGTTTTCAGAGGAAGAAATTAAAGATATCTATAGTCATATAAAAATGCTCTAAATCACTTTTGATTAAAGAAATGCAAATCAAAACAACTCTGAGGTACCACATATCTGTTAGATTGGCTAACATGACAAAACAGGAAAATTATAAATGTTGAAGAAGATGTGGGAAAATTGGAATACTAATTCAGTTGGTGGAGTTGTGAACTAATTCAATCATTTTGGAGAGCAATTTTGAATTATGCCCAAAGGGCTATAAAACAGTGCAGACAGTTTGATCCAGCATTACAACTACTAGGTCAGTATCTCAAAGAGATAACAGAAAAAGTGAA
Organism: Pseudocheirus occidentalis; assembly: GCA_028646575.1. Lineage (NCBI taxonomy): Eukaryota > Metazoa > Chordata > Mammalia > Diprotodontia > Pseudocheiridae > Pseudocheirus > Pseudocheirus occidentalis. The sequence goes on along the minus strand of CM053595.1, from coordinate 116,308,984 downwards.
AAGAACTCACATAGACAACAATATTTAGAGCAGCTCTTTTAGTGGTGGCAAAGAATTGGAAATTGAGGAGATGTCCATTGATTGAAGAATGGCTAAACAAGTTGCGATATATGAATGTGAAGGAATACTATTGTTATGTAAGAAATGATGAGCAGGCAGATTTCAGAAAAACCTGGAAAGACTTGCAAGAACTGATGCTGAATGGAGTGAGTAGAACCAGGAGAACATTGTACATGGTAACAGCAATGTTGTGTGTTTAACATCTTTGATAGAATGGGAAAGGGAAGGAGAGAATTTACTGCTGAAAATAAAAATGTAAAAACAAAACCACTGATCCACAAGTAGAAAGTGTTACTAGGTTTAATTCATAGTGTTTCAGGTCTGTTCTTCCAACCATCTTCTACTTAAATTTTACTTTCATCCTTATCTTCTTTTAGAATGAAATTAATTAATTTTCTTCCTCTATTTCTTTTGTTAACACTGCTGCTTTTAAATACATCAGCCTCTTTTTATTTCTAGTTTTTCCCTTATTTTTCTGAAATAATTTGTTGCCCTTGCTTTCCTTAGAAACTTTTTTTACGTTTCTTAAACTTCCCTTTCCCATTGAGATGTCAAGAAATATGAAACTCATATATTCAAAGTAAAGCAAAACAAATGTTCACTTCCACCATGTAGCAAATGAAAAAAGAAGCTAGAAAAATGAAGGGGAAAATATTCTTCAATATGAAATATTCCATTACACTATATACAGAAGTCTACCACTATTTTAACAGGAAGTGAATATCATTTTTCATCATTTTGGGATTGTTGTGGATCATTGTATTGATCAAAGTAGCTAAGTCTTCCACATTGATTATGATTACAATATTGCCATCACTCTATACATGATTGTCCTGGTTCAACTTACTTCATTTTTCATCAGTTCATGTAATACTTTTAAGATATTTCTGGAACCATAGTGCTTGTCATTTCTTGTAGCACAGTAGTATTCTATCCCAGTTGTATGCCACAGTTGGTTCAGACATTTTCCAGTTGATGGATATCCTCTCACTTTCCTATTCTTTGCCTTCAGAAAAAGAGCAGCTGTAAATATTTTTGCACATGTGAATCCTTTTTCTTTTCCTTTGATCTCTTTGGGATATAGACCTAGTACTGTAGTAGTATTGCTGTGTCAAAGGGTATACACGGTTTTATAGCCCTTTGGGCATAGTTTCAAGTTGTTCTCCAGAATGGTTGTACTAATTCACAACTCTACCCAGAGGGCAATATTGTACGTATATTCCTAAAACTCCTATGGCATTTGTCATTTTCCCTTTTTGTCATTTTAACCAATCTGATGGACATGTGATCGTATCATAGAGCTGTTTTAATGTGTATTAGCCTAATGATTAGAGCATTTTTACTTGATCATTGATAGCTATGATTTTGTTCTTCTGAAAACTGCTAGTTCACATTCTTTGACCATTTGTCAATTGAGAAACAACTTATTTTTGTATATTTGACAGTGTTCTCTGTAATTTTGAAAATTGCAACCTTTATTAGAGAATTTTACTATAAACTTTCCCACCATTTTCTTACTTTCTAGTTTTGACTACATTGGTTTTGTTTCTGCAAATTTTTAAATTTCATATAAACTTTCTAATTGAGATAAGAGAACTTAGTTTAAGGTGTAATGAGTAAGAGAACTGGCATTCAAATGCAGATTTTCTAACTCTTTGTCTAGGGTGCTGGTGTGCTTTTTACTATATCCTGGAGACAGAACTAAAGGGAAGTCTTCAATGTACATGAAACACTTTATAAAATGTGCCAGTAAAAATAAGGGAGTCAGCTGGGGGTGGGTTTTGAATAAAGTCACTGATTTTCTCTTTGTTGCTCAAAGAATCTTTGAACTACTTCCTATTCTGATAACCACCATCTTCCGAACAGTAAATGCATCAATTATTAGAACTCATGGAGGATTCATAAACTAAAAAATTAGGTATAATTGATTATTTGGGTGGATTTTGATGAGTAGTTATTCCAAACGAAGAAATGCATAGGGCTTCTAAAAATAATAATATGTTATTTCACCTTTCTGTTACACCCTATTACCCTATTGTAGGACTTTTTGGAACACTGTGCAAAAAGATAACAGTTTTCAATGCCACATTGATCTTAGCAGATATTTATAGAGAGAGATGTTAGGAGAGGATTACACACATTCTAACTAGCTTCATTGACTGAAGGTAAAGACCTGTGAAAGTCTGTGAAGATGAAGGTCCTTTTCCTCACCATAGCACTAAGCCTGTTCTCTCTCCTCCAAGCTCAGGATTCATCATCTTCTGAAGAACAATTTGGGGTGAGACTTTATTTGGAAAAGGCTGTCATTTCAAAATTAGGTCTCCAATGGGCTCTTTTTTATCTGGGTCTATAGCCCTATAACCTTGGCACTCTGTAATGGACAGCAATTTTAGTGCTATAGATTCCATAGAAATCTTGGATTGAGTCTATGGGGGAAAGTCAGCGTAGGAAGTAGATTCTAAGTCAAGCATTTTACTATTCTCTTGCTTTAATGTACTCTGTCCAGAACAAACTGGAAATGAGAGATATGTTCATATTTATATACATATATGTATGTGTGTATGTATACATGTATACAGGTATGTGTGTGTTTATGTACATACTTTAATTTTAATTTTATCCTTGCTAATGACCATTCAGAGCAAGTAATGTTCCTGAGTGGAGTTGGTTCTCCAAGAATTCAATGTCACTTTCTTCAGGGACTCAGTTTGGGGATCAGTGCCAAATGTCTGCTTCCATTTGGGCCATTTCAAAATTGGGCTAGCTTGATAGGTTTGGGTTCTCAAGTCTAGTTCACTTCAACCTAATGACTTCTTCCTACAAAACTAAACTTTGTATATGCTTCACCAGGCCAATGGTGGTCCCTGGTTAACTGGTTTATACAAGCTTTTTGCCTCAGAGCTGAGATTCTGCTCTGAGAGTGTGATGAAGAACTAGATGATTCAGAAATGTTTGTAAAGTGTTAGGTCCCAGTACCCCATTATTTTTTCTTCCTTCAAGTTCTAACTACCTATCAAAATATCCTCTAGGGCACACACTTTGTAAAGGCCATTGTGAAAGACACTGAATTTCATGGGAAGAAGAAGCCTAAGGAGGCATCACCCATGACAATTACCCACCTTAGTGATGGAGATTTGGAGATCAAATTTACTGTCAAGTAAGTAGATTGCCCATAATTGCACTATCAGCCTGCTTCATCTTTACGTTTCCGATTCTAGGAACACACCTAGAGGGGATTACTTGATATTCTCTGCATATCTAAGAAGCAGAGGGTCAGAAGGTTTAGGTAAAAGTTAAAGCATGTACATATACACACATACCTGTATATATGTACACATAAACACATACATATATGTATATAAATATGAAGCTTAGACTGCATTTCTCAGGAATGAGTGAAATGCTAGCAGTTTACTCATTGACTAATTTTTTTTCCAATTCACTAACTGCTAATCCGCACATACCTTCAGTCCTCTTCTAAACTTTCTTTATTCCGTTTTGTTCCATGTAGTTCATGACACAAGGTATCCTAGGTTACATACTGCAGCCTACTCATACCATGCATCTTTATTCATTTCCTTTGGAGTGGCATGGGTTTGGATTTCTTAGAGATCATGGTGTTCCAACATCAACAGGTCTATAGATCAACCCAAAGAATTTTCAGTATTCAAAAGATGGATGCTAAGTTACACAATTCTTTTCTGTGAGTGAAAATAATCAGATCACAGGTTTAATGCTAATCTGCTTCTGGACATTCTCCTGTACTTGCCACATTAACAGCTGGGTCAGGAGTGAAGGTTCACCTTTCCTGATTTTAATGACATATTAAGTTCTTTTTATTTTGTCTCCAGCAAAACCATTCATATGCATTCTGTTTTCCAGCATGAATGGCACATGCAAAGAGATAAAATTGAAATTAAGGAAAACAAACACGCATGGGCTATTTTCTGTGGGTAACTGAATCAAACATTCCATTATTAAAAGAATCACAGCTGGAGACCAGCCCTCCTTAGAGGTGGTCTCTCAGGTCCAAACAAAGATTAGGATTTGAGACTTTCCTTTAAGCGTGGAATCCAAAGGATGGGTTTTCTTGACAATATCTAGTTTATCTGCAAGCTTTTTACATGACATGGACTAAATTGGTGAATGTTTTTTTTTCTGTCTACAGACATGACTCGCTATATCCTCTGGGTGTGAAGGGTTGTGGAAGTAAGGCAGGTTAGGTAGCTACTCTCATGATTTGCTTCAGGAGATCACAAAAGCACTAATTTAATTTCTCTCTCACCATTAGATACTGGGCAAAGGTATTTTCTAAAATGCTATTCTCAGTATTCATAAATCACCTAGAAAAACATTTGGCACAATAAATTAACACCTTAATAAGATGACTCTCCAGATGTTTTTTCTGAATAAAAGGGAAGACATGCAAAGATGGGGAACTGCAGCAGTTGCTTGCTTGGGTTCTTGGGCTTAGAGTTTTGTAGAGAAGGGAAATATGCAAAAAATAAACCATGTACATCACTATTTTAAAAAATGGATTTTTCCATTTATATATTGGGGAGAATTGAGCCTGAATCATGTCCCAGAGCCATGACACTGACATCATGGTGATGCTGCCCCCATTCCACAAAGATTTATTAACTAACTCCAGTATTTAGAGCATTGTGCTTTTCACTGAAGGAGGGACAAAATTAAAGTTCAACATGGTTCTTGGAAAATGCACAAACACAGACACCCATTTATTCTTGCTTTTTTTTGTCACATTAGATCTGACTTATGCTTTCACTGATACCAGGAACTTCCAGTAAGGAACCTTCCTCTATCAAGACAGATCAGCACTTGTTCCACAAGTTTTATTCTTTGGGAACTGCTTGAGAGTATTGAGAATTTCAGTGACTTGCTCATGGTAACCTTGCCAGTATATATCAGAGACAAGACTTGAACTATAGTAGTCGTTGACCAACAGGTGACCAACACACTTTAAGCTTGTTTCCTTCTTCACTATAGCATACTATCCCTCTAAAATAGGACAAGCTAATTACCTTCTACGCCTCAGTTTCCTTGTCTGTAAAATTAGGGAATAAACTTTTTTTAAGGTACCTTGAAACTCTTAAACCTGTAGTCCTAGGCTTCTTTAATTTACAATATTACATGATAAGTATATTAGAAAGGTGCCATATCAGATCCAAGGGGATGTTATCCTGGGCATGGGGTTACCCAATTCTTTTTCTTGGTTCTTGGATGCTGCTGCCCATTAGGACTAGGGTCCTCCCTGAAAGAGTGAGATCCTAAAGCCTGCTGTAGTCTCCTCCCAACAGATTTTTCAAGAGGATTAGAGACGCTAAAGGTATATCTCTTCATCATCTCCGCAGATGAGGGCAAACGCCACATACTCATAGAAAAGACATCTGTGAGGGATCATTGGATTATCATCTGTGAAGGCAAGTTGCATGGCATGCAACTAAGAATCGCCAAACTTGTGGGTAAGTAACATGGGGTTGTGTGAATCCCTGCAAGAGAAGAAAGTTAAGATGTTGAACAAGTTAGAAACTGCTCACCTGAATTCCTCCTGCTCTTCAGGCATTCCCAGATTTGGCATTTCTAGAAGTAGGAAGGGATCCATTTTGATAAAAACCAAAGCCCAGCAAAGTGACCAATGGATTCCATGAATTCCCTCAAAATTTTTGCTCTCTGGAGATTTGATGGCAACACGGGCATTGTTTAGCAATCACATTCCCAGGCAGCGGAAGCTGACTGAACTACTCTTTAATGAGTCTGCAAAAGGCAAAATGCTGCTTTGAACAAGGCATCGAGAGTTGCAGGTGGAGGTAGGAGGAGGGAAGAGAAGAAGACTGTGTCTTCATACTTTCCTTCTTTCTTCCATCCAACTTCTGGAGATTTGTGGACATTAGGGGCATTTTGTTTTAGTGCATTATTGGGAAATGTACATGGGTTTTTCTGTAGAGATGTAGGTTTGAGAAGTATTTGATGTGGGTAAGAAGAGCATTTGTTGGCAGAAGATTAGGGTGCTAAATTGCTCACCACACTTAGGTCTGTCATTTATTTATCTTTGTGCTGGTAATTTAACTGATCAAATGGCAAAATCCAAGGACTTTCACTATAGGAGGTGACTACTATAGAAACAGGGACCATAGAAAGATTAAGTCAGAATGAACAGTTATTCATTCTTCCCTCTCTCTGCAGGTCCATACATAGAAGAGAACCCACAAGCCTTTGAGGACTATAAGAAGTTTGTCAGTCTTAAAGGATTCAATGAAGAGAAAATCAAGATTCCCAGACAAGCAGGTAATAAGAATGGAATTGGCTCCACTTTATTGTGACCTTTTCTTCTACCACTGAACCCCAACCCTTTCTTTTCCTCTCTTCTCTTGTTATTCTCTTCTGTTAGAAGCTGTTCTATACTAATTTTTTGAGAGACCTTGTATAATTGTTTGAACTCTATGGTAGGAAGTGATTTTGGTAAATCCATTCACATATGTCTTTGTTTCTGCAGAAGCTTGCACACCGGAACGTGATTAAGGTATGTACTCTTTTTTTTTTTTAAGATAGACCAACCATTTTATTTTCCTCTGATAGATTCAGGAATGTTGATGGACAGATAGCTCTTTACATGGGCTTTGGAGGGGGTCTGGGGGGCAGCACCCGCGGGCCTGAAGCGGGGTGGAGGTGTACGGTCCTTGCAGGCCTCCCGGGACCGATTCCTCACCACCTTGCTGTGGATCGCGCAGCTCACGCAGTAATGCAGCTTCACGTACAGCTTGGGCAGCACGTAGGAGTCAAAGACGCTGGCCTCGGAGATGACCCTGACGGCCGCCGTCTCCACAATGTTGCGGATGACGAACTTCTTGATGGCCTTGTCCTTGGGCACGCAGCGGGCACAGTTAGTACAGCGGATGGGATGCACGTGGCCGCGGCCCTTCTTGGTGCATCCGTTATTCCTCCTCTTCTTGGTCATCTTGAAAGCCAGAAACCGAAAAAGGCAAGGTATGTACTCTTTAAGGACTTCTAGAGAATCTTCCAGAATAATGTAAACTGCTACACTTCACCTGGGATTTAAGCATCTTCTTGCTCCAGTTCAACTACAAGAAGGTGAAGCCCAAATCATGATGGCAGGATCACCTAGTTTTACTTATCTCAAATAGATTTCAGGCTCCTTTGCATGTCTGTTTGCATATTAGAAATGTTTTAGTACATCTCCATCTATTGCCAGACTTTTCATTTTGAGACTGTTGCCTTTTGTTTGGTTCTTGGTGTAAGGAGAGGACAGCTAACTGAAATGCATTCCCTTGGGAGAAGCAGGGTTGACGAGTGATAATTGTGGAGTCAGTAGTTTCAACTACTTGTGTGACCTTGAGAAAGTCCTTTCACCTCTCTTATGCAAAGGTTCCTCAGGTTTCTCTTATACAAAATGATTGAGGTTGGATTAGATCACTCATATTATCTCTGTAAGCTTAAATCTAGGATCTTATAATAATGATAATGATCACGATTTAATGTATTTGATGGTGGTGATGAAATTGTCCTTTATTCTTCCCCTCCAAGTTTATCCAAGGGATCTCATACTCCCTCATAGTCCCTGAAATATATGATTCAGTTGGACAAAACATTTACTTACATACAGGGCTTCAGGACCATTGAAACCACTCTGTCCACGGCTTTGCACTTGGTAGCTTCTTACCTAGAAGTGACCTCTCACTTTCTGAGGTCATAGGGTTCTAGAGTTAGAAGTTTTCATCTAGTTTAGCCCACTTATCTTTCAGTTGTTGTAAATGAAGTCTAGAGAGATCACACAAATGATCTCTTCAGAATCAGTGAAGCCCAAATGGGAGACCCTTCCCTCTGACTCCAAATTCTCTTCTCTTTCTACTGATTACATTGCCTTTTTCTGAACCCTTGCCTTTTGGGGATAGCTTCTACTAGTTTATAGGAAACTGTCACTTTTGTTCCCTTGTGCCATTCAAGGGACTCATCACTAACTTTCTCTTTGATGTTTTCTAGGAAAAGAGGATTCCATTCAACTTCAGAATCAATGCTGTCCAGGAAATCCCAGTCCTATCCTTAAATACCAAGCTGTTCCTTGTGCCAGACTCCTGCACAAACTTCTTCCTTTTGTCCTCAATCTCTTTCCCCAACTTTTAGTATTTTCTTCCAATGCCTAATAAATATGTAAAACAATCATTCTTAGCTCAGCCTCCCCTTGTTTTTGAAATTATAATGGGAGCAAAGAATAAGAAGTGGGTTAAAATTTTATCAGGTACACTTGACTGGATGTCCATGGACCTTGGATTTCCAAAGTTTGAGAGGAATTCATGTCTTCCATATTGTGTAGTCAAACATTCCATAAGTACAATATTTAAATTATTAGCCAAAAAATGAAAGGGTAATTAATCTTCTCTTAATAATGTTAAGCATAGCAGTAATTATAGCAATCAATTTAATGTTTCATGGCTCCAAAGCTGAGCACTTGAAACCCTTAGCAATGGAGGATCAGTTGAGTTTCATTATAATTTTGTAAGTAAAATTTTTCCTGAGTAATAAGCTTACCCAAATAATAAATTGGGAGGATGTGTTTCTCTGTCTCTGTCATCATCATCTTCCCCCTCCCCACCCCAGGAGAGCTCCTAATAGCTCCCAAAGTTTCTGACTGACTGCTCCATGGATCATCTACTCATTCTCAACTGATTTTTATTTTTAATTTCTTTCTGTTTAATTCTGGGAATTTGCTATATTGCTCATTCTGAGTGTAAAAATTGTCCTTCCTCCTCTTTTCCTATCAAAAGAGCATCTTTTTTCTCTGAGTCAGCCCTATTTTGTAATAAACAAATGAATTCTCTTTTGGCCTCCTAATTCTTATGGTGTTTTTCCAATCCTCATTCTTCTTGAGTTCTCTGTAGCCTTTGATACCATTGATCACCATGCTTCTTCTTCTGCTTCTTCTCCTACCTAATCGACTATTCTTTTTCTGTCTTCTTTGCTAGATCTTCATCCTTGTCACACCACTTAACTTGAGTAACCCTAAAGGTTCTCTCCCAGTCTGTTTTCTTTTATACCTCTACATTGCTTCCATTGCTGATAACATTAGGTCCCATTGGTTGGATGAGATCTATTCAGGATTTTGAGCCTGGACAGCTAGGAGAATTGTAGTGCCCTTAATATAAATTGGGAAGTTTTGATGTTGGTAATGGGAAGAATAATGTCATGAAAACCCAGAGAGAAAATTGTATCAAGGGGAAAAATGATTATCTTTAGAGAGAGAAATTTTAATTGAATAATGAAGTTAGAAGCCAGACTTTAGAGAATTAAGAGGACATGGAGAGGAAAGAAAGTGGAGGTTCTTATAGCAGATATATTTTTCAAGGGATTTGAGTCATAAAAGGAAGAAGAAATGGTGATGGATTGATAGAGTAATAGTTTTTTGTGGATGAGGGAAATGGACATATTTGTAGGCAGCAAAGAATCAGACAGTAGAAGATGGAGAGAATGATGTGAGAGACTGTGGATGATAGCAAGGGTCAATCTGCTGAAGGAGACGGGATGGAATGGCATCCCTGATGCATGTAGGGGGATTTTTCCTTGCCAAGAAGAAAGACCACCTATTCAAGTGAAAGAGGAATGGAGGAAATCATGGTAGAAGGCATACGTGTGCTGAGGTGGGAGAAGAGGGAGTGCTTGGTGAATAGCCTCAATTTTTTTTCAGTAAAGTGTAGGGTAAGATTTTCAGCTGAGAATGTGGGGTAAGGTGTAACCAATGAATGTCAGAAGAGAGATGGAAATGTTTGAAGAAGCAGGATTCATTGTGTGGAGTGGATTAGTGAGTTAATTAGGGAGGTGTAAAATTCTCCTTTCCTGTAGCAAGAGCCTAATTATATTTTTAATGGAGCCAGTCAGTACAGATTCATGCTTTTATCTAGCTTTTTTCATTCATACATGAATAGGAATGAAGGCAACAGATAGTGGGAGTTGTTAAAAACTCAGTCCTGTCAGGATAAGATAGGTAATATCATAAAAGAGGCAAGGGACTGAAGAGATGATGACAGTATAGAATGGGAATGGTTCACCAAGGAATCAAAATGAGGAAGGGAGGAAAATATAGGTGATGCAGTAGTGATGACCTCAGAAAGAACCAAGGGCTACAGGGATTAGAGGTCTTGATAAAGATGGAGAACAGTGTTAAGGTTTTTAAGGCAGAGGTGGAATAAGAACAAAATATGCTCAGATAAAGAAATTTAATAATTCATGAATGTGGAAATAGAACATCATAGGTGATATCAAGATTAAAGGTATGGCCATCTTTATATGTGACTGTGGTGGGATAGAAGAGTTGATTATGTGAAATAAATAAAATTGAGGTACTGTGAGATTTATGTTGTTTTAGGGAATATAAATATGTTTATTGAAGTCCCATAGTTCAAAGGCTGGAGTTGAGGAGGAGAGAAATTTTGTGGGTCAGGCCCTGAACTCATTAAAGAGAGTATCTTGAGGAGAGTGTCTTGGATATTAGTAGATAATAACTAACAAAAGAGTGAATAGTAAATATGGATCGAGTAAACCTCAAAACAGAAGAGGTTATGGCATGATAGAGATAGAGGAAGAATCTTGAAGTAGCAATAGGGAGCAAGGATTAGGCCAACTCCACAACCTGTATCAATGAGTCAAGGGGTAGGAGCAAAGGTGCAAATGGTGTTTCTATTGCAACGTTGTCTTTACAATGTTGTCCTTATTGTATAAACTGCTTACCTGAATCGGCCCATATCCTGGTATCATCTCATACTGTCCTTCCTAGGTTCCCTAAAACCTTTGTAATACATAATTTTTCTGATAACAAACCCTCCCCCAAATATTTTGCTCTGACCCCTGATGCCCAATTCTGCCAGATCTGGGGAGATCATCCAAAATGATAGTATAAGAAGCTCCCTCTCTGAAGAACACTTCGGGGCATACTATCTTTGCCAGTAGGGACACCCCTTCTCTCTGAAGCACCCATTTTTACTTTTTTATTTTTATTTATTTTTAATTTTTTTTCACTGTGGAGTGCTTTATTCATTTTTTTGGTTAACATCATTCATTGTCATTACATTTTTGAATTACAAATTTTCTCCCTGTCTTGCCCCCGCCCAAACCCCAAAACAGCAATCCCACTGTAAAGTCCCTCCCCTGCTCTGCTCTCTTACTTTCTGGTAGGGGAGGGAGGGTCTCCCTATCCCAGACCCTGTATATATTGCAGAACTTCAAACTCTAGATGCTTTTGATTCCTCCCTTGTCACCCACCCCCACTGGAAGGACACTCAGTTCAATACAGGCTATATGGATGTGTGATTATATAGGACATCTTCATAGTGGACATATTGTGACAGTGATCATCTGTCTCTCCTTCCTATCCCTCCCCTGCCCCTGTTCTGTTCTCTACCCTGTCCCTGTCCCTTTACTGAAGTGTGTGCTTCCAGCATCCCTTCCCCAGACCCTGCCCTCCCCTTCATCATCCCCCCTCTCATCCCCATGC
>CM053595.1:116265930-116296903 GCA_028646575.1 Pseudocheirus occidentalis | reverse complement strand
AGGAGAATAGGGGAGATGGAGATGAGATGGGAGATGATGGAGGGGAGGGGAGGTTGGGGTGGGAAGGCTTGTTAGAAGCACACACTTCTGTAAAGGAAAAGGGACAAAGTAGAGAATAGAACAAGTAGAGGGCGGGATAGGATGGAAGGAAATATAGTCAGTCTTTCACAATATGTCCATTGTGCAGATGTTTTGTGTAACTACACATATATGGCCTGTATTGAATTGCTTGTCTTTCCAGTGGGGGTGGGTGATGAGGGAGGAAGGGAACAAATCTAGAATTTAAAGTTTTAAAATCAAATGCTTAAAAAAATCATATATATATGTATGTGTATATATATATAGACATATGTATGTATATTTATTATTATTATTATTATTATTATTGCTTACATGCTACTGGGAAATAAGATATATAGGCACTGGGGTAGGGAGATCCATCTTGTCCTACCAAAAAGTCAGATGGGTTATAGGGGAGGATATAGGAGAGAGCAGATTGGGGGAGGGGTATACAGTGGGATTGTTGTTTGGGGGTGGTGCGTAGGGGAAAGACAGGGAGAAAATTTGTAACTCAAAATCTTGTGAAAATGAATTATATAAACTAAAAATACACAAAAGTTAATTTTAAAAAATAAAAATAGAAGGTGTTTCAAAAAAATTAAATAAAATTGACAGTCATTGCTATTAACTAATTTTACTTAAAATAAAGATGGAAACCTAATTGTCAGCATAAACAATTTTAAAGGTGAATTCACCAAAAAAATGTAGAAATAAAGGAAATGATTAGAAACCATTTTGCCAAATGATGTGATAATAAGAATGTCCATCTAAATAAAATGGATGAATATTTATAAAAAACCTAAGAAGACGAAAAACAAGAAATAGAGGCTTTAAGTAATTGAATCTCAGAAAAAGACATTTTAAAAGCCATAAATTAGCTGACCAAATCCAACAGAAAGAGAAAGAAAAAGAAAATCCATTTAAAATAACTAGAGTGTATGAAATGCATGAGATTCTATCAACTAAGACAGATGTAAGAATTATATTAATTTATCTGCAAACCATTCCTTATATAAACATAAACAGCACTAAACAATTGGAGAAATATTAATTACTTTGTGTAGGTTAAGCCAACATAATAAAAGTAGCAATAGAACATTACTAAATTTGCTGATTCAGTGGCATACCAATAAAACCACCAAAGGATTACTTTATGGAACTGGGGGAAATAATAAAATTAATCTAAAGGAACATAACACCAAGAATCTTAAGGAAATTACTGAAAAAGAGAGAAGGAAGAGACCTTAGCATACCAGGTTTCAAACTGCATTACAATGTAGTCATAAAAAAATAATTTCATATGGGTTAAGAATTAAAGAGGTCAATCGGTACAAATGATTTGATAAATTTGATAAATAATATACAAAAAATGAGCCAAATACTCTAATATCTGATAAACTTAAAACTTCAATAAGTTTTTGTAATAAAAATTCACTATTCAATAAAAACTCCTGAGGGGCCTAGAAACCAATTTGGCAGAAAGTAGATATATACCAGATTATCATACACCAAAATAACCTCTAAATGGTTACATGACTTAGATATAAAGTGTGGCATCATAAACACATCAGAGGAACAAGAGGAAAAAATACCTTTCAAATCTATGATTCAGATGCTATGTTTAGTTCATGACTAAACAAAACTCAAAGATGATCACAAAAATAAAATGGGCAATAAATTGTATATAAAATTTAAGGTTTGTTTTTTCAGGAACAAAAACAATGCAGTTAAAATTTAAAGGCATGCAGGTAAATTAAGGGTGGGGAGGGCAGAACCTTTGTAACAAAATTCTCTAATAAAGGTCTCATTTCCAAGATATATAGGAATCTGACTAAGATTAATAGGAATACATACCAATGTGCAGTTAATAAATAGGTTTGGGAAATGGAACTATTTTCCAAGGGAGAAATCCAAATTATCAAATTAAAGCAACTTTGAGGTTATACTCCCCTTTTATCATATGGGCAAAGCTAACAGCAACAACAACAACAAAAGAAAATAACAAATACTGAAGGAGCTATGGCAAAATTAAGGTGTAATAATGGACTATAAGTGGAACTATCAATGGATCTAGCCATTATGGAAAAAGTGTGGAACCATGCCCCAGAAAGTTACTAAACTGAGGACCAGTGATATCATTACTAGCTTTATATTCTAAGAGATCCAATAAAGAGGAAAATATTTGAAAACAGCAGCTTTTTTGTGGCATCAAAGAATTGAGTAGAAGTGCCCCTCAGTCAGGGACCTGTGATCTCAAAGTCACATGTGGCCCTCTAGGTCCTCAAGTGAGGCCCTTTGACTGAATCCAAACTTCACAGAACAATCCCCTTAATAGAAGGATTTGTTCTGTAAAACTTGGACTCAGTCAAAAGGCTGCACCCAAGGACCCAGAAGGCCACATACAGCCTCAAGGCTATAGGTTCCCCAACCCTTAGGTAATGGCGGACTAAACTATGTTATATACATGTAATGGAATACTACAGTGCTGTAAGAAATGGAGATGGTAGTGGTGTTAGAGAAACTTCAGAAGACTTGTATGAACTGTTGCAGGCAAATTCAAGAGAAAATTTTGTATAATAACAACAACACTGTAAAAAACAATGTTGCAATATCAGCATTGGTTTCACTTTCACATACCCTTCTTATTCAATGATTCAGGTGGGGCAGTTGGAATACTCCTTGTTTTCATTGCTGCCTCTATCTTGGTTATTCAGTAAACTCTGCTTTGAGCTTCACATAATTTGGATTTACCATGGAAGCAAGTTTCTGTTAGCTATTATCTCCAAACCTCCAAGGCACTCTTCTTTCCTCAGGACACTCTCCAATGAGTTCAGTGCCTAACTCAGTCTTTCTTGCCTCCCAAATATCTGTCCTAGTGGACTTCAAAATACATATTTCCTAAAACATTCTAACCTCATAATTCTTAAAAGTGTTCAGTTCACATGGTCTACCCCTCCATCTCACATCAGCTACAGAAAGAGAAAGTCTTAACCTTGAGTTTACCGTTGCCCACAGGTGTTCTACTTCTTTGTTTATAAACTCTGAAATTTCCTCATCAGAATTTGATGAAATCCTTCATCCTCACCAGGACCTCCTGACCTTTCACTTCTTACCATCACACCTGCACTGACTGCACTCTTCTCCCTTCCCCATCCTGATGATTTGTTAAATCAGTTTAACTCTACATTGTTCTCTTCCCTTAACATTCTTGCCCTGCCAAGTTTCAGCTTTGGATTACATCTGATGTCTTCACTGCAACTCACATACCATTGAACAAAGCTGGAGAAAATCATTAAATTACATTGACTGTGTCCACTGCAAATTTACATAATCTCAACATGACCCTAACTTGCAATAAAGCATTCTTTTCATGTCTTCCCTCTTTCTTCCCTCCTCAAGCATTATATAGTTGTCCCTTCCCTTCACCCTCTCAGCTGAGAACTTTGTCTCATATTTCACTGAAGAAAACTGGGCCAAGAACTCTCTCTTATCCCTGCCTTTATCATCTCCCACGACCCACATGCCTTCTGTCACAATCTCATATGAATAGGTGACCCTTTTCTTTGCTAAGGTAAAACCTTTCTCTATGCACAAGTGGTCTCATTCCATCCCCTCTTTTTCCATCCCATCTTTTCCAGCACATTTCTCCTTATATCAATGCTATTCCCTCACTAATCTTCAATCTTTCCTTTACTGGATGCTTCCCTACTGCCTCAAACACAGTCAAATCTTCACTATCCTCAGAAATACTCTCACTTGATCCATGAATCTATGCTCACTATTTTCCTGTATCTTTATTCCCTTTTGTGACTAAAATCCTTAAGAAGTCCATTTACAATTGGTGCCTCCATTTCCTTTCCTTTCACTCTCTTTTTAACTTTCTATAGCCATATTTCCTTCCATAATAATAATTCAATTAAAATTGCTCTTCCCAAAGTTATCAATGATTGGACATCTCAAACTGGATATCCTTTATACATTGATAAGCTCATCATGTCCAAAATTACACTGATTCTATTTCTCAAAAAAACAAAACCTCTTCTCTTCCTAACACTTTACTTTCACTGTCAGGGTTAACACCATCCTCCAAGTCCTTGACTCTTCACTCTCACCACCCTCACATTCAATATGTTGTCAAGTCTTGTCAATTCTCAGTTTATACCATCTCTCATATATATCCCCTTCTCTAATCTAACATTTTCACCATCCTAGTGCTAGTCTTCATTACCTCATGCCTAGACTACTATAATAGCCTTCTCATTGGTTTTCCTGATTCACATCTTCTTACTCCAATCCATTTTCCACTCTGCTTTCAAACTTTTATCCCTAAATCACATAATGTCACTTATCTATTCAACAAACTCCAATAGATCCTTATCATCTTCAGGACCAAATATAAAATCCTCTGCTTAGGATTCATGACCTTTCCCCCTTCTCTTCCTTTCCAGTCTTACACTTTATTCTCCTTCTCTAATCACTCATATTCTTTAGAATCCAATGACGTTGATCTTCTTGCTGTTCCTTCCACAAGACATTCCATGCATTTGCATCATGTGCCCCCCATACCTAGAATGTTCTCCCTCCTCATCTATGTCTCCTGGCCTCTTTAGCTTCCTTCAATGCTAAATAAAATCTAATACAAGAAGCCTTTCCCTGAATCTGACATCTCTGCTCTGGAAATCTCTAGAGTACCTGCCTTAAGCATTTTCCAGAGTATAGGCCTCCACAAAAGCAAAGATCCATGTGAGTGCATTTGTCAAAGCATTTCCTATGATGGAGCTCACTAGTTGGACAGTAGTTTAAGTAATTAAATAAGGTCTGCTAAGAAGTTAATAAAGTTAATTTTTAAAACTGCCCAAAAGGAAAGAAAAGAATGAGAAAAGAGAGGGAAGAGAGAAGGGTTTGGAATGGAGGGGGTGGAGGGACAGGGTAGTGTAGAGTTAAACCCCATTCTTGCTACCTGTTTTTGTTGGAAATGATGATTCTAATTTTATTAAGTTCTTTCTCCTATACAAATTCCTTATAATCCTGCATGGGTACTAGGTTCTCATCTGTATTCAGATCCACAGGAAAATGCCAGCATTAAGTATTGTTATCTTGGACATAATATTTCTCTGTTCCCTGTGTCTGTCATCTCCTCCTGTGAAAGTCACTGGGTTTTTCTCCTTGATAAGTTAAATTGGGGGTTTAAAGGAACCCCAAGAAAGAGCTTAGAGATAATTGAACGGTTCAGTCACCTTATCTTCTGCCAACTAGTGCTCTCCTTCCTCCCCTCACTGCAAACACTCCTCAAACCTTCAGAAACAACAAACCAAAAAAAGCCTACATACATTTCCCAACTAAACTAAAGTATCCCTAAGGTCCCCAAATCTTCATAACTATGATGGAGGAAAGGCATAGATTATGCATAAAGACATATGTGCACTCCTGTCTTCTTTCTGTTTCTTCTGCTTTGTTCTCAGCAAGGCTCTGCCCCTTGCTGATGATTCACTAAGGAGAATTTAAGTCAATGTCTGCAACCTGGGAATATGATTGCTTAGCAACATTCATGTTACCACCAGACGTCTAGCTAACAAAAGCTTTGAGGTAATATATAAAATCCATTAACTACTGAAAAAAAAAGCTTTGATTTATGTCAAATGCAAAACTGATCCTCTCCCACTACTTCCAGAGATGCTAGATCTAGATGCTAGATCCTAAAAGGAATGCCTTTAAGGCAGAGGTTCTCCAAGCATACAGATTCTAACAGAGACCCCTACATACACCCTCTGTTCTCTTACTGGGATTCACAACTTTGCATACTACTTACCCACAACATTTTGCTATTCTTGTTGTAGAGACTGCTTTAATAGAAAATAATACAATGATG
This sequence comes from Pseudocheirus occidentalis, assembly GCA_028646575.1. Lineage (NCBI taxonomy): Eukaryota > Metazoa > Chordata > Mammalia > Diprotodontia > Pseudocheiridae > Pseudocheirus > Pseudocheirus occidentalis. Next base: position 116,290,974 of record CM053595.1, on the reverse strand, counting down.
CTTCACAAATGTCTCTTCTCTGTACCCCCTGTCTATATACGAGAAGTGAGAAGATATACTTTCAGCATACTTAATCACCTTTTAAAAATACCTATTGGAAAGACTGGGGTAGATGAAAATCTCACTCTGGCAGGAGTTGTACTTTCCTGATAAATAACCAGCATCCAAGAATCATGAATCACAACTATGTGAACCATTTAGAAAGACTACCATTTCCTTGGATCTCATATGTGACCTCTCTATTGCACTTTTCATGTAATGCTGCATATTAAGGAATCTCAAAATCAAAGTAGTAAATGTTTGAAAGGACATTAAGAATCAGTCTAACCACTCGTCTTACAATTGAGTAAACTGAGGCTAAGAAATATTAATTATTTATACAAATTCAGAGAGGTAGTATTCCATAGTGAACAGAGAACTAATCTCAGGATGAGAAAGACTTGAGTTCAAGTCTTACCTTTGACACATACCGGCAACAGGTTCCTGAGGAAGTTGTTTAATATTTCAGTGGCCCAGTCAAGTAAGAGTTGGAGAGCAAGTGTTAATCTGCATTGACAGAAGAAATGTCCTGACTAGTAGCTCCCAATGCTAATGAATCACAGGTCTAGTCTAGGATTCCATGAAAATTCATTGGCCAGAACAATAGTTTTGTTTCTGCTTTAGGCAGAGATCACACGTCAAAACTGAACTTTGTCCTCACCTACATGAAGAGCACAAGTTTCTAGCACTAGAGTTTGTTAGTAACTTTATTGAATAAATGGATGAAGACAATATCCCAAACAAGATTATGGAGAGTCAGACAAAACTGAAACAGCTTGATGACAAATTAGTTAGAGCAGCTAAGTAGCACCGTGGGTAGAGTGCTGTGCCTAGAGTCAGGAAAACCTGAGTTCAAATCCAGCCACAGACACTTACTAGCTGTAGACCCTCAGCAAGTCTCTTAACCCTGTTTGCCTCAGTTCCTCATTTACAAAATGAACTAGAGAAGGGAATGGCAAACAAATCTTTGACAACAAAACTGCAAATGGGATCATGAAGAGTTGGACATACCTAAAAAAGATGGTTAACAACAACAACAATTCCCAATTCATATGTGGAATAATAACTCAGTCCTAGCATTAACAGATTTATGAGGAATGTCAGGTTATTTTTAGTGTCTCTCCCACTTTCACATAACTCCAATCCCAAGATCCCAGGCACACAATTCTGAAGGTGCACCCTTAACTGGCATATCTCCTTCTCACTGCCAGTAATGTTCCAGATGTTCATCATATTGTTGTTTCAGTGAACCCTACTGTTTCCCATACCTCTAGATAACATATATGAATCCTAAGAATAGGGTTTAAGAGACTCAATTTTTTTACCCAAGTATCTAATTGTAAGAATTTCAGTGCCTAGAGTTGAACACGGGTAGAGAGATTAGGGAAGAGAATATGTATTTTCTTTCATCAAACCATAAGAACAACTGCCTATCCTACCTATGCAGCCTCAGAGTCGCCAACCAAGTGATTTAGTCAGTCACTTCTGGAGAAAGATAAATGCACTAGTCAAAGAAAACAGCCAACCTCACTGCATAACGTTAATTAAACCCAGCTTTTGGAATCCAGAACTACAGTGAAGTACTGGTTCTCAGACTTTGTTCAAACCTAACAGGCCAGCTGCATAGAAGTTTGCTTCTAGATTGGCATGCCTTATTTCAGAGATGTCATTTGAGTCATTTACTCATGTTATATTTTCCAGAAATATCTGAGGTTTTTTCCAAAGTTGTGTTAATTGCTTCATACTTGCCATTCATTCTGGAAAAGAGAATGTGCAGGAATGATTTTGCTAAAAAACCAAACCCCCCAAAAAGCCAAGAGGAATAGAACTTGATATATCAATATAATAAAAGATGTTTTGTTCCCTGTTGACAGTCTTCTGACTCAGGCAAAAGAAAGAGAGTACCCATAAACAAATGAGAATCTCAATTTCTGATTAAAACCAATCATAACAAGTTTTCTTATCCATCTATGGAACCCAAACATTGTCTGGATTAATCTATAGAAGTGGGAATCATAGAAGACCATGATCTCTAAAGAATCAAACTCATGAGTGACCCCCAAAGAAAATAGAGAAAGAAGTATGGTAGGTATGAAGTGTCATAGGTAATCAGCTGCATATGAATAGGCAATATAATCTAGGATAACTTGTAGGGCAGAGGCATCTATAGAGGAATTGAGAAACTTAAAGGAGTTGTGAGATCATGTGGAGACTAGTAGTTGGTAACTAAGACAGTCATCCAGTGGGTGAGAATGAAGCATTTCATCCTTTGGTTCTAAATACATATTAGTTCCATAATCAAAAAAAATTTTAATTATACCCAAAATGTATGATCAGATAGGATAAACAGAGAATGTAGAGTAATTGACTCTAGTGATGGTGTCAGGACAGTGGGAGCAAAGAAGGAGCACAATTTTAAGCAAGCTACTTATTCAATGGTAAATTTGACCCCTACATCACCCTCACTAAGGTAAGTAAAGGTCAAAGAGAGCATAGGCTTAGGCATTTCCCCCTCAGGAAATTATTTTCTCTCATAATTGGCTTTACATAATATGATCCCTAGAGAAAATTGTGATTTGTAGCTAGGGCTTCAGGATTAAAAATGAGAGATTAGTTTGTCTCTTGCTTCCACAAATTTCTTCCACTAAAACCTCCTGCTTTTGTCCCTCATCTTTGAACATAATCATAACTCTAAGGGAAAAATAAAATTATCCATGAGCCAGTACCTCAGACATCACTATTGACCTGGTAGTAGAATTTCAAGTCTCAACCTTATAGGAAGGTGAAGCAGTCTTGAGAAACCAAGCCTGTAAAGTTGCATCTAATGTTTCATGGCCAAAAAAAAAAAATAGAAGCATACTTTTACCACCAATTCCTCAAGCCAAATCTCTGCAGACAGAAACTCTGAATCACTTGAGATCCAATTCTAATCAAGAATATGACATTCTGAATGACCTTTGGTAGGGATAAAATTAGCAGGGTCAAGGAACCAATCTCCAATTCTCTCTAGACAAAGTACACAGAACCAAAGGAGAGAGAAGTCAGATCCTTGATATGCCATCTACGTCCTGCATTGGCTTCTATTCATAGACTCAAGATTTTTCTAGTCGATTCTTACACCTAAAATTGTCATCATTTGTAGGCCAAACATGGTACAGGGCTCCAGGACAGACTAAAAAGCTCCCAGAGGAGCCTTAGGCTTCAAATGACAAGCTAGCATTCATCCCTCCAATCTATAGCAACCCCCTCAAGTAGCCTAACATCCAATTATTCAGATTAGAAAAATGGAGTGTGATCAGCATTGAAGATGGAAAATAGACTTAGCCCAATAATTAGAAACAGTGTTTTCATCTTCACAGATATTCACAAGATATTCTTCTCAATCAGTTGGTCAAAGAAGTTGGCTAGAATGTCTATTTCCCTCTCCTAACATCTGCTCCTTGGAATCCCCTGGACCCAGTGTGACTTTGAAGAGTGATCATCCTTATGCACATGACCCAGCTAATCATCAAATTGACCATCTGGGTATAAGAAATGGGTGAAATAGCATAGTATTATTTTGGTAAGCATCTTATCTTTGTGAATTTTGAATGACTTCATTAAAAATTCATCCCCTAAGTAAACAACACCTATTTTTAATGCTTATATCCACCATCAATTCTAATAATTGATTTGGTTACTGCTGAAAAGGAGAATATTATCAGAATAGGAAATTTTCAAAGGTTCTTTACTCTAAACAATGAAGAGGCTTTATTTAAATTCCATTAATCCCTATTTCCACCACCACCCCCTCACTTTTGCTGGCACATTTTGCAAGATTTTCAGGTGTACTAGAGACCTCCCTCTAGGCCAGTGGTTCTCAACCTTCGTAATGCTGCTACCCTTTAATACTCGTATGCGGGGGTATCTGTATGTGGGCAGACCCACGTGGAGACCCACGTGGAGACGGATAGAGGAGTGGTGTCTCAGTTCCTAAGACCATCAGAAATATGTGTTTTCCAATGGTCTTAGGTGACGCCTGTGAAAGGGTCATTGACCCCTAAAGGGGTCATGACCCACAGGTTGAGAACCACTGCTCTAGACTTTAATGTATGATACTGTAGAAAAAACATAGGACAAAACAGCTGTCAGAATCTAGATTTCAGATCCAATTGTGCTACTCACTCAACCTTGGACAGAACTCTTTACCTCTAATTTGTGGAGGGTTTATACCATCTCTTAAATGAGCTCTGTAAGATTAATAAGACTTATATCAACATCCCCATCTGATGCAAAGGGAAATAAATGGAAGCACTTCATGGCCAAATAACTTGGTTAGTGTCACTCAGAGAGTGACAGAACTGGAGACAAAGTTCAGGCCCCCTGGGCTCAACACCATAACCCATTAAAAAAATCTTAAATATAAAGTTGTCTTCTTTCTCAAGACATCTGAGTTGGGTAAACTTGTCTACCTGAGACCCTGAGTGAACCTCATTTAATTACAGGGGAGTGAGTAAATGGCATCATTGTGAGGAGAAGGCAGCCTCTCATGCTAGTCTTTTCCATCTCACACGGCTCTCCGGATAAATATGTTGTGAACACAGATTGTAAAGTTTGGAGCAATTGATTTCACAACCACTAAAAAATGAGGGGGACTTATAAGTCTTGCCCGGCCTCAGGAAGGGAAGTCTGTCAGTGAGGTGGCCTGGTAGGGCCTATTTTACCATTTGATGGCTGTGTCCTTCTAGGTCAAGACTCAAGGAAGAAAAATACAGGTATAATTACTTCTGATAAGTCTTATAGATGTTATTGGTAGCATACAAACCACCAATAGAACAATCACCCAGATAATCAACTTTAATCAGACTATAGACCATGTGCTTAGGATAGTCAAAGTCTATGGGAGTTTTATAGAGATTTATAGAGAGGTATAAAAAGTAAGCTAGAGTCTTTCACAAATACACCAATCAAGGCTCATCAGAACCCAGAGATCTTTGAATGTACAAATCATGACTAGGTCAGTTAAGAATAATCACAGGGACTGGGAGGATTCTTTTGGTTTCAGGGACTGCATTCATTAATCAGCCATCCTAGCTACTGTTGCTGAATAAATAGAGAATTCACTATACCGAGAAACTACTCTGATCTGACTACCCTGAATCAGTAATGTAGACAAATTCCCCATGACCTAAATCAGTTTTTGACTTGAGAAAAGGGCCAGCCTGTCTTTCAGTTGGATAGAAGTTGTACATGCATAGTTAGACCAAGTCTAAAGAACTTGCTATGTCTAGTCTGGAGAAGAAACCAATAGAACTGATATATAGATTGACCACCCTTACTGAATATTCATACATGTGTCTTTAATTAGTGTTTCTTAATGTTTAGTAAAAGGGTGATTTCATTTTTAACTATTTTTAATTGATTCATTCTATCCAGATCCTTATTGTGCTTTTGGGGACAGTGTATGACTGACCTGATATAGAGATGATGGTTAGAAACACAAAATTGGACATGGAAGTGAATTACACATGCAGAAAGAAAGATGGATAAGAGATGAATAACCTGACTGCTGCACTGATACCCAAGAAATATGAGGTGATTGTGAGGAAGGCCTCCGATACCACTGGTAGATTTTATGTTTAGGGTATCAGAGAAGAGAGGCTAGAAGCAGCAGGTGAAAGGACACCAGTGGTTTATTAATATAGTTATTCAGTCAATTCAGTCACATCCAACTCTTCTTGGCTTGATTTGGGGTTTTCTTGACAAAGATACTTGTTTCCAACTCATTTTACACATAAGGAAATTGAGGCAAACAGGGTTAAGTGACTTGTCTAGGGTCACACAACTAGTAAGTGTCTGACGCTGGATTTGAACTCAGAAAGATGAGTCTTCCTGACTCTAGACCTGGCATTACCTAGCTACCCTCAGGAAAGAAAACCCAAACCAAAGAGATTACAAATCATCTGAAGGGATAAAGGTTACTCAATGTTTTTAGAAGCTATATTGAATTGATGATTCATTTTGAATTTGTAGTCAACTAATAATCCCAAGTTTTTTCCATGAAATTAATTTATTTGCTCTACTTGAACTTCTACTGCTTCCAATATGATCTCTCCCATGTATTCAGAATGATCACAGGAATGTCTCTCAAATATAACGTCTCCAATTTAATCTTTACTTTTTACTGTTCTACCTTCTTGAAGCACTATCACCCATCTCCTCTGTAACACCAAGACTAAGGCACCAATAAACTAAGGCAATAGAAGAGGTCTTCATACAAAGATTTCAATGGGACAAAAAGAACATAGGCAGATACATTTGTTAGTAGAGTCAATGACCAGAAAGAGAGAAGACAAGATAAAAGAAGGGTATTAACAGAGGCGGTAAGATCAATTTCAGAGTTTGGTAGATTGAAAAGAAGCTGTAAAGCCAAGCACAAGCAGCTTTCCAGAGGACTGCGGCTGTGAACAGCTTTCAAGGTTCTCATTACACATAGTGAGTTCTCGATTTATTCAGTAACAAAATAAGACAAAACATTCACAGAAATCAAAGTACAGTATTCACAATGTTACAACTTAACAACTTATCACTAAAGTGGCCACATAGATTTCACCAAAGAGGTCACGTAGTTTTAAGCAAAAGATAACATTCATTTAGTAAGAATTCAATCATTTAGTAAGTCCTAAATTCAATCATCCTTAAGGAGGCAAGCCTCCTTAATTGACATAAAGTACGAAGGTCAAGGTTCTCCACCCCTAGGTCACATTGTCTTGATCTCTTCAATCAAAAAGTCTTCTTTCATCTTACATGGAGAAATCCTTAACTCAATTATCTAAATTTAAAGATCAAAGTTCTCCAGCCCTAGACCACAGTAACTCTTGATCTTCTCAGTTTGCATTAAATACCCAAGGACAGGTCTTTTCATCTTGACTTGAAGCAGGCTCTCGGCTTCCATGACTCCTGTTCCATGTTCCCAGCTCCTTCCTGAAACTATCCAACTGCCACCTGGATTACAAGGCAGACAACTCTCAGTTCTTTGTCCAGATTCTTATCTTGTTTCATATGAAGCTCACAGTATCTAATCCACCTCAAGTCCTTCACAGTTTCTGTTCCTGGGAAGACAAAGCTTAACAAAGCCACAATAACATTCATTTACATTGCTGGCATCTTCATCAATTCACTTTCTGCCTGAGAAATCAACATAGATCCAACAACAAGGTCTGAGACAAAGTAACATCAAAACAGACAGACAAATTACCAGCACCACAGTCATGCTTCCTCCCAGTTCTCATTTCATCTCATTTCTCAGTTCTCATTCCCCAAAGTTCTGGCTGGCCCTCAGAAGTTCTCAGCAGCTCTGGCTAGTTCTCAGAAGTCCTCAGCAGAAGTTTTGGATGACACTCAGAAGTCTTCAGCAGCTCCAGTTGGCCCTCAGAAGTTCGTGGTAGCTCTGCTTGGCCCTCAGAATTCCTCAGCAGAAATTCTGCCTGGCTCTCAGAAGGAGATCTGCCACCACAAATTCTGTTCTCCAAAGCTCTTCCTTCTCCAGCCTCGGTTTCTCCTTATATATGGTATTAGCTGCTCCGTGCCTCACCCCTTCCTATTACATTAGCAAGTTCATCCCACTATGGTATTCACAAGTCCTGGGTCTTAATACTTGACACAATCATGAACTTGGAACAAGGTGCTAAGTACCTGTTTGATTGAAATTACAATGGACGGGGAAGATTTTCAAATTTCCATTACATTACAGAAGCAAGGAAAGTTAGAAAGTGAGAAAATTAACAATTAGGAGCATAATTAAAGTATCTGTTCAACAAGGGATAAGGAATCCATGAGATCCAGATATGCTATGGCCAAAGGTTATGCTAGAATAATTGTATGGCCTCTAAAAGGTAAATACCATTTTCTGGAGCTGGTTTCCTGCTTTTTGGTTGAAGGGAGAAAGTGCCATTGCTTCACTTCAGGTCTCATGATTAGTCTCCAGCCTCCTAAAAGAAGAAGAAGGATATTCCATTATAAATAAGTCTCCTTCCTTGCCTATGATGAAAGGGAAGAAGATATCATTCCACCATGCTTCTTTCTTTAGTTTCTGGTGAGGGATGATGGTTCCAATCCATTGCACTTTCTTCAGCCTCCACGAAGAAGAAAAATGACATATCATCATTCCAGGTTTCTTGCCTGTTTGATGGCCTTTTGCAAAAAAGAGGAAGAATGGCATTCTATAGTCCCATTATCCTGCCTATTTGGTGAGGAGAGAGGGATTCATTCTATCACACCACATCTCTTTCCTGGTTTCCAGTGTCCTATCACTCACCAGTTTCCCACCTTTGCAGTAAGGAGAGAGAACACCATTCCATCAGGTGATCTCCTGCTTCCTGCTAGAAGAGGAAAAACTGAGCACCAGATGAAGGTGAAGGCTTTAGGGAACCTGGAAAGGCTCATATGAGATGATTCAGGGATGTGGGCAGAGTCAGGAGAACAATTTACACAATAAAAACAACATGGTAAGGACAATGTTACACTTAAAGCACCATTTGCACTTTTGCTCATATTCTATGACTCACTGATTCAGGTGGGAAAATCGAAATAATCCTTATTCTCCATTGCTGCTTTGAGCTTCTCCCTCTACATCTATTATGGAGTAACCTCTCTTCCTTCGAGGTTCACTCAATCCATATTCCCCTCTCTGTCATTCCTTTGTTAGCTTTTCTATACTAATACCCAAGATATTCAACTCCAGATACTCTACTCAGTGAGTTCAGTTCAGGACCACAATCTTCTTTCCTCCTTAACCCCTATATTTGTTCTATTGGACTTCAATATACATATTTGTATTCCCTGAAACAATCAAATCTCATAGTTCCTCAAATTTATTCATTTCATATAACCTACTGCTCTATCCCAACACATCCACACACAAAGAAGGCCATACCGTTAATTGTACCATCACCCACAAATGCACTATTTCCACATTTATTAATTCTTAAATCCCCTTATCTAAGCATAATCTGTTGGTATTGCATTTCTGCCTCAAAAACTCTACCACTGTTCTTCATCTTTACCAAAGCCTCCAATCCCTCAACCCTTTGGTTCTTCCCCAGGCCATCACCTTTTCATGACCTATATTCTGCTCCCTTCCTCATTGCAATTCCTTGGTGAAGCATTCCAATTCTACACTGTCCTCATCTCTGGAGTACCTTAACCCTTTAGGGTGTTGCCTATCTTGCCCTGACAACATTCAGTTTTTAATACCTCCAATGATTTGTTGCTTTCATTCCTACATGTGTGTTACTGAAAAAAGTTGGAGAAAAGCATAAAATTGTGCTTACTGGATCCATTACAAATATATATTACATATCTTCACTGGGGCCCTTGCCACAGCAAGTAATCCTTTTGTTCCTTTGTATACCTTTTTTAATTAACTCAATCCACTCCCCACAATTCTTCTTGCTTCTTCCAAAACTTTCCATCTTTCTTCAGACCTTCCTTGGTGCCACATTACTCCCACATTCTCAGTTGAAAACCTTACTTTATATTTTACTGAAAAATTTTAGGCTATTCACCAAACAGTACCTCTTCTACTTCCTCATCACACTTATGCCTTCTGCCATGATTTCCTCCTTCATTCCTGTTTCACATGAGTAGATAACCTTTCTTCTTGCCAAGGAAAATTCCTCTATATGCATGAAGGATCCCTTTCCAGCTCATCTGCAACAGATCGCCCCTCTCTAACATCCATAATTACTTGCATCATTCTGTCTACTACTGTCTGCTCACCTCCAGCCTACAAATATATCTATTTCCCTCATCTACAAAAAATATTACTTAATCATGCATCCCTGTATGTACCATTACATATCTCTCCTTTGTTTTATAACTCAAATCCTTGAAAAACATATCTACAATAGGTGCCTCCACTTTCTTTCATCTGCATCTCATAATTCTCTGAAGTCTGACTTCCAACATCATTATTCAATTAAAATTGCTCTCTCTGAAGATATTACTCTTGTCCTTGATAGTCTTTCCTCTCCAGGTTTTTGTGATGCAACTCTCTCCCTCCCTTCCATCAAAACTTCTGAATTTCTGTCAAGGGCACTATGATTCTCCCAGTCACCCAGGCTCTTCTTCCTGGATAGAGATCATCCAACCCAAAGAAGTTAATATCACCGATAGATGCAATGTAGAAGTAAAAGAGAAAATAGACTACAATAGAGCCTTTAGGTATACTCAAGTTGATTGCCATGACAGCGATGAAGATCCAGCAAAGAAGAATGAAAAGAAATAGTTGAATAAATAAGAGGAGAACTGTGAGCAACAGTGTCAAAGGTTACAGAAAGTTCCATAAGAATGAAGATTTTAAAAAGACCATAAGAAAGTGGAGGCTTCAGTGAACTGATCTGATTTTTACAAAATTGAGTTGCCTCAAAAAAAAGGTAAGATGCTTTTTTATAGGAGAAGTGGAAGAATAGGTTCTAGCAAAAAGAAAACTAGCCATTTTTGCACTCAAAATGAGTAATACAACAAATTCCCAGGAGAAAACAGGATGAAATGCACAATAAGATTCAGTTGAGAAGGAAAAGATGCTCTGAGGAAAGCTAGGTAGGGATGAAGGAGATAGAGAAGCAGGGAGGTAAGGAGGCAACACATCCTCCTGATTTATTATTTGGGTGGCTTATTCTTTGGAAAAAATATATGCTTTCAAAATTACAGTGAAACTCAGCTGATCCTCCTGTATTAGAGCTTTAAAGTGCTCAAGTTTGGAGCTGTGAAACACTAAAATAGTTGCTATACTTACTGCTATGCTTAACATTATAAAGATAGATCACCCTTTCATTGTCCAGCCAGCTATGTTGAGTCTTCAATATATGAAATGTTTGACTGCATAATATAGAAAATACAAGTTTCTCTCAACGTTTGTAAATTGAAGACCCATTGACTTGCAATCAAGTGTATTTGATCTAGTTTCCACCCGCTTCTTACTCATTGCCCCCTAGGTAATTTCAAAAACAGAGAGACACTGAGCCAAGAGTTATTTATATATTTATTTTGCTTTGAAGAAAATACTAAAAGTTGGGGACAGCAGTTAAGGAGTATATGCAGCAGCCAGGGACTAGGAATAGCTGATCATTTAAAGATATGGTTGATATTTCCTGGATAGCATTGGTTCTAAGTTGAAGGGAATCCTCTTTTCCTAGAAAACATCAAAGAGAAAGTCAGTGATGAGTCCTTCAGATTGCACGAAGGTACAAAAGTGAGCTAGCAGAACCTAACCCCAAAATGGCAGAGATTCAAAAAAGGCATTGTTAAAAGTGAGATAGAGCAGAGAATTTGGAGTTAGAGGCAAAATGGTTTCCCAATTGGGCTTCACTACTTCTGAAGAGGTCATTTTTGTAATCTCTCTAGGCTTCATTTACAGAACTGAAAAATGAGTGGGCTGCAGAAGATGAAAAGTTCCATTTCTAGAACCTTATGAACTCAGAAAGTGAAAAGCCACTGCTAAGTATGGATCTGCCATGTGCAAAGCCATGGACAGGGTGATTTCAATGTTCCTAGAACCCTTTGTGCAAATAAACTTTTTTATCCAACTGAATCATTAGTTACGTGAGAGTTAGTATGTGAGAGACCAGAAGAGATTCCATGGAGAAACTTGGAGAGGAAGAATGAAGGACAATTTCATCACCACCATCAAATACACATGATCATAATTATTATTGTAAGGTCTTAGATTTAAACTTGAAGAGATAATAGGAGTGGTCTAATCCAACCTCACTCATTTTGCATAAGAGGAATCTGAAGCCAGAGAGGTAAAGGGACTTTCTTAAGGTCACACAGGGAGTTGAAACTACTGACTCCACTTTTATCACTCTTCACTCTGCTTCTCCCAAGGGAATACATTTCAACCAACTATTCTCTCCTTCAACTAATAACCAAACAAGGGTCAGTAGTCTCAAAATCAAAAGCCTGACAATAGATGGAGATGCATCAAAACATTTCTAATATACAAAAAGACAAAAGACTAAGACGCAAATCCAAAGGAGGCTGAAACCTATTTCAAATAGGTACAACATGAGGATCCCTCTGATATGACTTGGGAGTTCACCTTCCTATAGTTGAAGTGAACCAAGGAGATGCTTAAATCCCAGGTGAACTGTAGGATTTTAGATTAGTCTGGAAGATTCCCTGCAAGTCTTTAAAGAGTACCTACCTTAATCGTGTTCTGGCGTACAAGCTTCTGCAGAAATAAAGACATATGTCAGTAGATTTTTAAATATCACTTCCTACCATAGAGATCACACAATTATACAAGTTCTACAAAGAAATTAAAGTATAGCAGCTTCTAGAGGAAGGGAAGAACAACAAAAGAGGGGAAAGGAAGAGTTTAAGGTACAGGGAAGAGAGGAACAGGGTACAATAAAGTGGAATCAATTCCACTCTCATTACCAATTTGACTGGGGAAATCAATTTTTTCTTCTTTAAATCCTGAAAGGTTAACAAACTTCTTATAGTCCTCAAAGGCTTGTGGGTTCTCCTCTGCATCTGGACCTACAGGGAGAGGGCAGAACGAATAACTGTTCATTCTGACTCAATCCTTCCCAGGTCCTGGTTTCTATTATAGTCACCTCCCAAAGTGAAAATCCTTGAGTTTTGCCCCTTGGTCAGTTAAATTACAAGCACAAAGGGAAATGAGAGGACTAAGTGTGGGTGAGCAATTGAGCAAAGTTAATCTTCTGCCAACAATTGCCCTGATTCCCCAAATTAAGCAATTCCCAAATCTAGTGAAAAACCCATCTACATCACCGAATCATGCACTAAAACAAACTGCCCCTAATGCCCCCAAATCTCCAGAAGTGGGATGGAAGAAAGAGGGTAAGTATGAAGACACACTATCTGCTTCCTCCTGCTGTATTGTTCAAAGCATAAGTTTGCCTGTTACAGACTCAATAAAGAATAGTTCAGTCAGCATTGGCTGCCTGAGATTGTGATTGGTAAAACAATGCCTGTGTTGATATCAAATCTCCAGAGAGCAAAAAAAAGTCATTGAATCCACTGGCCACTTTACTGGGCTTTGGTTTATATCAAAAATGGATCCCCTCCTGCTACTTCTGGAGATTCCAAATGTGAGAATGCCTGAAGAGCAGGGGGAATCCAGGTAAGCAGTTTCTAACAGCTTTTCCACATCTTAACACTCTGCTCTTGGAGAGATTCACAGAATCCCATGTTACTTACCCACAAGTTTGGCAATTCTTAGTTGCATGCCATGTAACTCGCCTTTACACATGATAATCCAATGATCCCTCACAGATGTTTTTTCTATGAGTACCTGGCGTTTGCCCTCATCTGTGGAGATGATGAGAAGATATACCTTTAGCATCCCTAAGCTCTTGGAAAATCTGTTGGAAAGAGACTACAGCAGGCTTTAGGATCTCATTCTTTTGGGGAGAATCCCAGTTATAGTGAGCAGCAGCATCCAAGAATCAGATTTGGGTAACCCCATGCCCAGGACAACATCCCCTTCCACCTGATATGGCATCTTTGTAATGCACTTATCATGTAACATTGTATATTAAAGAAGCCTGAGACTGAATGTTTAAGAGTCTCAAGGTGCCCCCCAAAAACCCTGTTTATTGCCTAATTTTACAGACAAGGAGACTGAGGCCTAGAAAGTAATTATTTTCTCCTACTTTAGAAGGATAGTATGCTGTAGTGAACAAGGAAACAAGCTTCAAGTGTGTTGGTCCTAAGTTCAAGTCTGACCTCTGACATATACTGGTAAGACTACCATGAACAAGTCGCTTAAATTCTCAATATCCTCAAGCAATTCTCGAAGAATATAACTTGCAGAAGAGGTGCTAATCTGTCTTAACAGAGGGAGTTTCCTTACTGGAAGTCTTGATATCAATAAAATCTTAAGTTAAGTCCAAAGTGACAAAGACAGCAAGAATAAATGGATGTCTGTGTTTGTGCCTTTGCCAAGAACCATGTTGAACTTTATTTTTGTCTTTTCTTCAATGACTAGCACAATGCCTAAACACTGGAGTTGGTTAATAAATGTTTGTTGAATGAGGGCAGCAGCAGCATGATGTAAGTGACCTTGGTTCTGGTAAATTATTCAGATTCAATTGTCCCCAATATATAAATGGAAAAAATCCATTTAAAAATATTGATGTATATGGAATATTTTTTGGCATATGCCCCTTTTCTACAGAACTTTAAACCCAAGGACTTAAGTAACTGCTGCAGTGCCCCATCTTTGCATGTCTTCCCCTTTCCTCCAAGAAACATTCTGCACAGTCATATTAATTTGTAAATAAACCTTATTGGGCCACATGTATTTCTAGATGACTTATGAATCCCAGTAGCATTTAAGAAAATAATTTTGTCCATTATCTAATGGTGAAAAGGAAGTTATTGAAGTACTCTTGTGATTTCCCAAAGCAAATCATAAGAAAAGCTATCTAACCTGCCTTTGCTACCCCAGCTTTTCACACCCAAGGATTTAGTCACATCTACAGACAGACAAACCTACTCATCAACTAAATCCATACCATAGAAAATGCATGTAAATTCACTAGATATTGTCAAGAAAACAAACACATCCTTTGGACTCTAAGACTAAAGGAAAGTCTCAGTTCCCAACCTTTGTTTGAGCCTGACAGATCCCCTTGAAGGAAGCCAGATCTTGGACTGGAATTCTTTTGATACACAATGTTTGATTCACTTACCCGCAGAAAATAGCCCAGGCTGATTTGTTTTCTCTAATTTTAATTTAATCTCTTCACACCTGCCATGTTTGCTGGAAAACAGAACACATGTGAATGGCTTTGCTGGAGGCAACAAGAAGAGAAGTTTATATATCATCAAACTTAGAAAGGTGATTTGATTCCTTCACTCCTGACCCAGTTCTCAAAGTGGCAAGTAGAGGAGAATGTCCAGAAATAGATTAGCATTATAGCCTGTTATCGGATTATTCTCCCTCATAGAAAAGAATCATGTGACTGAGCATCCATCTTTTGAACACTGAA
The DNA here is from genome assembly GCA_028646575.1 of Pseudocheirus occidentalis. NCBI lineage: Eukaryota > Metazoa > Chordata > Mammalia > Diprotodontia > Pseudocheiridae > Pseudocheirus > Pseudocheirus occidentalis. The sequence goes on along the minus strand of CM053595.1, from coordinate 116,275,930 downwards.
CGTTCTCTGGGTCAAGTTATAGAGCTGAGATCACAGAACACCGTGATCTCTCAGAAATCTAAATCCAAGTAACCTCAAAGGAAATGAAGAGAGATGCACAGTATGAGTAGGCTACAGTATATAACCTAGGATTACTTATGTCATGAACTACATGGAACAAAGGCATCCACAGGGGAATAAGGAAAGTTTAGAGGAGGCCTGAGGCTATGTGGAGTTAGATAACGAATCAGAAAAAAATTACACCCACAGTTGTGAAAGTTAACCTAAGTTTTACATACATATATGTTTTTATGTGTACATTTACACAGATATGTAGGTGTATGTATATACTCTAACTACAATCTAAATCTTCTGAGCCTCTAACTCTAACACAACACACACACGTTTATATTTATATGCTAAGTATGGTCAGATTAGCTATGATGAGATTAAATATGCTGAGGATATCAAGTCATCATCTCTAGCTCTGTTCCTTGAATAGGAAAGGTAAAGATGAAGCAGGCTGATAGGATAGTTATGAGCAGTGTACTTACTGGATGGTAAATTTGGACTCCAGATCCCCATCACTAAGGCGAGTGATTGTCAAGGGTGACATGCCCTTAGGCTTCTTCCCATGAAATTCATTGTCTTTCACAATGGCCTTTACAAAGTATGTACCCTAGAGGGAATTGTGATATGTAGCTAGAAATTGAAGGAATAGAAATGAGGGAGTAAAGGGACCCAACCCTTCATAAACATCTCCAAACCATTTGGATCTTCATCCCCATCTCTGAACAGAATTCCAATTCTGAGGCAAAAATCTTGTATGAGTCAATTGCCCAGGGACCACCACAGACTTTGAGGCGAAACATACAAAGTACAGTTCTGTGGGAAGTCATTAGGTTTGAAGTGAACTAGCCATGAGAAGCCAAACCTATCAAGCTGGCCCAACTTTAATGTGGCCCAAATGTAAGCAAACATGTGGCAATGAACCCCCCCAAACTTAACCAAAGAAAAAAATGAATGAATTTTTGGAGACTCAACTTCCCTCAAAAACATTACTTATTATGAATGGTCATTAGGAAGGATAAAATTAATTGTAATATATCCCCCATTTCCAATTCATTCTAGACAGAGTAAATTAAAGCATGAAAACACTGAAATGTTTAAGTTGGAATCTACTTCCTGCATTGACTTTCCCCCATACACTTAATCCAAGATTTCTGATGGAATCCATAGCACTAAAATTACAGTACATTGCAGGACAATTATGGGGCTACTGACCCTGGTAAAAAAAAAAAAGAGCCCAGTGGAGAACTAATTTTGAAATGACAGCCTTGTGCTAGCATACATCCCTCTGTCTAATCTACAAGATCCCCAAATGAAGTCTCACCTCAAATTGTTCTTCAGAAGGGGATGCTTCCTGAGCTTGGAGCATAGAGAACAGGCTTAGTGCTATGGTTAGAAAAAGGACCTTCATCTTCACAGACTTTCACAGGTCTTTACCTTGAGTCATTCACTCAATGAAACAGGTTAGAATGAATGTACTATCCTAACATCTCTCTCTATAAATATATCCTAAGATCACTGTGGCATTGAAAAAAATGTTATCTTTTTGCACAATGTTCCAGTTAAGTCTCTAATAGAGCAATGGGGGTGGGGGTGGGGGAGGAGGGAAGAGAAAGGTGAAATAACATATTATTATTTTTGGAAGTCCTATACCTTTCTCCATTTTGAATGAATACTTGTTAAACTCCATCCAAATGATAAATCAAAACTAATTTTTGAGTTTCTGCATCCTCCATGAGTTCTAATAATTGATGTAATTACTGTTGGGAAGGAGATGTTTATCAGAATAGGAAGTAGTTCAAAGAGTCTTTGAGCACCACATAGAAAATCAGTGGTTTCAATCCAACCCCACCCCATTCCACTCCCTCATTTTTGCTGGCACATTTTATAAAGTTTTTCATGTTTATTGAAGACCTCCCTCTACTTCTGTTTTCATGATGTAGTAAAATACACACAGAGGTTGACATGCTTTCTAGACAAAGCAACAGTCAGAAAATCTGGGTTCGATTGCCAGTTCTCTTATTCATTCCATGTTAAACAAGGTTCTCCTTATCTAAATTAGAAAGGGCTCTTAACTTCTAACACTTTTACAACAGTTCTGTCAGGTCAACAAATTACATTTCATGATCCCCAATGGAAGCAGAGAAAACCTAAATGATTTCCCTGGAATCATAAAGAGTGAAAGAACTAGAGCCAAAGTCCAGGTCTGCTAGACTTAGCCCCACCACCCTCACAAATACGTCAGCTAAAAATAAAATTGTCTACTTTCTCAGAGCCCTTATAATTATCTGAATGGGGGAGACCCACCTGAGACTTTGAGTTTACCCAGATTGTTTGAACATATGATATTGATTACATGAAAACTGGCAGTCTAGCATTTGGGCTGAATTTTGCTTGATAAGGCAAAGTGCTCTGGGACATTGAATCATCTATGTTTAACTTCTTAAAAAGTAATACATCATTTATTTGCAGGTCACTCAGTAACAACTTCACTTATGTTTTCCTAAGAAACCTGATTCTTTTCTTGCAAACATAACTCTTTGACTACTTATCAGTTACCTTATCTATTACTGTGACATACAGTAAACATTAATTAAGTGCCTAGTCTATGCCAGCCACTGTTACAGCCATTAAACAAAATCAATACAGTCCCTTTTCTCAAAGAACTTCCATTCAATTAAAGAAACAACCTGTATGGGTATATAAACATATATGAAATCACTACAAGGTAGTTTGAGAGGCCAGGGTAGCATTAAGTGCTAGTAAGATTAAAAAAGGCCTCATGGGGGTGGAGCCAAGATGGCAGCATAGAAGCAGGAAAACTCTGTGAGCTCCCCTCATAACCACCTCAAATGCCTATAAAATACGACTCTAAACAAATTTTAGAACTACACAACCCACTAAGTGACAGAGAGAAACAAATCTCCCACTGAAAGCAGCCCAGCAGGCAGGTAGAAAGAGTCCATTGTAGCTTGCTGGGAGCTGAGCTTGTGACTTTAGCCCCAGGGTGGCACAAAACACCAGGAGCTGGAGCAGACTTCTGGAGAGTGGATTACCAGCAACTGTGGTGGTTTCCAGAAATATCAATCCATAAATGCCAAAGACAAAGTAAAAGGTCAATGGAACTCTGTTGGAACCAAGAACTAGGAGCACAGTTTGGCCTCTGTGGCTGAAGCAAGACGGGGTGAAGACACTAGCACTTATAGCAATGCAGCCACCTCCACGTGGCTGCTTCAGAGCTCCTGGCCTGCAGATTGTAGGGGGGCCAAGTGACCAGAGGTAATCTCTCTTGCTTTAACCCAGCTGGATCTGGATTGTGGTCTGGGGTGGTGGTCCTGAGGTATGTGATCAGTGGGCCAGAGCTGGTGGGGGCTGTAGAGACAGCACCCTCTTAATAGCTCTGGCAGCTGCGAAAACCCCAGTGATTTGGAACAAAGCTCTACCCTCTGGAAGCAGAGTTCTACTGTGCCAAAGAGCTCAAAAGTCAAGCAACTGATAGGCAACATGAGAAAGCAAAGGAAGCAAAGCAAACTCAGCAATCCAACTTTAGATTCCTTTTTTGGGGACATAAAGGATCAAAGCATGGATTGGGAGGGAGAAAATGAAGTCAGAACTCCTGCACCAAAAGCTTCCATGAACTGGTTATAAGCCATGGAGGAGCTCAAGAAGGATTTTGAAAATCAAGTAAGAGAAGCAGAGGAAAAATTGGGAAGAGAAATGAGAATGATGAGAGAAAATCATGAAAAGAGAGTCAACAGCTTGACTGGAGGAAATAACACCTCAAAAAACAGACTAATTCAAATGGCAAAAGAGGCCCAAAAAGCCAATGAGGAAAAGAATGCCTTAAAAAGCCAAATATGCCAGATGGAAAAAAAATTTCAAAAGCTCACAGAAGAGAATAATTCCTTCAGAATTAGATTGGAGCAAATGGAAGCTAAGGCCTTTATGAGAAATCAAAGATACTATTAAACAGATCCAAACAAATGAAAAAATAGAAGGCAATGTGAAATATCTCATTGGAAAAACCACTGACATGGAAAATAGATCCAGGAGAAACAATTTTAAAATTATTGCACTACCTGAAAGCCATGATCAAAAAAAGAACTTAGCAACAAGGAAAATTGCCCTGATATTTTAGAAGCTGAGGGCAAAATAGAAATTTAAACCTCTTGAAAAAGATCCCTAAAAGAAAATTCCTAGCAATATTATAACCAGCTTCTGGAATTCCCAGATCAAGAAGAAAATATTACAAGCAGCCAAAAAGAAACAATTTGAATATTGTGGGAAAACAATCAAGATAACCCAGGATGTAGCAGCTTCTACATTAATGGATGAAAGGCTTGGAATGTGATATTCTGGAGATCAAAGGAGCTGAGATTAAAACCAAGAATCACCTACCCAGCACAACTGAGCAAAATGTTTCAGGTAAAAATATGGTCATCCAATGAGTCGGAGGACTTTCATTTGATGAAAAAAACAGAACTGAATAGAAAATTTGACATTCAAATATGAAAAGCAAGAGAAGCATGAGAAGGTAAACAGGGAAAAGAAATCATAAGGAACTTATCAAAGTTAAACTATTTACATGCCTACATGGAAAATGATCATTGTAACTTATGAAACTTTTCTCAGTATGAGGACAGTTGAATGGAATATAAATACACATATATATGTATACATATATATACATGTGTGTACCTACATATATGTCTATATAGGAGGGCATATGTGTGCATGAATACATATATGAGTGTATGTGTATATATATATATATATATATATATATATATACAGGTATACATAGACACAGGGCACAGGATCAATTGAATAGGAAGGGATGATATCCTATTAGATAGAGAGACAGAGTGGGGTAAATTATCTCATATAGAAGAGGCAAGGGATAACTGTTATAATGGAGGGGAAGAGCATGAAGGCAAAAGGGTCAACCTTACTCTCACTGAATTTGGCTTAGGGATGGAATTACATACACTCTGAATTGGGTATCTTGCGCTACAGGAGAGTAGGGGGGAAGGGAATGCGAGGGGGAATTATGGAGGGAAGAGCAGGCTGGGGAAGGGAAGTGTAGTTAGAAGCACACACTTTTGCAAAAGAACAATGTCAAAGTAGAGAATAGAACAAAGTAGAGAATAAAACAAGTTGGGGGGCAGGATAGGATGGAGGGAAATATAGTCAGTCTTTCACAATATATCCACTATGGAAATGATTTGGGTAACTACACATGTACAACCTATATTGAATTGCCTGTCTTCCCAGTAAGGGTGGGTGACAAGGGAGGAAGGGAAAGAATCTGAAATTAAAAGTTTTAAAATCAAAAGTTTCAAAATTGTTATTTTTTTTACATGCAACTGGGAAGTAAGATATATAAGCACTGGGGTATGGATATCCATCTTGCCGTTACCAGAAAGTGGGAAGGGGTATGGGGAAGGATATAAGAGAGAGCAGACTGGGGGAGGGGGTATACACTGGAATCTTTGTTTTGGGTGGTGGGTAGGGGAAAGATGAGGAGAAAATTTGTAACTCAAAATCTTGTAGAAATGAATGATGTAAACTAAGAATAAATATAAAATTTTATTTAAAAAATAAAAATTAAAAAGGCCTCATGTTTGAAGTGCTTTTGAAGTGTGAAATCCCTAACATTTCAGTAAATGAACCCTGCCAGCTGCTCTCTTTTTCTCTGTGGTCATAAATACAGCACCAGTACACATTTTCCTGGGGTTTTGTCAGTGTTTCAAGAATGGGGTGGGGGGGGATTTGAGAGGGGCAGGGGGTAAGTCACCCAAATGGTGTAAACAGAGGGAACATCTATTTCAGCTACATGTGTGTCAAAGTCTCATAAGTTGTTTTTATGGTCAAAATGGGTTCCATGATCATTTTCAATATTCATGAAATAAATGGACCTCAAAAGTAGCTTATCACATTTGCAAATGACACAAAACTTGGGAAGTTAGCTAACATGAAGAACAGATTAGGATCCTAAATGATCCAAACAGCTTAGAATGAGGGGCCATACTAAGGGAATAAGCTTGGCTTCAAAAAGTCAGCTTCTCAAGACAAGATTAGAAATTTTGTACAACAGTTCACATGAAAAAAGAATCAGTGATTCTAGGGCAGTGGTTTTCAACCTTCCTAATGCTGCAACCCTGTAATACTTGTATATGGGTGTATCTGCATGTGGGTAGACCCACCTGGAGATGGATAGAGGAGTAGTGCTTCAGTTCCTAAGACCACTGGAAATATGTTTTTTCTGATGGTCTTAGGCGACCCCTGTGAAAGGGTTGTTCAACCCCCAAAGGGGTCACAACCCACAGGTTGAGAACTGCTGTTCTAGGGGATTTCCAGTTCAACATGAGGCAACATCATGACCTGCCTTAGCAAACTGACACAATTCTAAGTTCTTTTCTAAAAATCACAATTTCAAGAATAAGAGAGATGATATTCATGTTCTGCCACGCCCTGGTCAAATGTTATCTGGATTAGCATGTTCAGTTCTGAGTGCTACCTAACAGTGAAAAGTTGGAGCATGTGCAGAATAAGACTGCCCCAGATTGTGAAGAAACACAAAACCAAACTGCCCTGTTTACCTGAAGAAGAGACTTATGAGAAGCTAAGAACGGTCTTCTTGTACTTTAAGGGATCTGTTATGGGAGAGGATTAAATCTGGAACAATGATATGGCAAGGAAGGAGATTTTGACTGGATTTGAGGAAAAACTTTCTAACAATGCTAACCAACCAAAAGTGGAATGAGCTGCCTGGGGAGACACTGGATACTCGAGATATGTATAGCTATTATTCATCTATGTATCTTAGATAAAAAAAAAAACACTTATCAAAGAAATTCATTGAAAAAGTTTATCCCATTCAACCACTTCTGATCTCAACCTAGATTCGTTCATTTTGATGGTGTAGAAGCTTTTCAATTTCATAGAATAGATTAGGTATACCATATACAGGAGCACTTGAGCACAGCAACCTAGTATTTCATAAACCCGAAGATCTCACCTACTGAAGACAAACTCACTATGTGACAAAAACTGCACGAAGAACTGGAAAATGTCTGGCTGAAAGCACACACAGATCAACATCTCACACTATATACCAAGACAAACTCAAAATGAGTATGCTATTTAGGCTTAAAGGGTTATATCATAATCAAATTAGTGTAGCAAGGAAAAAATTACCTTTGAAATCAATAGATGGGGAAGAGTTCATGACCAAAGAAGATATAGAAAGGATCATAGAAGGTAAAAAGTATTTGCACAAACGAAACCAATGCAGTCAAAATTAGAAGAAGAAGAAAAGTAAAGCAATGGTGGTAAAGTTTATGCAAGATTTTCTAATAAAAGTCTCCTTTCTCAAATTTACAGGGAACAGAGTCAAATTTACAAAAATAAGTCTTTTCCTCATAGATAAATGATCAGAGGATACGAATAATAAGTTTTCAGAAGAAAAAATCGTAGCTATCTATAGTCATGTAAAAATATTCTAATAATTAGAGAAATACAAATTAGAATAGCTGTTAGGTACCAACACATTCCCATCAAATTGGTTAAGAGAACAGAAAGGGAAAACGACAAACACGATAGGAGTTGTGGGAAAATAAGTACACTAATGCCTTATTGGTGGAGCTGAGAATTAGTCCAACCATTCTACAGAACAATTTGAAATTGTGCCCGAAGGGCTATAAAACCTTTGACCCAACAATACTACTACAGTACTAAGTCTATATGCCAAAGATATCAAAGGAAAAGAAAAAAGGCCCATATATACAAAAAATATTTATAGCAGCTCTTTTTCTGAAGGCAAAGAATTGGAAAGTGAGGTGATACCCATCAACTGGAAAATGACTGAACAAATTGTGGTACATGATTGTGATGGAATACTATTGTGGAATAAGAAATGACAAGCACCATGGTTTCTGAAAAGCCTAAAAAGACATATGTGAATGAATGCAAAATAAAGTGAGCAGAACAAGGAGAACAATACACATGGTGAGGGCAATATTGTAATAATAATTAGCAGTGAAAGATTTACAACAATACCTAAATGATGAAAAATGTTCTTCACTCCCTGATAGAGAAGTGACATACTTGAGCATATACTACAATAGAATATTGTCTATAAAAGGATATTTTTTCTACTTCATTTTTCTTGCTTCTTTTTTTTATTGTTGCAACATGGTGAATGTGAAAGTGTGTTTTGCGTGACTTCATATGTATAATGGTTTTCGTATTTCTTTAAATCACAGTGCAAGAGGGAGAGAGGGAGGGAATTTGGAACTGAAAGTAAAAATTAAGAAAAAAATAATAGACATCAGGGCAGAGCCAAGACAGTGGTGTAGAAGCAGGAAAACTCCACAACTCCCACATAGCCACCTCAAATACCACTAAAATATAACTCTAGACAAATTTTAGGGCTTCAGAACTCACAGAATTACAGAAAAACACATCTCCTGCTGAAGGCAGCTTAGCAGGCAGGACAAGAAGGACTCATCTTAGCACACTGGCAGCCAGAACCAGCCCACCCTGAAACTGGGGTGTGGCCCTGCGGCCGTCAGGACAAGCTGCAGCAGGAGCCTAAAGGAGAGTGGATCAGTGACAGCTGTGGCAATTTCCAGAATTATCAAGCCATAAGAAATAAGGACTAAGTGAAAGGTTAGTGGAACTCAGCTAAATTTGAGGGAGAGGACCCGACCAAACCGGCTCCAGGGCAAGGAAACAGCAGAAGTGGCAGCCCTGAAGCTGCCTCCACGTGGCTGCTTCAGAAGCTCCTAGCCTGCAGATTGCAGGGGGGCCAAGCAATCATTCAGAGGCTAAGTGCTCTTGGCATTAAGCTGCCTGGATAGAGATCATTGTCTTGGGTGGTGGTCCTGGGATGCATTTTCAGTGAGCAAAAGTCGATGGGAGCTGCAGTGCCCTCCTAATAGCTCTGGCGGCTGTGAAAATGCCAGCAATTTAGGTCAGAGCTTTCCCCTCTGGAAGCAGAGCTCCACAGAGCTAAAAAGTAAAGCAATTGATAGGCAACATGAACAGGCAAAGGAAGTACAGTAAGAATAGCAATCCAACTTTAGATTCCTTCTTTGGGGACAAAAAGGATCAAAGCATGGAATGGGAAGAAAATAACACAGTCAGAATTCACACAGCAAAAGCTTCCAAGAAAAAGGTAGACTGGTTACAAGCCATACAGCAGCTTAAGGATTTTGAAACCCAAGTAAGAGAAGTGGAGGAAAAATTGGGAAGAGAAATGAGAATTATGCAAGAAAATCATGAAAAGAGAGTCAACAGCCAGGAGACCCAAAAATACACTGAAGAAAATAACACCTTAAAAAATAGGTTAGGGGAGGCTAGGTGGCACAATGGGGAAGGTAGGTGGTGCAATGAATAGAGCACTAGCTCTGGAGTCAGGAGGACCTGAGTTGAAATCTAGATTCAGACAGTTAACTAAAAAAAAAAATTAGCCATGTGACCTTGGGCAAGTCACTTAACCCTAATTGTCCACCAAAAAAAAGTCAAAATAATAGACTAACTCAAATGTCAAAAGAGGCCCAAAACGCCAATGAGGAGAAGAATGCTTTAAAAAGCCAAATTTGCCAGATGGAAAAAGAATCTCAAAAGCTTTCTGAAGAGAATAACTCCTTCAGAATTAGAGTGGAGTAAATGGAAGCTAAGGACTTTATGAGAAATCAAGATACTATTAAATAGACCCAAAGAAATGAAAAAATCAAAGGCAACGGGAAATATCTCCTTCAAAACTACTGACCTGGAAAATAGATCCAGGAGAGACAATTTAAAAATTATTGGACTACCTGAAAGCCATGATCAAAAACAGAACCTAGAAAGCATCCTTCAGGAAATTCTCAAGGAAAATTGCCCTGATATTTTAGAACCAGAGGGCAAAATAGAACTTGAAAGAACTCACCAATCACCCCTTGAA
>CM053595.1:116248377-116265430 GCA_028646575.1 Pseudocheirus occidentalis | reverse complement strand
TCAGCTCTGTTTTTTTCACCCAATAATTTTTAAATTTTATCTCCTGGATATATTTTCCAGGTCAGTGATTTTTTCAAGGAGATATTTCACATTGCCTTCTATTTTTTCATTTGTTTGGATCTGTTTAATAGTATCTTGATTTCTCATAAAGTCATTTGCTTCCATTTGCTCCACTCTAATTCTGAAGGAATTATTCTCTTCAGAAAGTTTTTGACATTCTTTTTCCATCTGGCAAATTTGCCTTTTTAAGGCACTCTTCACCTCTTTGGCTATTTGGGCCTCTTTTGCCATTTGAGTTAGACTATTTTTAAGGTGTTATTTTCTTCAGTCAGGTTATTGCCTTTCTTTTATTGATTTTCTTGCATCATTCTCATTTCTCTTCCCAATTCTTCCTCCACTTCTCTTACTTGATTTTCAAAATCCTTCTTGAACTCCTCCATGGCCTGTTACCAGTTTATATTTTTCTTTGAAACTTTTGGTGCAGGAGTTCTGACTGTGTTGTCTTCCTCCCATTCCATGTTTTGATCCTTTTTGCTCCTCCCCCCAAAGGAATCTAAAGTCGTATTGCTGTGCTTTCTCTGCTTCTTTTGCTTGCTCATGTTGCCACTCAATTACTTATCTTTTGAGCTCTTTTCTGCAGTATAACTCTGCTTCCAGAGGAGGGAACTTTGTCCCAACTTATTGGGGTTTATGCAGATGCTGGAGCTATTTGGAGGGTGCCATCTCTACAGCCCCCACCAACTTTGGCTCACTGGTCACACACCTCAGGGATATTACCCAAGACCATGATCCAGATCCAGGCAGGTTAAGGCAAGAGTGCTTAGCCTCTGAATGGTCACTTGGCCCCCCTATGATCTGCATGCTGGTAGCTTTGTAGCAGCCATGTGGAGGCAGCTGCAGGGCCACTGCTTCTTGCTCTGGGGACGGGGGGGCATACTCTGTCCCTCCCAGATTTAGCAAAGTTCCATTGACCTTTTACTTTGTCTTTGGCATTTATGGGTTGATAATTCTGGAAACCACTATAGCTGCTGGTGATCCACTCTCCCAAATGCTCCAGCCATGGCTTGTCGGGGCTTTCCTGCAGCTAAAACCAGGGGCTCATGCGTGCTGAGATGGACCCTTCCTGTTTTCTGCCTCCTCAGCTACCTTCAGTGGGAGATTTTTTTCTCTCTGTCATTTTGTTGATTATGTAGCTCTAAAAGTTGTTTAGAGTCATATTTTATAGGTATTTAAGGTGGTTATGGGGGGAGCCACAGAGTTTTCCTGCTTCTATGCCACCATCTTGACCCAGAATGTAGTTTTCTTATTTGTCTCTTTTAATTAAGTCAGTTTCTTCTGTTACCTTTCCTGAGATCATGATTGCTACCCATGCCTTTTTGACTTCAAATGAAACACAATAGATTTTATTCCAGTTCTTCATTTTCCTGTAGGAATCTTTATGTTTCAAGTGTGTTTATTCTGCACAGCATTTCTGTGGTATTGAGTATTATGTTGTTGAAGGATCTCAGGCTGGGGACCTATAAGCTTTCAGTGTACCAACAATTGTCTAATTCAGGGCAAAGTGTGATCATACTCTCCTAGTTTGAATTCTTCCAACTCCTGACCTGGGTTTGGATCTGAGCAAGGCAACCTTGAGCTTGCACCTGAGCGGAACTCCAGGAGACCATTGCTGTATTCAGTCACTGTCAGATAGCTAGTAGGCTCTTCTGGTTCCATGATAGAACTATAGGCTCCTCTTTATTCTAAACTCCTTTCCTTGGTTATTATTCTGTAAGCTTTGGACTGGGCTTCAGGTTATACCTGAGTTCCTTCTTCAGTCCCAGGGTCAGAGACATACAACTACTACTCTCTTGTTCCTGATCTTTGGCTAGTTACATAGTTTGAGGTTGAAACTACTCCTTTTCCTGGTCAACCACCCTAATCATAGGTTTCCTTCTCAGTCTGTACTGGATCTATAACTCAGATCTGAGGGGAGAATGGCAAAGTTGACAGTTGGCATCTGCTTTTGTTTTCTGAACAGTGTCAGACCTCATGATGCTGGATCTGGAATTTCTCCCTTCCCAGCACACAGTCACAGACCCTTATTCTGTAAATTGGCTGGAAGAATCAATTTGTTACACTCATAACTAGACTTTATCTCTAGAAATCTGCAGTCCTCTCTATCGCTCTATGCTGAACTGGCCTGGAAAAATGACTTACTGTTTTTTTTCCCTTAGATTTCACATCAGACCTTAGCTTTCCACATCAGAACTCAGTATGGTGTGGCCATTGTGGTGTAGTCAGGGACATTTTCTAAGTCTTTGTGGTATATTTAGTGGGATTCTACCATCTTGACTAGTCTGCAAACTGTTCTTCTGTTCTCTAGATGAATTAATGACAAGCACTTTTTATTACAGTGGCCCTTAATAGGGAACTGAGCAAAAAAAAAAAACCCTTTTATTAACAATCTACTCCTTTAAGCCAGAGAGTATTCAAGTTCCTTAGATGTGCTAACAGCAAAAGATTCTTCATTATGTAAATAGCTCCAAGACTCTTCTTACAGAGAAGAACAGCTCAAAGAAAAAGAGGCAAAAAGTTTATTTTTCACCCTGTTTCTCTTCCCTAAATCAGAGAGGACAATAGATGGCAACATGTGGATTTCTGAGAGATTTCCCCTTTCTCAGACTGCAGGGACACTTATTGTTGTTATTCAGTCATGTCTGACTCTACCTGACCCCATGGATAAAGTTCATGGGGTTTTCCTGGCAAAGATACTGGAATGGTTTGCCATTTCCTTCTCTAACGGGTCCCTATTTTACAGTTGATAAACTCAGGCAAACAGGGTTAAGTGACTTGCCCACAGTCATACAACTAATAAGTGTCTAAGTCTGGATTTGAACTCAAATCCTCCAGATCCAGAGTTATATGTATTGCACTACCTAGCTGCCCTTGCAGTGCCACTAGGGAGGAATGAGCAGTATGATTTCTTCATTGAGAACAGGATTCAGTTTGATACCAGTGAGTTTCTAGCAGTTGCTCCCCATTGTGGTTCTGTACATTAGCAAAACAGTTGAGTTAGTGACCTTAGGTGGAACTCTCTTGTTTTCTGTTCCCATCTTCCCAAGCTCAGCTTATTTGTCTTCTTTTTCTTAAATTTTTTTCTCTGTTTTCTCAACAACCTCTAATTTCACAAATTAGAACCTCCTGGTTGTCATCAGCTCACCTTTACTTTATGAGGTAAAACTAAAAAAAAAAAACTACGTGTGATCTTCCCACAGTTCCTTGCTATTTGATAGATGATTTTGGAAGTTATAATAGCTAGTATTTATATAGTGCTATAAAATTTGCAAAGAGTTTTGCAACATTATCTCATTTTTATACTTAAAATAACCCTGAGAGGTAAATTCTAATATTATCTCCACTTTTGCAGTTGAGGAAACTAAAGTAGACAGAGGATGTGACTTGCCCAGGGTCACACAACTAGTAAATGCTTGAGATTGGATTTGAACTCAGAATTTCCTGAGTCCAGCTCTGGAACTCCATCTACTGCCATGTAACTGCCTCTAACCTTCAAAACTTTAAGAACCATAGCATGCCTATGAACTGATGGACCACAGTATGGTACAGCCATGGCTACTTCAGTCATTGATTGGCCTGTAAACATGACCTCTTACTACATTCATCTGAAAGGCAGTTCTCTATCTGTTTTTCAGAGCAATATGTGTCTTTCCTTAACATTTTATCTGAGAGACAGTCTTATAATGGGGGCACTTTATCAGCTTTCCTAATAAAATATTCCTTCTCTACTCCTTGCTGCCAACAAACTATTCACATATGAAAGGGGCCTTAACTTACATAAGAAAAAGTTGGTCAAGGTTGCAACTGATAGTGATCCTCAAATAGACATTTTGTTTTTTAGTTTTAAAGAAGGTAATAAGTATCTTTTGAGGTTCCATTGAACCCCACCCTCAGGAGTAAAATTCAATCCAATACTGACTTGCTATTTCTCCCCTCAGTGCTCACATGCTAGATGTCAACTCAAAATAAGTCCATGACCCTTGGGTGCAGTCCAGGAGTTTTATCTTTTTGGTAAATCAGCAAAAAAATGTGTTCTCCCGGATGTTGGAGTTAGGGGAGGTCTCTTGAGTAAAACTTTGAATAAAACAGTTAATTTCATACTCATTAAAAAGATGACAGAAAATGATAAGCCCTGCCCTGTCCAGGAAGGGAATGACTGGGTAATAATAAGGTAGCAAGGAAGAACCTGATTAACCTCTGGATATGTGTATTCTTCCTGTTCTGGATGTCAAGAAATAGAAAATATCATAATTACCTTTTCTTACATTGTACATTTATTAATACCATACAGGCTACCAGTGGAAAACTCACAAAAAAGGATACAACAAGTCGTGTATTTCTGCCTCACTGAAACTCAGTTCACAGTCTTGGTCTGATTCTAAGAAATGAAGCAATATACCTAACTATGACTCAGGCAATCATCTCTATTTAGAGATAAATAAATAAATAAATAAATAAATAAATAAATAAATAAAGAAAGAAAGAAAGAAAGAAAGGAAGGAAGAAAGAAGGAAAGAAGGAAAAGAAAGGAAGAAAAAATAAATAGAGATAAATAAAACAAAGTGAGAAGCAAATGCTATTTCCCTCCTACTGGAAGATGGGTCTGAGTAGCAGTGGGTCAGATAAAAAAAAAGCTCGAAGTCTTTGGACATTTGCTTACACTACTGACTCAGAATGGTTAGATCTGCCCCCTTTCCTGGAGGAATAAAGGGGATAGGAAGGTAGAGGTAGTAAGAAAGGCTGATTAATCCACAAGTCCATTTCTGACATGAAATGAATTCTACCAGTCCCTACCAATTACACCTTATCTAGCCTAGTCTTGATTGATTAATTCAAAGGTACCATGGCCTATAGAGCCTGGAATGGTGTATCAGTAAAAGACTTCAACTCTTTTTGCTTACCTCCTTACAAAACCTAATAGATCACTGAGGGCCACATAGTCTAAATAGAGATGATTGCCTGGGTCATAGTTAGGTATATTGCTTCATTTCTTAGAATCAGACCGAGACTGTGACCTGAGTTTCAGTGAGGCAGAAATACACGACTTGTTGTATCCTTTTTTTGTGAGAGTTTTCCACTGGTGGCCTGTATGGTATTAATAAACGTACAATTTAAGAAGAAGTAATTACGATATTTTCTATTTCTTGACATCCAGAACAGGAAGAATACACATATCCAGAGGTTAATCAGGTTCTTCCTTGCTACCTTACTGCCCAGTCGTTCCCTTCCTGGACTGGGAAGGGCTTATCATTTCCTGTCATCTTTTTAATGAGTATGAAATCAACTGATTTCAGTGTCACAATCTGTGCTCCTGTGGATGTGGCAAAGAGAGGTCAGCCTCACCTCACAAAGATGCAATTGTTAACGATCAACAACATCAGTCTACACAAACTTAATTCACTCTGGGTCTCAGACAAAAAGGACATATTCAATTTGGACAATTACAAGGGTTCCAAGAAAGAAGATAACTTCAGTTAAACATTTAGGAGGGTGGTAATGCCAAGTCCAAGAGATTTTCTGAGAGAAGCTAGACAACTTATTTGGCCACTGTGTGCCTGCATTTCTTTTCTGGCAAATGGAGATAATTTTATAAGATTTGTTGACATCACAAGGCTTTTATGAGACAGTAGGTAGGACATTGATTGGAAAAGTTAAAAGTCTTAAAAATGAATGATGAAAGGCCTTTTTCCACTTTGAGCAATAAACACATCAATTATTAGAATCTATGGAGGATATAGATATTAAAATAGCTTTTATTCTTAGATGATTTTTTTCTGTATTGTCATTCAAAATTCAGAAAGATGCAGTGCTTCCAAAAATAATAATACATTATTTCCCCCTTCTTTTTCCCCCCAATGTCCTATCATCATATGACAGCCTGAGCATTACGTTTAAGGCTGATCAGTCTTCAGTGTCACAATCAGCTCAGGAAATATAAAGAGGCAGTTGGTAGAAGAGGGGTGCAGACATTCTCACCAGCTTCATTGGGTGAGTGACTTAGGAGAAGAGACTCTTAAAAACATTTGTCAAGATGAAGGTGCTGTTCCTCACCATTGCACTAAGCCTGTTCTCCATCCTCCATGCCAATGACTTTACGTTTTCTGAATTGAAACCATTGGAGGTAAGGCTGGTTTGAAACATGCGTTAGAACGGCTGGGAGTGGGGTGGGATGGGGAAGGTATGTGCTACCAAGAAGATGTCATTTAAAACCAAGGTTCTCTTGGGGCGTTTTCAACCATGTCTGGAATCTGCAGCTTTCTCATTCTATAAGGGACAGTAATTTCAGGGCAATAGACAACCAGAAAATGTTGAGTTCAATCTGTTGGTAGTGATAGGGAAGGTAATTCAAAAGGTAGGAACCATGTTAAAGATTTCACTCTTCTCTTGCCTTTACTTTTATTTATTCAATCCAGAGTAGACTAGACATAGGGGCTATCATCCAACTAATGTAATCCCTGCCAATGGCCGTTTCAAACAATTATACTCCCAAGTGGAATTGAACCTCTAATGATTCAGGGCCACTGTTTGTGAGGATTCATTTGTAGGGTCAGTGCCAAATCCTTGCTTTATTTTGGGTTGTGGAATATTTACTGCCACTTTATAGATTTGGGTTCTTAAGGTTAGTTTACATGAACCTACTAGTTTCTTCCAAAATTTTTTTCAGTGTAAGTATGCTACCTCCAGGTCCATGATAGTCCCTGGGGTAACTGACTCATGGATGAATTTTGCATTAGAGCTGTGGTTAGTTCAGAGAAGATCCAGGGGAGTAGGAAGAGATATTTGTGAACCAGAGAGATCTGCTACTTCATCATTTGTGTTTTCTCAACGCCTGCCTATATATCACAATTCTCTCTAGGGCAAATACTATGTACAGGTTATTGCAATATACAAGGAATTTCCTGAGGAGGAGATACCTAGAGACATATCACCTTTGACCATTACCTACCTTAATGATGACAAAATGGAGGCCAGATTTACCATGAAGTAAGTAGACTGCCTAGAATAATCCTATCAAACTGTTTCATCTTCTACCTCTCCTGTTCTAGGATCATAACTAGAACTTATCACTCTTTAGCCTCTGAATATCACTTTATAGTCTGTGCTATTTGAATCTAAGCACATGTAATAGACAAGTTTTCATATATGAGTAAGAAGTTTCTATTTTAGTATCAGTAGGTGAAATGCTACCTTCTCATCTACTGACTGACTTCCTGAGTTACTACCCAACTTAGTCCCCATATGGGTTCAATATTCTTCTAACTTTCCCAATTCCCCTGTGGATGCCTCTGTCCTATATAATTCATGTCACAAGTCATCATAGATTATGCATCACTGTCTATTCATACCATATACTTTTCTCCATTTCCTTTGGGACCACTTGTGATTTTGATTGCTCAGAGAATATGGTGTTCTATGATTCCCAGTTTTATAGATTTGCCCAGGGAATCTTTGATATTCAGAAATGCATAGGAACCCACAGAAACTTTTTTTTAAATGAGTGAGACAACTAAGGACACAAACTGTGATACTGGCCTGCTCTCAGGTATTCTCTTGTGGCTGGCCAATTCGAGATCTCATTTGGGAATCTGGAAATCAAATGACCTATTGTGATTTTGAAGACTTATACATTTCTAACAGTCTTGTTGTCTTTGGTAAACTATTCATGTGCGTTCTACTTTCCAGGAAGGATCACAACTGTGAAGAGATTAATATGCTGTTGGAAAAAACAGATGAACCCAGGGCAATTACCATGAGTAAGTCACTCTAACATATCACACTAAAAGGATCCCCAAGGTCAAGGAATCCTAGTCTGAGGCCTAGTCTCCACAGAGGTGACTTGCCAAACTCTAAGAAAGTCTGGGATCTGGGACTTCTCTGTCAGGAGGCTTGCCCTCCTGCAGGCATAATTAACCAGATCACTGGGATCAAGGGGATGAGGATGGCAAAGGTGAATTAGGCAGTTATTCCCATGATATACTTTGGGAAAACACAAAAACACTTTGTTAAACTCTCTATCCCTGTTCAGTCCCAGGATTTGAAATTCTCACCTTTAGAAATTTCCTTGGGTAAAGGTACTGTCTCATGAAGTCTATTTTAAGGAGTCACATGTGTAATTCAGGAAATGAGGGGGACAAAAGGGGGTATTAATGCATCAATACCAAAAATGAGGGCAGTACTACTCAGGGTGATATGTAAAGGTAGGGTACCATAGCACAAGTGTGTGCCTGGGACCTTGGAACTGGAGGCACATAGAAGTGGGAGAGATTTTCACAAGAAACTTAAATTGCCTCACAGTTCTGTTGAGGGTGGATTTCTCATTGAAGGAGGGAAAATTTCAAATGAATGAAAAAAGCATTTAAGTGCTCATTTTGTGTAAAGCACTGTGCTAAACTCTGGGCAGACAAATAGAAAAATGAGACAGACTTTGCCTTCAAAGAGCTCATATTGATAAAACATGATCTCTACTTATGGCACAAATGCCCAGATACTTATTGGTTTTCATTAATTAATGTGACTTTGGGAAGGACCTGTGATTTTGTTGGTATCAGGAACTCCTAATAAGTATAATTCTACCAATGTAGATAAGCACCAGCTTGTGAGAGGATATTGAGAAGTTAAGTGATTTGTCAGAGTGAGACTCGAATCAAGTCTCAGTCCTTTTGTTATGGTCAAAATGAGGTAAACTGAGGCATAAAGTTCTGAGTACAATTAATTTATTAGTAAGTCACGAATTTGCCAATAAATAGTATCTCAGTTTCCTCAGTAAAGCTAATAGCCTGAATGAGGGGGACAGCTCTCTTTTATGGTTTTAGGAAATACAGAGCAAAGAACAGGACTTCATAGGCAAAGAACAAGCGGACAGAGCGCCAGGCCTAGAGTCAGGAAGACTCATTTTCCTGAGCTCAAATCTGGCTTCAGACACTTACTACCTGTGTGACCCTGGGCAAATCACTTAACCCTGTTTGCCTCAGTTTGCTCATCTATAAAGTGAGCTAGAGAAGAAAATTATAAAGCACTCCAGTATCTTTGCCAAGAAAACCCCAAGTAGGGATACCATTGACAAATTATGAACAAAATCTGCAACAAAGGAGCTCAACATCATGAACAGCAAATTCAATATGATTGGTTACAGAGATGGGACATGGGGGACAATATAATGGGTTCGAAGTTGGGAAAGAGGAGCTAGCAACATTATTTGTGTCCACCTGCAAAGTCAGAGATAGTATATCAGACTTCTTTGGAAATCAAACCAGACATCCTTGAGGGATAGCTTTGTGGTGTATAGATACTAAATCAGATTTCCTGGTGTCCCCCTGTATCTCTTAAGGAGAAAAGATTTCCAAGAGGCAAGAATAGAATAGTGGTTTGAAGGAGAACTGGATTTCTAAACGTAAGTCATTATAGGCCAGCTGAATTTCTGAACTAAGCTCAGAGACAAAGAATCATGACTTAAGCAAGTTACTGAACAAAATTAATTAATGGTAAACAGGATCAATTAAAAGATGATAAAGAATCCATTTGGCTATTTCAATGACTCAAGACTGTGTTTCTTTTGGACCTTGGTCAAATTAATTAAATTCTTTGGAGCTCAGTTTTCTCATCCGTAAAATGAGAGGTTAGACTAGATTTTCTTTAAGCTCCCTCCAAATCCAAATAACTGGCTCCTGAGTTCCTATAAAACACAATTGTTCATGATAATTCCACAAAAGAAGCACAAAACAATGTGCTACATGAGGTTCAAGGGGAAAGTCATTTTCCTTTGGAGTCATGCAACTCTCCTCAGTGATTCTTGGATTATGGTTGCTTTCTGCTCACAGTCCACATCTAACCAGAAGTGGGGTTCTCAAGTATGCCTCAGTCTCTTCTATACACATTTCCTAAAAAGATTTAGGATGCTAAAGGGGCTATCTTCTCACTCTTCATGTATAGACAGACAACAACGTTACACCTGTACCACAGTAAGAACATCTGAGGAGAAATACTGGATTCTATTCTGTCCAAGAGAGTTTCAAGGCAAGCAAATCAGGATGGCCAAACTTGTGGGTAAGTGACATGTGATACTGTGGATCAAGAGAACAGCCTCAGTGTGTGAGACAGTTGCTAGAATCTGTTCATGCAAACTGACCTCTGCATTCTCTAAAAATCCCTGAAACTAGTAGGAGTGGATTGATCTTCCATTTGATGCTCATCAAAGCCCAGTGACATGGACAGTGGACTCTACAAGTCACTTCAGATTCCCTTTGCTAGGGATTTTATAGTAACACTGCTAAACCATTGCATTCTCAGATTGTGTAGTAACCCCCATTTTAGGAACACTTCCCAACCCCCTTCCCTATCAAGCTAAGAATCCAGACCTAGTCTCCTAGGAGACTCACCAACAGACCTAGCCTGCCAGTCAAGTCAGGCCTGTCCAAGACCACTAAGCAGAACACCACAGCCCCTCCCCCTTACCTATTAACCAATCAAGGGACTTTTACTGTTTGAATAACTGACAGATGGTTAATCAAATCTATTCTTTGGCTTCTGTATTTTCCTGCTTGCTCTAAGGTACTGTTTAATTGTGGTATCCCTTAGCCATTTTGTTGTGGTTTTGCTCTACATAAACCTCAAGAATATGCATAACACTGCTGCCTGATTTGGGCCTTGGCCCCTTGCGGCTGCAGGCTAATCATTCATTAAACTCCACTTCAAAAAGATTAGTGGTCTTACGATCTCATCTTGCTAAATTCTCATTATAACAATTGCGGGCTGTAGCTTTTTCTTAGTGAATCTTCAATGGGCAGGGACAATTAGGAGGTACAGTGTATAGAGTATTGGAATCAGAAAGACTCATCATCTTGAGTTCAAATCCAATCTCAGACACTTAATCGTTGTGTGACCCTGGGCAAGTCACTTAACCCTGTCTCCCTCAGTTTTTTCATTTGTAAAATGAACTGGAGAAGGAAATGGCAAACCACTTAAGTGTCTTGGACAAGGAAAACCCCAAATGGGGTCATGAAAAGTCAGACACAACTGAAATGCCTGAATACATACACACACACAACACACACACACTCACACACACACACTCTTCTCATGGCAGAGCCAGATTTGAACAAAGCAAGAGATGGAGGTAAACACACATATGTGTCTTCCACCACACTTCTGGAGATCTGGGGGCATTGTTTTGGTTCATGTTTGGTAGATTTAGATGTTTTCTTTTTCTTATACAGATGAAGGTTTGGGATGCTTTTGAGATGGAGGGAAGTGGACTTGTTGGTAGGGACAAGTACTCACCTGCTCAACCACTGCTGAGTTCTACTCTGATCATCTTTCACTCTAACAATTAAATTTACTAAGTAGCAAAAATGAGGGGCTCTTAGTATAGAAAGTATCTATTACAGAGGTAAGGATTAGAAAGCTATTGTGTCAGATCTCACAATTATTCATCTTCATTCTCTCTGCAGGTCCAAATACAGATGAGAACCCAAGAGCCCTGGAGGATTTTTATAGGTTTATCTTCAGAGAAACAGTCGATGAAAGAAGAATCATCATCCCCAGACAAACTGGTAATAAGAATGGAGTTTTAGCTCTTCCCTGCCATGCCGGTTTTCTCCCTATGTTCCAATCTCTTTTCCTCTGTTCCCTTTTCATTTTTTAGAAGCTGTTTTATACTAACTTCTTGGCAGATCATATCTAACCACATGAATTATTCTTCATTTGGTGAGCTTTGTGGTAGGAAATGCTTTTGGCAAATGCATTCACATGTGTCTTTGTTTTTGCAGAGGCCTGCACCCCACAATTGGTTTAAGGTAGGTGTCCTTCAAAGACTTCTAGAGAATCTTCTAGAAAAATCTAGAAACCTTCAGTTCAGCCTGGACTTAAAATGTCACTTAGTACAGCTCAACTATAGGAAGATGAGCTAAGCCTTTCCAGAGTTCTGATTGTACTTTCAATATCTTGAATATGTCACAAACTCCTTGGAATTTCTGTCCTGAGCTTTAGTAACCCTATATCTTAACAGATGCTTGTGAACATTTCACTCCATTCCCAGGTATTAAAGTTTAAGGCCATTGCCCCTTGGTGGGTTCTTTGTGGAAGTGGAGAACAACTGGCCAGATGCCATCCCCTTAAGTGTGGTATTGTGGAGAAAGTGCTGAATTTGGAGCCAGAGGATCTAGTTTCAAGTTCCGGTTTCAAATACCAATGTGGCTTTGGGGAAAGTTATTTCAACTTTCTGGATCTTGGTTTTCCATTCTATAGCATGAGTGCTGGATGACTGGATGATACCAAGGTCTCTTCCCGCTCTAAGTCTAGGGTGTTACAAGTCCAATTATCCATTATTGTATTTGAAGGCAATGAAGAAATTTCCAAACTTTTGGTATACTAGGGCCAGGTCTTGCTAGTTCATATGAAGCTTCTGCTCCCTCCTGCAATTCCAAGAATCCCTCACTGAGTTTTCCTTTGATGTTTTCTAGGAGAAGGTGATTCCTTTCAAAATCAGAATCAATACTGTCCAGGAAATCTGAACCATGTCTTCAGATGATGAGCATTCTCTGTTCCTGGATTCAGCATAGCCTCCTCCCTCATCACTCCAGCACCATCCTCCAATTTCTAACATTTTTATATGGTACAAAAGTGCTACATAAATGTATGAAGCAATCATCTTGGCTCAGTCTCTTTTTTAGCTTTTCTTGAGGTAGTGGATGAGAAATGTTATTACTAAATCAGGTACACATCACTAGGAATCCTAGGACCTTGGACTTCCAAAGATTCAGAGGGAATTTATGGATTCTATAGGGTGTGGTCAAAGGTTGCATAAATAAGATATTCAAAAAGTTGTCTTTGGTAAGTTTCATGCTAGGCCTTAGAGTAAGATTCAGGTCTGGAGAGATAAATTGATGATGAGAACAAATCATTTGTGGAAAGATGGCAGCATCCTAGCAGGAGGCTGGATCCTTCACAAATGCTTCAGTAAAAATGCACCTAAAACTCTTTAGTGTTAGAAAATACTTTACTCAGTCCAGAACTACATAAAAAAGGCTATGAAAGTGTGGAATATAGGTAGCCTAGGATAGGTAAAAAGACCAGTGCAAAGCAATTCAATGGCAATAAGAGAAGGGACTGTTAGTTGGGTGCAGCCAGAGTGTATCCTTGGATCCCTAAGGCAGTAGGAGAAAAGACCATGAGCAGAACTTATCAAGGAGACAGTCCCAGAACTGTACAGTAAGAAAAAGTGTTAAAATTGCCCTAGACTGAGCCCAGGGGAGAGGCTGGTCTGTCAGTCAGAGAAATGCCTCAGGCAGATTGTCAAGAAAAAAGTGCTTTAGGAAGATCCTAGTTTTGGGATGACTTTTAGGTCTAGGGCAACTGGAGATAATAATTTCAACATCCAGGTACTCTCAGAGCTTTGGCCACAGAAAAATAAAAAATCCTGAGCATCATCCAGGCAATTTTCTCCTAATCTAGCATTCCACCTACATTGGGCCTGAGCTATGGTATAGGTAACAAACTGAAATAATTTCTGAAGAAGGTGGGGACTAGTCTTTGCCATAGTACACAAGATGAAATAAAGTCTAACCATACAGTCAAGTAGCATAAAAGTAGAGTTTAACCAAGGACAAACCTTGGACCCAGACAAGTGATATGAGCAAACTAAACAACAAATTTTATGAAGAAATATTTTGGATTAAGAGAGACCCAAGGAACAAACCCTGAAGAACAGACAAATCCCACAAGTCCAAGGAGAGCCTCAAGAAAAATATATGCTGGGATATATACACCAAAAATATAAGAGGATCATAATAGCAGGGAGAAATGAAACAGGAGACGCAAAATGGAATAGCTAGGAAGAAAAGAATGGCAAGAAAACTTGGGACTTTAAAACAGATAGTAGAGAGCCAAGAAATGAATACCTGACTATTAGAAGAAGTCAAACAGAAAACAACTAAATAAGACAAGAAATAGTTCAGCAAATTAAAGTATAAAAAAAACATACCAAAGAAAATATAAGTATATGCAAAAAAGGTTAAAGAGAGATCATCTAAGAATTATCAGCCTACATGAAACTCTTGACCTAAAAGAGACTTTGGATGTTATATATCAAGATATCAAAAATGAAATTGTTCAGATCTTAGCACCAGAAAGAAAAGTTAAAAAAAATGCACTAAGCATTTTCTGAAAGAAGCTACACAATGGAAAAGCTCATGTATACCAAATTCCAGGTAAAAAAATACTAAAAACAATCAAATAGAAAGAATTCAAACATCAAGGAGCCTAGACTGACTAGGGAGAATAGGTAAGGTAATAGTCATTAAGAAAACAAATTCTCCTGAAGAGAAGATAGACTAAGAAGAAAGGAAGAATGAATACAACCTGGAAACAAGGGAAAAATAAAGAAAAGTTTGGCAACAGAGGAAAAAGGCCATTTTCATTTATAGAGCAAAGTATGAGGAAAACTCCCTCTTTTACCACCTTCCTGTTTGCATAGATGAGGATGGGAGCAAAGACAGAAATTTAAAAGAGGGTAGGATTGAGGGAAACACACAACTAATGATCATAATCACAAATGTGAATATTATGAATTCACCCATCAGCAAAGCAGATTAGAAAACTTAACCCAAAAATATATGGTTTATAAGAAACATGCTTGAAACATAGAGAATCACATAGTCAAAATGAGGATTTAGAGGAAATTCTATTAAGTTTCATTTGAAATCAAGCAGCGATAGCAGTCATGATTTCAGATAAGGCTACAGTGAATACAGGAGAGGATAAACAGGGACACTATATTATGCTCAAATGCACCATAGATAATCAATCAACATTAAAAAACCATATATGCATCAAATAACATAGCACCTAAATAAAAGAAAAAACTAACTGAACTGTCAGGAGAAATAGACAGTAAAACTGGAATAGTGGGAGACCTCAACATACCCTTTTCATATCTTGACAAATATAATTAAAAGATAAATAATGAAGAAGATAAACACTTGGACAGAACTTTTTAAAAATTATAGATGATGGCTCTTTGGTTACTAGATGAGAACAGAAAAAAGATTACATATTTCTCAGCCACACATAACACATTTACAAAACTTAGTCATATTTTAGGACATAAAGATGTGACAAAAAAATTCAAAGATCAGAAATACTGAACATATTATTTACTGACCACAATTCAATAAAGATTATATTTAATACTTGGTTTTTGAAGAAAAATAGATCTATAGAACAGACATAAAAGAGAATCAGAAATAATGGAATTGAATAATCCAGGTAAAGAAACCTGAAAAATATTAATTACTTAGGAAAGAGCTCCCTATTTGATAAGAACTGCTGTATATTCATACATATATATATGTATATATATATGTATATATATGTGTATACAAATTTGAACTACTATGAGAAATATACAGGACCAGAGGCCATAGAGAAGTGTTAAACAAATGGTTCTAAAAATAACTGTAAACTACTAATAATAATGGAGGTAGTTTGGTGGCTGAGTAGGTAGAATGCTGGGCCTGGAGTCAGGAAGACCTGAGTTTAAATCTGGCCTTAGACACTATGCTACCCTGGGCAAGTCACTTAACCTCTGTTTGCCTTAATCTACTGGAGAAGGAAATGGCAAAACACTTTAGCATCCTTGCTAAGAAAATCCCAAAGACAATAATGGTCCACTGCATCAAGAAGAGTCAGACATGATTGAATGACTGAACAAAAATAATTAATAATAATATGGCATTGTGTTCCAAATCACTAATTAAGTGAAACGCACAACTAAACAGACCTGAGGTTTGATATCACATTTTGAAAACTGGCAAAGATGGCAAAAGATGTAAACAGGAGAATTTGTAGAAAGCCACACATTTAATGCATTTTTGGCATGATTTTGAATGAGTTTAACCATTCTTGAAAGCAATTTGGAATTATGTAAACCAGATACCTAAAATGTTCATTTCCATTGACCCAGAGATTCTATTGTTAAGCATATACTCCGAGGAAATTATTGACAAAAGAGAAAAGAGCCATATATACTCAAATATTTATAGTGGCATTTTTTTTTGTGGCAATGAAGAGCTGGAAACAAAGTAGATGTTTCTTGATTAGGGAATGGTTAAACAAATTTTGGAGATGAGTGTAATAGAATATTACTGTGCTAAGAGGAGCATACCAGGTTGAGCAGTTCTAAGGATATGATAAATACAGAGGAATGGGGAGGAAACTTACATGAAATGATGTAATGAAATAAGCTGAACCAGAAAAATGCTATACACTGTAAATATAACAATGTATGTGGAAAGAACAAGAACCACCAAAAAAAAAAGAACAAAGTAGAAAAGATTGAGGAAGAAGAGAAAAAAATGAGCAAAACCAATGAAAACATTAAGGAAAAATTTGGAGGAAAAATTAGGAAAATAAATACAAATTTTCAATCCTCTGAACTTTCCACCTCTGCAAAGGAGTATGGTAAAGCACTTCTCATATTTCTTCTTTGGAGTTACATTGGTTCTTTATAATTTTACAACATTTACTTTCCATTATTTTGTGGCTGTTGCAAAGGGAGGATGTTCATAGGGTGCAAAATTGTATTTATTTTTATACTTTTTCAACATTTTCATTGGTTTTGCTGATCCTTCCCCTGCACACCCCCCTCCTTTGCAGAAGTGAGGGATCCATGATTGTGGATAACTGCATATAAATAAATATCAAAAAATGTATTGATTGAATTTGTGTAATCTTTTAAATCTTCCATTGTTTTTATTTTTTTAAAATATTCCTCTTTATAAGAATAAGTTTCTTTTTTTCTGAGTCAAACTTTTGTTTATTTTTAGTTTATATCATTCATTTCCATGAAATTTTGGGTTACAAATTTTCTCCCCATCTTTCCCTTACCCACCACCCCAAAACAGCGATCCCACTGTATATCCCCTCCCTCAATCTGCTCTCTCCTATATCCTCCCCCATTACCCCTCTGACTTTCCAGTAGGGCAAGATGGATCTCCCTACC
>CM053595.1:116194861-116247877 GCA_028646575.1 Pseudocheirus occidentalis | reverse complement strand
AATGTGTAATTCAAAAATGTAATGAAAATAAATAATGTAAACAAGAAAACAAACAAAAAGTAAATTAAAAAAAATAAAATAGTATCCTGATTTCTCATAAAGTCATTTGCTTCCATTTTCTCCACTATAATTCTGAAGGAATTATTCTCTTCAGAAAGCTTTTGAGATTCTTTTTCCATCTGGCAAATTCAACTTTTTAAGGCATTCTTATCCTAACTGGCTTTTTGGGCCTCTTTTGCCATTTGAGTTAATCTATTTTTTAACGACTCATTTTCTTCAGTCAGATTGTTGACTCTCTTTTCATTATTTTCTTGCATCATTCTCATGTCTCTTCCCAATTTTTTCTCTGCTTCTCTTAGTTGATTTTCGCAATCCTTCTTAAGCTGCTTTATGGCTTGTAACCAGTCTACATTTTTCTTGGAAGCTTTTGGTGTGGGTGTTCTGACTGTGTTGTCTTCCTCTCACTCCATGCTTTGATCCTTTTGTTCCCAGAAAAGGAATCTAAAGTTGGATTACTGGGCTTGCTTTGTTTCCTTTGCCTGCTCATGTTTCCAGTCACTTACTGGGCTTTTGGGCTCATTAGAACTTTGCTTTCAGTGGGCATAGCTTTGTTCCAAATCTCTGGGGTTTTTGTAACTTCGAGATTTATTAGGAGGCTGCTACAGCCCCCACCAGCTCTGGCTCACTGAATACACACCTCAGGACTACCACCCAAGATCACAATCTGGATCCAGGCATCTTAAGGCAAGTGAACTTAGCCTCTGAAAAATTGCTTGGCCCCTCTACAATCTGTAGGCCGAGAGCTCTGAAGCAGCCATTTGGAGGCAGCTGCAGGGCTGCTGCTTCTGCTGCTTTCTTGCCCTGGAGGTGGATGGCCAGACCTACTTTTCTCCCCCAGACTTAGCTGAGTTTCACTGAACTTTCACTTAGTCCTTGTTTCTTATGGGTTGATAATTCTGGAAATTGCCACAGCTGCTGGTGATACACTGTCCTGAAAGCTCCACCTGTGGCTTGTTCTGACTGCTCCGGGGCCAAGCCATGGTTTCAGGCTGAGCTGGTTTCAGCTCCCAATGCACTGTAATGATCCCTTCCCGTCCTGCTTGCTGGTCTGTCTTCAGTGGGAGCTTTGTTTCTCTGTACTTTTGTGGAGTTCTAGAGCCTTAAAATTTTTGTAGAGTCATATTTTATAGGTATTTGAGGTGGTTATATGGGGAGCTCACTGAGTTTTCCTGCTTCTATGCCACCATCTTGGCTCTGTCTCCATCCATCAAGAAAAAGTTTCTTGGTGGAGAATGAGGGAGGGAGAAATCTAGACAATGTAAAAAAACTCAAAAGATATCAATAAAATCCATTAAAATACATGAAAAAATCTCCAAGTTGAGAGATTTCTTATAGGGCATCTAATCCAACTCAAGTCTGAATAGAAATTCTCTGTACCCCATCCTCAACACATCTCATCAGGCGTTTACATGAAGAGCCTTATTGGGGGATATTCACTGTTTCCCAAGGCAGCACATTCCACTTTTTGGCTAGCCTGGCAAAGTTCAGTAGTTTTACCCTCTGGTGCCAAACACAACTTGTCTAATTCCTTTCCTACGTGAAATTACTTCAAACACTTGATGGCAGATAACATGTCCTCATAAATCTTCTTGTCTCCAGGCTAAGCACAACTAATTCTTTTAAATGATTCTTTATTGGCATAGGCTTGAGTCTTTTTGCTTTCCTCTGGATGTACTCCAACCTGGCATTTCTAGGTAGCACAACACTGTGCTCTAGATGACTTTTGGAGAGCTCACGATAAAACATGAATATCACCTCCCTTTTTCTGGAAATTATGACTCACTAACAGGTGGCAAGATTGTGTTAGCTTTTTTTGTTTTGGAAAGTTGCCATTTTGAGCCCTATTGAGCTTGAAAGTGACTAAAAGGCCTTTTCCCTGTTAACTATTGCATAGCCATACTTCCCCTGTTTGGTCTTTATGAATTTTACTTTTCAGATCTAAAGGACTTTACTTTTATATTTGTTATATTTCATCTCAATAGATTTAGGCCATAGTAATAGTTTGTGAGGATGATCTTGGATCCTGACTTTCCTTTGTGTCAGCTATTCCTTCAAGATTCATGCCATTTATAAATGTGATAAGCATGTCATTAATGCCTTAGTCAATGGAAAATATTAAAGGGCACAGGGTCCTTTTGTCACCCAATTAGAGACTTTCCTCTAAGATGGTATTGAAGCACTAATGACTACCTTTTGGTTCTAATTATTCAATGATTTTTTTAATCCACCTAACTAAAGTAACTACTATTATCTAGCCCATCTTATATTATGAGATGATGTGACAGACTTGGCCAAATGTATTTTTGAAATCCAGGTTAATTATATCTATGCTGTTCTGCTCATCTACCTACTAATAGTATCACTATCCAAAAATGGAAAAAAATAACAGCACAATAAATAGCAGAGCAGTATTGAGTGCCCATATTTACCCATATGCAATGTATGAGAAAGTAGGCAATTGGCAAGAGTCATTTCTCAGGTTTAGAATCTGTGACCTCCATTAAAACATACCTCAACTACAACCTTATCCATGAAGTCTTTCCTAATCTTACCAGCTATTGATTCTTCCCCCAAACCTGAAATGACCTTGTATTGAAATTGCATATATTTATATACATGTATATTGTTTCTCCTGATAGAATATAAGACCATTGAAGGCAGGGTGTATTCTCTTTTTGCCCAGTCAGTTGATCAAAAAACATTTATTAAGTGCCTACCATGTGCCAGACATTGTGTTTGGGTCTGGGGATACAAAAAGAGCAAAAGAGAGTACTTATCCTCAAAGAGCTTATTATCTAATTAGAGAGACAACAAGTAAATAATTAGATTTTAAGTTCCTTGAGGATAAGGACTATGTTTTGCCTTTTTGTTTATTCATTAATTGATAGATACACAAATAAGTTGTATACATGAGATAAATAGGAAATAACAGAAAAAAGACTATCAAATTAGAGGGTTGGTAGAAGTTTCCTATAGAAGATGAGATTTGAGTTGGAATTTGAAGGAAGCTGGGGAATCCAGTAAATGGAGATGAGGAGGGAAAGCATTCCAGGCTTGGGGAGCAATTAGAGAAAATGCCTGAATTTGAGAGAAGGATTGTCTTGTTTGTGGAAAAAAAAAAAGGGACCACTGTCATTAGATAGAATTCAGTGCATATGGCAGGGAATAAAGTGTAAGGAGTATGCAAAGGTGTTTGTGGACAGGTTATGAAGGTCTTTGAATGACAGTGATATTCAAAGCCTAGCATGACTCCTAGCATGTAGTAGATTTTTAATACATAATTATTGATTGATTGATTGGCTCGCCAAAATACTCTCAACAAGTAAAATAACTGAACTTCAGAAATCCACGATTTAGCTTTTAGGAGGAAAGCTGATTTCCTAGTGGAACCTGGGCTCGGTGTTGATAATCATTAAATATCATATTTTGGACAAAATCTGAAATAATCAAACTGGATATTTTGTCTCATTTTTAAAAGGCTCCTTTTTGTTATATCAGCCATTCCAGACACCAGATAAGGCTGGGAGTATGATCATAAATTCCAAACAGAACCAGCTTTGTTTTGCTCTCTGAGTGAGCCCAGAGAATATGTCTTCTTATGTCACTAAATCAGAAGAGGTCTACTTTATGGCCCTTCAGGACGAGACCCTCAACTCAAGGCATTAACTTGAGTAATGGGACTTTTCCTTATCTCAAGATTTTCTGAACATATACCTTATTATGAAATGTTAATAGTAAAGGAAACACAGATGTTCTGAATTATTTCAGTTGACACTTTGTCAGCTCTTTTGCTTTTCTGGATTTATCATTTATCCAATTAAGAAATTCCTTTTCTCATACAATAATTAAACCATTATAGGGATCATAAATTTGTGGAACTCAGCCACCTCTAATTGGGATGGTCCTAAAATGGACTTAAGCTCTCTCACCCTTTTGTTCTGGAGTCAGGACTTAGCTCTCTGCCTCCTTGCATAAGTACTGTTAGCTTAAGGGAATAAGGAATAAACTCTCTAACTGTGTTTCACTACTGGCTTGTCTCTTTAAAGTAACTTTTTAAAGTGTCAACAGTGTCAACAGATGCTAGCTCTTTGGGCTGACTTCTGCATTCATACTGACAGATCTGGGTTCCCAAAGTCATGACATTCAATTGCAATCCTAGAACTCAAATTCTTTTTCAGGATACTAAGGGTCACCTTGTTGCTGAGAAGCCCTTTTTAGCAGTTCTTAAGATGAAGGCCCTTTTTCTTATCATCATGCTGAGTCTTCCACATCGATTTCTTTCTAACTGATTGGAGCCATATGAGGTGAAGCTGGCATAGGAGGTGCTATAAATGAGAGAGATGGAGCCTAGCAAGATGTTATTAACAAAAACCCATTACCATATATTTTTTTTCTTTCCAGCCAGGTCTGGACCCTTGTGTGACCTTGTTACCTAGCTAAGGGAATAAATTTAGGTTTAATGGACTCATTTTGGATTGAATTTATGGGAGGTGGGGTATGGATATGAAGGCAGGAAATAGTTATGTCAAGTATTTTACTGCTCTTCCCTTTGCTTGTGCCTATTGTGTCCAGAGTGAGCTGGCAATGAAGCTATAATTATATTAACTCTATCCCTGCCATTCAAATGCCATTCAGAAAAATTTTGTTCTCAGGAAGTACTTAATCTCAAAGTCACTCTCTGTATACATTCAGTCTATGGACTAAGTGCCAAATCTCTTCTTCAGTTTGGCTATGAAATATTTGTTTAGGCACTCGCGGTCATTTCATTTAAGTTTTTTTTTTTTTTTGCTTTTTGGAGGGCAGTTGGGGTTAAGTGACTTGCCCAAGGTCACACGGCTAGTTTTTTGTGTTAAGTGTCTGAGGCCGGATTTGAACTCAGGTACTCCTGACTCCAGGGCCGGTGCTCTATTCACTGCGCCACCTAGCCGCCCCTTCATTTAAGTTTACTGACTTTTTCCTATGAACCTCCAATCATGAATGCTGCAAATAGGTCCATAAGGCACCTAAGTTACTAGCTCCTAGATGATTTGTGTAGTCCAAATGAGGCTTATGTTCAGAGAGGGATGCCAAGATCAGGAGGGTTAGAAGAGGATGTTTGTGGAGGGGAAGACCAATTTCTCTCTAATTTTTCCTTCTTTACATTAGAACTGCAATTCATAATTCCCTCTACAGTACTTGCTATATAAAGGCAACTGCGGGAGACAAGATGTTTCCTGAGAAGAATTCTAATGATATGTTGCCCTTGACCATCACCCTCCTCATTGTTGATGAAGAGGAGGATACTTTACCATCAGGTATGTAGCCTAGGTCCTAGTAGTCCTGTTTTCTTTTTATATAGCCTTTATCATAGGCCCATAAACAGAACCAGTGAACTCTATACCTTCTGCTCACCTAATAAGGCCGCAAACACAGTAGATGTAAGTTCTCATATCTTTCTTTATCAAGTTTAGGTATATTTTAACACAAATGGGTGAAATGGCTGTTTTTTCCTCCCAATGACTTCCTGAGTTACCAACTATTAGTCCATGCACGGACTTGAGACTCCTTTCTCCTTTATACTTTAGATGTCTCTGCCCCAAACAATGCATCATACAAACCAATCTAGGTAATATATGGTAATAGCATGCATTTCTATTTTCTTTGCGATCAGCTATGATTTTGACTCCTCAGAGACCATGATATTCTGTGATTCCCAGCTTTAAAGACTGATTTAAAGAATATTTCATGTTGGAAAGATGACTGCAATCACAAAGTTCTTTTGTGAGTGGGATTAATTAGAGATTAAATAGTGTTTTGTCTTCTAGTATTCTCTTGAACTTGGCTTAGTTAGATAAGTGAATCAACAGGGAGGCAATCCAATAACCTTTTGATGATGTATTAATTTCTATCCCTGAGTTCTAACCAGAAAAAAAAAACACACCAAAGAACAACTATTTATTTGTATTGTATTTTCCAGGAAGAATGGCACGTGTGAAGAGATTAAAACAAGAGGCCAAAGAAATGATCTCAGAATGTTCTTTGTAAGTGACTCACATGGTATATGTAAAAGACCTTTCAGGATAAGGAATCTAGCCTGAGGCCAGGCCTTCACAGAGGTGGTCTGTTGGGCTCAAGCAAAGAGTAAGACCTAAGACTTCTCTGTGGTGGACATGAAAGGTTGGGTTTTTAGGACAACATATTTTTCCATGGCATGGGCTGACAGGGATTGTTCTCCAGACCTGTCTGACTAAATCATTGGTCTTGAGGGGCTGAGGTGGCAAAAATGGCACTACTCTTAGTCTTCTTTGAGAAACCTTAAGATTTAATATCTCTACCCTGTTACATTGCAGATTGATATTCTCACTATTAGATATTCCATTGAGTAAAAGCATTGTTTTTTGAAGGCTATACTGAGGATTCATATGTGCTGTTTAAGTGAACATAAGAGGTTTGAACTTGTTAACCACTGCTAAATTCTCTCCTGGTATCCCCTTCATTCTAGAAATTTAACTTACTAAGGAGCAAAACAATTTTACCCTAAAGGGTGATTATTACAGAGATAAGAACTAGAGAAAGATTGGGTCAGACCTAGTAATTACACATTCTTGGGCCTTTCACCAGGTACAAATGCAAATGAGAACCCAGAAGACTTGTAGGAATACATGGATTTTTGGTGAATTGGTAGATTTGATAGGGTCATCTTCTCTAAACAAGCTGGTAAAAAGAATGGAGTTTAAATCTATGCTTTCCTGTCCCTCCTGACTCTGTATGCTACCTCCTTACCTTCCCTCTCTCTTCTAGATTTTTCCTTTTCCTTAGAAACTAATGTGTACTAACTTCTTTTTGGGACATATCTAATTACTTAAATTATAGTCCAGCTAGTGAACTCTATGACAGGAAATACTTTTGACAAATCCATTCTCATGTGTCTGTTTCTGTAGTATTCTTCACTCCAGAACTGACATAAGTGCTATAAAGACTTCTGGGAGATCTTCCAGACCAATCCAGAATCCTACAGCTTAGTTGGAATTGAAGAGACCACTTGGTTCAGCACATCTACAGGAAGGTGATCTCTCAAACCATCCCAAAGAGATGATCTTGTTTAATGTATTTCAAACTGGTTTCAGTCTCCCTTGGGTTTCTGTGCTAGCGTTTACTTCTCCTATATTTTAATAAAAGATTTTGTAGATTTCACTCTATTCCCAGGTATTACAGTTTAAGGTAATTGACTCTTAGTTGAATCTTTGTGAAAGAAGATAAAAATTGGCTAGAATTCATGCCCTTATGCAAAGGTGGAGTAGTAGAAAGCATGCTGAATTTAGTCTATCTTGAAATTCTTGTGTGCCTTTGAGGAAGTAATTTACCATCTTGCTTAGTTTTCTCTTGCCTAAGATGAGTAGGGTTGGACTAGATGACTCCTATGGTCTTTTCCAACTCTGATCTTGGAATCCCATAATCTTTAATATGTCTTAAGGCAGGAATGAAATTTTCCTTTATTCATCTCCTACCAGTTCCTCCAATTAAGCTCCAATATTCCCTCAAATATGTGATTTGGTTCTCAAAAAACTGATTTTGCCAGCATGTTTCAGGGGTATCAACACCCCACTCTCTGTGGTTTTGTACATGGTAACTACTCACTGTGAATTGGACCATCATCTCTAATATTTAATATCCTATTTTTGCCAGAGTCTTAATCAAACAGACCGCTCTACCTCATTTTTACAAAAAAAAAGGTTCTCTTTCTATGTCAGCCACTCCAGAGACCAGATAAATCTGGGAGCAGGATTTAAAACAGGCATCCAGAGATCATAAATTCCAAACAGATCCATCTTTGTCTCTGAGAATATCTCTCCTTATGTTAATAAAGCCTACTTTATGGCCCTTCAGGAGGACACCCTCAACTTGAGGCATTAACTTGAGTAATGGGACTTTTTCTTATCTTAAGTTTTTCTGAACATATACTGAACATATTCTGAACATATACTGTCTACTGGTTAAAGAGACAAACAGATAGTAATATAAAAATTGCATTATTTATTTCTTATTATTCCCTTAAGGCTAGCATTACTTGCTCAAGGAGAATAGGACTAAAGTCCTGACTGATGAACAGAGAAATCATAAGACCATTTATACATTTTAAGAACCATCCCAGTTCAGGATGACTATGTCACAAAACTCTATGACTTCCATTTGTTACTATCTATATGTGATACAGAGTTCCTTGGTTTTAAATGCAAATTGACAAAGACCAGAGCAGCGTCTATTTACATTTTCTGGTCTTAGAATGTTAGTTTGCTCTCATGTGGAGTAAGTCCCAAGATAAGGGGAATCTCACTTCTGGTCTTTGAAGTTATAGACTCAGGGAAAAGCATTTTAAATCAGAACAGTTTGCTTTATTAAATCAGACTTTAGCTAAAATATGATATTAGAAGATTATTAATACCATGTTATGGAATGTTAATGGTAAAGAAAACACAGATATTCTGGATGATAATTTCAATTGACACTTTGTCAGCTCTCTTGTTTCATTGAATTTACCATTAATTCAATTAAGAAAACTACTTTCTCATACGATGATTAAACCACCCTGAATTGGGATGGTCCCAAAATGTGCTTCAGCTCTCTTTCATCCTTTTGTTCATGAGTCAGGACTTAGTTCTTGACTCCTTGTACAAATAATGCTAGCCTTAAGGGAATAAGGAATAAATTCTGTAATTTTTATATTACTATTTGTTTGTCGCCTTTAACCAAACTTTTGAAAGGTCAACAGTTCTAAGGTTTAAAGGTGATTATCTTTTCCAAACTCTTCATTCCAAGGTTGAAGGAAATGAATCCCCAAGAAGTCCCACTAGTGGTAAGCATTGAAGCCAAGATTCAAACCCAAATCCTATGTCTTTGCAGCTGTTTCTTATTGTGATTTTTTCAAGGTCCTGGTGCTGGGTCCTGCTAAGTCTCAGGAAGCCCATGCTTTTGCTACTTCATGAAACCCTGAGGAACCATTACTGTGTTTCCATTTGATTTTTTTTAAAGAAGAAGATGATTCACCTTAGTCTCAGAATCAATGCTATTCAGGAAATCTCAGCCACCTTTTCAGATGACCAGTCATTCCCTGTGACCATATCCTATAGAAGCTTCTACCTCCTTTCCAAAACTCCCTCTGTCATTCATGACTACTTTCTTCCAGTGCTACATAATAAATGTATGAAGCAATCATCCTTGGTTAAGTTTGTTTTCTTTTTGATGTTTTCTTGGCGTCAATGAACAGGAAGTGGATAGCAACTGGTTAAGATGCCCTTGATTAGGAACCCTGGGACCTTGGACTTCCAAAGGTTGAGAAGGACTTAGGGTTTCTAAATCATGAAATAAAAAGGTACATATATAAGATACTCAAGCAGATGCTTAAAAAGTGAATATAAAACCCATCTATTTTCTCTTTATGGTATTAACTAACAAAACTTTAACTGTGGCAGCTCCAGGTTTCATTCTAGGACACTAATATTGAGCACTTGTAGTCCTCAGCCGTGGAGAATCAGCTCTGTTTTATAGCAAGTTAGCAGGCATTGCTAACTTGAAGCATTATTTTGAAGTAATAAACTACTAGAAGGTATGCTTCTTCCCACCCTCCCATCTCATCTCCCAGAAGAGCTCCTCATAGTATCCCAAGACTTCTATCTCATCACCCCTTCCATGGGCTAGTTTCTTTCTAATCAGCTACATTTATTTTTAAAAGTTGATTTCAGGATACATTTTAAGCTATTTGCTGTGGACACACATTACCCTGGGTGTAATAATTGCTAGTTCTAACTCTACCAACAACTTTTCCTCCCTTCATTAACATATGTGCACACACGTGCATGCACACACACATACAGCTTGTTTTTCTCTGAGTCAACTGAATTTTGTGCTGGATAGATTGGATTGGAAGTGGAATAGAAATGACCTAAAGGTTCTGACATTTGCATAGGAACTTGTGAACAATAGTATTGGACATTTATATAATTCTTTGAAATTTACAGAGCTCCTTGCATACATTGCCTCATTTGAGTCTTACAATAACCCTTTGAGACACAGCTAGGGTATTATTACCTCCATTCATTAGTTGAGGAAGTTAAAGCCTAGGGAGACTGTGTGAATTGATCTTGGTCACACAACTAATAAGTGTCAGAGAGAAGTCAGACAGTCCCCTCTAGCATTGTACTTACTATACCTTGTTTTTATTAATAACATGACTGGACCCACAGGTAGGGAGAGAAGGCAGTGAATGTAGGGGGAGTGGATAGGTGCCAGAAAGACTGATTGCCATAGGGTTGACAAGTCCCACTATTATCTTAGATACTTAATTGCTTCAATTATATTTAATATGCTTCATGAACTGTGTTTTCAGACATGTGGCATATATGCAATAGGTATTTTAGACAGGTATAAGACAAAAATCACTTCTTCCAAGTGATCATAGAGTCTAACTGTGAGATAGAACATTTAGATACCATCACGACAAAAACTGATAGACTACGTAGTGTGTCAACCTTTAGGAATTAAAAAAATGTATAAAAGGGGTGGCTAGGTGGCACAGTGGATAGAGTATCAGCCCTGGAGTTAGGAAGACCTGAGTTCAAATCCAGCCTCAGACACTTAACACTTACTAGCTATGTGTCCTTGTCACTTAAGCTCAATTGCTCTGCCCTCCCCCCTCTAAAAATGTATAAAATAATGCATTTGTTCCTAATGCACTTATTTTTTAGAAAATATTTTAGTTTAAATATACTAAATGGCAGTATAGTAGAATGTAAACTTGAGAATTGGGGTGGTTTCATGTTTTGACTCTATATCCCCAGGATCTTCCCATTGTCTGACAGAGTAGGTATTTAATGTTTTTTTAATTGAAAAACTTGATGGATGAGTATGATTACAATGACCAATCTGACAAAGAGTACAACCCAATATATTTTATAGAGGACTTTCCTTTTTAGACTGTTGTTTAGTCATTTTCTGTTGTGTCAGATTCTTTGTGATGCCATTTGGGCATTTTGTAGTAAAGATATTGTAATGGTTTGCCATTTCTTTCTGTAGCTCATTTTATAGATGAGGAAACTGAGGCAAACAGAGTAAAGTGACTTGCCGAAGGTAACACAGCTAGTAAGTGTCTGAAGCTAGATTTCAGTTCAGGAAGATGAGTCTTCCTGACTTGAGGCCTAGCCCTTTATTCACTGTGCCACCTAGCTGTATACCTTCAGCCTCTTCAGAGGCTATAGAGTTATTCCATTGAGGTTTCCATTGGTTATAACATTTCTGAATCATGGGTTCCTCACTCCTTGTAGAATAGCCATTTTTATTGGCCTCCTTAACTAGGATTCTCCAATTTTCTGACTTGATTTCTTGCCTCCTGGCCTATAAAGACTCTAAACAAACCTTCTTGCCTCAGTAATATCCTTGTTTTCCTTTATTGACCTTTTTGTGCATGATTATTGACTCAATTGATAGAATATCATCCTATGCCCCTCATCTTATTTGTGTTTTTCTGTTCTGTTGAGGATTTAGTACTGATATAATTGAAGAGATAGAGGAGGAATTGTAAAGCCAAGCACCAGCAGATTCACAAGAGAATACTACTGTGAACAGCTTTTAAGATTCAGATTACACAGTGATAGTGAACATTCTGTTTACTTCATTACAAATCAAGGTTCAGTACAATATTCACAATATAATATTCTCAATATTACATCTTATCATAGAAAGTCACAATATAGTGTTCATAACAGCTTAACATTAGAATGGCCACACAGTTTTCACTACAGTGGTCACAATATTTAGAACAAGGAACAAAAGAATAATCTCTGGTTTCCCTAAGGGGGAAACCCTTCTCACTTAATCATTCAATCAATCATTTCACAGTATATCAATCTTCCACTCATGGGGCAACCATTAACTTAATTGGTCACTCATCTAGCAGTCAGTCATTAAGCTAGATTCCCAATTATTAAATATCATTAGTCACTAATACAGTCATTAGAAAACCACACAAACTCTCCACCCCTTGGTTTCCAGCAAATCTCAGTTTTGTCCCAAGGGGAGGCCTTTTCTTCGTCTTGACTCTGGGTGGTCTCTCTGATTCCCTAGATCTTCTTCCATGGTCCCAGCTCCCTCCTAAATCCACAAAACAGTCACCTGGATACAAAAACAGACTGCTGCCAGGTTCTTGTCCAATCCTTAGAGGTAGACAGCTCCCAGGTCCTTGTCCAGTCCTCAGGAGTATCCCTGGCACACACTGAAGTTCGCAGGGTAAAGCATATCTCAAGCCCTTCACCACTTCTCTTCCTTGGAACTCAAGGATCAGCCAGGCCATGAATAAACAAAGTCTTATCCTGGTCATGCTTCTTCAGTCTTCCAGCAGTTCAACTGGCTCTAGGACCCAGAAGGAATATCAGTCTTCTGTTTGGCCTTCACCAGATTCTGGCCTCAGAAAAATTCCAATTCAGTTCTCAGTCAGCTTCCAGATACTGGGAGAGAAACTCTCTCTCTCTCTTTCTCCCCCCCCCTCCCATCTGGCTTCAGTCTCCATGAATCTTCCTTCACAAGGAGAACATTCCAATTTTGTCTCTAGAATTCTTCTTTATATACAGCACTGGCCTTCTGTCTCAGCCAATAGCCTTCTTTCATGTCAACAGGGGAGTTGATGCCTTCTCAACAGTGAACAGGGTTCACACCTTCCATACTTAGCCCTAAGTTACTAAGTGCCATTTAGCCCTAAGTTACTAAGTGAGAAATATATGCTAAACTGATTGCTATTACAGGGATAGAGGCATAATTAAACTTCACATCATTAATGACATACAATCTAGACAGTCCTTTCATATCTAAGCCTTGGGTAGAATGAATGAACCCTATGGTTACCTCAAACAAATCTTCTGTCTGTACAACAACTCAACTAATTTTGGAGAACTTTATTACTAGCAAGTTCTCAACTAGGTGGTGAATCCTTTGACCATGGCAGCCAATGAAACAGATACACACATAGAAAGTGATTAATAAATGCTTATTGAATTAATTGGAACTGACTAATTCATCACAGACTACATAAATAGAAGGTGATAGGCATGTTAACAGTCAGGATCAAAGGTCCATAAGGTCATTAAAACCCAACATTCTGAATGTAAAAGGTGGGAAAACAGAGTAGAGATCATGCAAATATCATTATTATTGTGAACTTAGGACCTCAGATTAAAGTGCTGGTTTAAAAATATCAACCCATTTAATGTTGGTCAGTTAAAGGATAATAGATACCTCTGGATTTCAATAAAAAAGGTAGAGTGTTACTTAACTCACCCTGGACAAATTAGAAAAAAAGCAAATGAAAAAAAAACATTTACCTGGATATTGTTTTTATATATAAAAGGTGGTGGCACTCATGAGCAAATCAGGCTGGCCTACCACTCATTCTCTGAGCCCTCTAAGCTACTAAGCATCCAGGTGAAATTCATTCCTCTTCCATTTTTTTAGGGATGGTTGTAGCTTTCCTTTTAAAACCAGCCCACCAATATTACTGACTTGAAGGAAATGAAAGAAAAATGACTTTGCTTTGCCCATTTAAAGTTTGGAGCTTCTTGCTTAGTGTTTCATGTCTCAAGAAGAATTGGGCATTCAATGATAATAATAATAATAACAATAATAATAATGATATTTTTCCCTTTAATATAGCTATATTTTTAACTAAATATATGAAGTTCTTGACAGTTTTCAGGTAAAAAAATAAAGCTATGTATAGTCATATAAAATGCTTTAAATCACTATTGATTAGAGAAATGCAGATTAAAGCAACTCTGAGGTACCACCTCACACTTATGAGATTGATCAATAAGACAGGAAAGGAAAATGATAAATGATGGAGATATGGGAAA
Organism: Pseudocheirus occidentalis; assembly: GCA_028646575.1. Classification (NCBI taxonomy): domain Eukaryota; kingdom Metazoa; phylum Chordata; class Mammalia; order Diprotodontia; family Pseudocheiridae; genus Pseudocheirus; species Pseudocheirus occidentalis. The sequence continues at coordinate 116,233,943 of CM053595.1, read as the reverse complement.
ATTGGGACTCTAATGTATTGTTGGTGGAGTTGTAAACTGATCCAACCATTCTGTAGAATAATTTAGAACTATGTCCAAAGGGCAATCAAGCTGTATACCCTTCAGTCCAGCAATATCACTACTGGCTCTGTATCTTAAAGAGATCATTAAAAAAGAGAAAAGGACCTACATGTACGAAAACATTTATAGAAGCTCTTTTTGTGGTGGCAAAGAATTGGAAACTGATAGGATGCCCATCAATTTTGGAATAGCTAAAAACATTGTAGTATATGAATGTAATGGAATACTATTGTGCTATGAGAAATAATGACCAGACAGACTTCAGAAATATACTGGAAAGACTTGCATGAACTGATGCTGAGTGAAGTGAGCAGAGCCAGGAGAACATTGTACATAGTGACAGCAGCATTGTGTAATGACCAACTATGACTGATTTAGGTCTTCTCAGTAGCATAATGATCCAAGACAGTTCCAAAAGGCTTATGATGGAAAACGCTATCCATATCCAGAGACAGAACTATGGAGTCTGAATGCAGATTAAAGCGTATTATTTTCATTTGTTTTGCTTTGTGGTTTTCCCCTATTTTCCATTTATCTTTCACAATATGACTAATGTGGAAATATGTTTAACATTTAACATATGTATCACCTACAGCAGATTACTTACCATCTTAGGGAAGGGAATTTGGAGGAAGGGAGAAAAATATGGAACTCAAAATATTATAAGAATGAATGTTGGAAACTATCTTTGCACATAATTGGGAAAAATAAAATAGCTACTAAAATAAATAATAAATATAAATATTACATAAAAATAAATAAATAAAAATAAATAAAATAAATTAAAATAAATAATAAAAATGTGAGATTCTTCTGTTGCCTATGCCTCCTACCTTTCCTTTCGGATTTGCATGTTCTTCTCACACCCTCAATTATGAAAAATAGAAAGTTCTGAACCTTTCTCAGAGTAAACTGGTGTCACAGTGGACAGAATATTGAACCTGGGGTCCTGAAAATGCTTAAAAACAAATTTGACCTCAAACACTTATTATGTATTTTACCTTGGGCAAGTCACTAAACCCATCTGCCTCAGTTTCCTTCATAGCATGATGAGGATAATAATGGCACCTATCTCCTAGGATTGTTAAAAGGATAAAATGAGACAATATTTGTAAAGCATTTAGCACAGTGCCTGGCACAGTCTAGGCATTTGTTTACCTGAAAGTTTGGTTAGTTGAGTCAAGCAGGGCAGGTGATACATAAATTCATATTGTTTATTCCCTTAAAGCTAGCAGATACATGCTGCACAGAGCCAAAACATTAGTCCTGACTGACTGATAAAAGAATGACCAGGCTTGAATATGCTTTAGAACAATCCCAACTCAGCATCTCTATGTCACTCAAATTTATGATCTCCATACATGTTTAACCATATTTTAAGAAAGGAATTTTCTTAATTGAATAGATTGTAAATACAATTAGATAAGAGAGCTGACTAAGTGTCAATTGAAATTATGACCCAGAAGGAGCAGCTAGGTGGTACAGTGAATAGTGCACCAGCCCTGGAGTCAGGAGGACCTGAGTTTAAATCCGGCCTCAGACACTTGATACGCTTAATAACTGTATGACAAGCCACTTAACCCCAGTCACCCTGCCTTCCCCCCTCCAAAAAAGAGAAATTATGACCCAGTATATCTGTGTTTTCTTTACCATTAACTTTCCATAGCATAGTATATATCCATAAAATATTAAGATAAGAAAAAGTCTCATTATAGGCACCTTGTCCTTAGTAGCTATTATTGGTAGAATGCTCTGGTCAGCTCCCTCTGGTTTTGTTGACAAAGGAGGCTTTCTGTGAGTTTACTCAGATCTGTTAGGCAGAGGTGCTTCTGGTTGATCAGTTTAGGCTCTGGCCTTTATTGGGGTTCAAAATGGTTTTAAATGATTATCACACTCCACAATTATTTATTTCCTTACCCTCTCTTCCTCCTTTCTATACTAGCATATTCATTTTATCCATCTTCTCTTTTCCTTTTTTAAATCTTCAGTTCATTAGAACCTCTAGCCCCATTACCTCTGTTCTTATTTGCTTCCCTCAATCCCCTTTGAAGACATTAAAGTTTGGAAAAGTCACATTTTTTTCCTTCTGTTATAATGTTAGCCCTAAATTACAATAAACTTTCTTCCAGATTGCTCAAATAAAAGTATCTTTCTAGATTTCTTTGGATTCTTGTGTTTATATTTCAAAATTCCTATTCAACTCTGGCCTTGTCATTAGAAATGCTTGAAAGTCCACAATTCTTGCAAAGATCTGTTGCCTCCCCCTACCTCCAGGATTATGTTCAAATTTGAAGGATGAATAATTCTTTGTTGTAAGTCTATCTCTTTTGCCTTTTTGAAAATTGTATTTCAAGATATCCTTTTGTTTTTAATAGAACCTTTTAGGTCTTGCATAATCCCAACTGTAGTTTCTTTGTACTTCAATCATTTCTTTCTGGATATTTGTTTTAGTTCTGCTTAGTATTACCCTGCATGCCCTTGGTTCTTGCACTGACCTTCTTCTCCTGGATTTAGGCTCTCCTGTATTTTTGAGGTTTAGAATCGTGTATTTTCTGGGTCCTCTCTGGCATTTCATGAGAGAGTGTTAGGTATCTTGTTGGGCTATATCAACACGAGCATTTTGTTTCCATGATGGTAACTTTACACCTCCAAGATGGAATCTCATCTCTTCTGGGGCCAATCTTAACCTTGCAACTGTCTCCTCACTTTAAAGGTTCAAAGGTCCCCGCTCCAGGCTTTTATGACCATATTGGGGTGTTCTCAGGGGAACCTTTCATACTCGCTGCTTATAGAGCCTTGCAGGCTATGCTTGTCTCTTGCTCATCTCTGGTTATACCTATATGTGCTAGTATGATGAATTTTCTAGAGGTTTCCATTTCTATTGTTCTTGGACAGTTGGCTAATTTGTTTTGATGTACTGGGTGGAAAAAATTCCTTATTGAATTTTTCATTAGATTTTTTGATCATTTTTAAGTTTTGTGTGAACATTGGAATTCTGCTGGAGATTTGTGCTTTAGGAAGATCACTTTGATCATTGAGTAGAAGATGGATTGAAAAAGAGAGAGACATGAGACAGGGATGACTCATAATGGCATGAAGGTGAGTGGTTTTTAGAAGGTAAGACCACCAATAGAATTCAACCTTCATAGCCATGTTCTACAAAATTAGAAATTTTGTTCTACGAAATAAGAAAATTTTGGTCTTAACCTAATGGTAGATTGGGTGTTCAAAGACTAGCCTAGTTAAGTTTGGAGAGATTCATCACCTGAATGACCACAAAATGAGTCTCTAATTTGGTTACAATTGTTTAAGACAGTCTGCCAAGTCAAGGGGCTTCACTCTGCAGAAGAGGAGAAAATGCCTACCCCAGTAAAATTTTGGATCCCTGAAGTATTGATGGATAAGCTTGAAATACTCTCTTAGGGTTAGGGACTTTGGTAATTGACTCAAGATAGAGTTGAAAGGTTAACTTTGGCTCCAGAAGAGATGAGACACCATCTTGGAGGTACATTTATTTTTTTTTAAATTTTTTAAATTTGTTTTCTTGTTTACATCATTCATTTTCATGACATTTTTGAATTACAAATTTTCTCCCCGTCTTTCCCCTGGAGGTACATTTACTGATCTTTGTGAAAGGAAGTGGTGGTCTTGTGTTATCAAAAGTTTTAGGTCAGTAGTCTATGATGAAATATAACTCCAAGAATGTTGAGAAAGAATAGCAAAGACTCCAGGGAAATGAACTCCCTTTGGCATTTGGTATGGGAGATATGTAGCAGAAGACTTGGGGGTCAGCGTGTAGCTATTACATAGCTGGTTCCTTAGGGTAAGACTGACCAGATTCTTGCATTGGTAAGAGGAGGCTTAATACCAGAAGGTCTAAGTAAAGGCCATGACAAGATGAGTGACCAGAAGAGGGGATGAAATTTCTTGTCAGAACAAGAAAATATGTTGTGACAAAATAGAAGAATGAATGAAGAACCCCCCATTTATTTATTACCTACAATGTGCCAAGAATAGTGCTAGGTGTTAAGGATAAAAGTAAAAAAAATGACACAGTCCTTGCCCTCAAGGGGTTTCTGATCTAATGGGGGAAGGCAACAGATATAGGGGAGTGATGGGTAGGGAGGTCATGTTTTGACTTGGCATAGGAGGGATTGGGAGTAGAGTCACAAGGCAGTTGATTCACTCATACTATCCAGAAGTAATAGTTGTATTGATTTGATTATTATGCCCAGAGAAAGAGGTGAAAACCCAGGGGATAAGGATATTTGCAGCAGCAAGTGTATGGCAAGATGGCTAGATAGTGTCTGAGTTACTGATGAATAGCCAAACGGATGGGAATTGTGGTCTAGGACCTGTTAGATGTAGTGCGTGGAGTGAGTTTGTATTCACTCACTTATCAGTTATCAGGTAAAAGAGAAATCAAAGGCAGAGACAGGCAGGGAGACACACACACACACATACACACACACAGACAAAGGGATGTGTGTATGGGCATGCATGTGTGTAATTTTCAAGTGACATCAAGGTACAGAGTAGCCAAATGGCTGACAAGGGAGTAGTCCTTATCAGGGCTCAGACAATAACTAGGACTCTTCTCATCAGGGCAAATTGTGTTGATAAAGAGCCTTCAAGGAAGAGGTATCATCTGAATTGAACCTTGAAAGAAGAGAAGGATTTTTGAAGTCATAGATGAAAAGGCAATATATTATACATATAATTAGATTGTAAGCCCCTTGAGGTCAGGGATAGTCTTTTGCCTCTTTTTGTATTATAAGCTTTTAGCACAGTGCCTAGCACATAGTAGGCACATGTTTATTGACTGATATTGAATTTGCAACAAAGCAAATAGTTTAATGTTACTACAACATTGAGTGTCTAATGGGAGTGATACAAAACATGCTTGGGATATCGTGGGGAGACAGGAAAGACAGGGAAAAGAGTTTGTATTTTATCTTAAAGGCACTAGGGAACCGCTGGAGAAATTATTTCAGTAGGGGTGTGACATGGTCAGATATACACCTTAAGTGCAAATACAGTGGAAAGAGCACTGACTCTGGCATCAGAGTACCTGAGTCCTTTGTACTGAATTATAAGCCCCCCAAACTTGGCATTGGTTTGGGTTCAACTTAAGGTTGCAGGCAAATTTACCGAGCTAAGACAATTATGAAGTTTCCAAGAAGTGATACAATACCATGCTTGGGTTTCACTTTAGGGAGGACAGAGGTTGAGTCTCTGAGACCTGGGTTATGGTCCTAATTTGGTAACAACTCTACTACCCTTGGTGAGTCATTTGGCTTCATTTTCCTTATCTGTCAAACAGTACTAAGGATGACTGCTGTGAGGTTGTGAGTATATAAATGAAAAACTCTTTCCAGATGTGAGGTGAAGAATCTTGTATGTGGTAGAGTTTTTAGAACAGCTATAATTCAAGTCTTATATCCTTCTTCCCACTAAAAAGCAAGAATTTTAAAATTATTAGTGTATAACAGGAAGAGACGGTGTAGGGTAGAGAACTGGAAGCTAATTTCAGAGCCAGGAAGACCAAGGTTTAAGTTCCATCTCTGATATATACTGGCTATGTGATCCTGGGCAAATCACAATCTCCCAGCGCTCTAGAAAACTGTTTAAGACTCTATGTTGCAGAGAAGGAATCAGCTTCACTGATAGAGCCCATCTGAGAGTTTCCTATACCAATGAAGATCTGGTGCCTATGTGCTACTGAGTTAATCTAAAAAGGAAGATGACCCACATACCACACGCATATGTATATATATGTGTATAACACATAAATTTAAGGTAATTATTTGGGGAGATATTAGCAGCTGGGGAAATAATGAAAAGCTTAATGTAGAAGGTGACACTTGAGCTGAGTTTTGAAGAAAATAAGGAATTCTAAGAGGTTGAGGCAAAGAGGGAATATGCTCCAACAAGTGGGAATCTCTGTACAAGGATATGGAGATAAGAAATGGAATGTTTTGTGTGAGGAGCAGTAAAAGAGAGTTTGAGGGAACCTTAGAGTTCATGAAGACTTGCATGTCAGATGAAAAGAAAGTCTCTAATCCACCTGAAAAGCCTGGAAAAACATAAGACAGCTTTTCTCTCCTTCCTTCATTCCTTCCTCTCTTCCTCATTTCCTTCCTTCTCTCTTTCCCTCTCTCTCTTTCCCTCTCTCTCTCTCATTCTTTCTTTCTTTCTTTCTTTCTTTCTTTCTTTCTTTCTTTCTTTCTTTCTTTCTTTCTTTCTTTCTTTCTTTCTTTCTTTCTTTCTTTCTTTCTTCTTCTTCTTCTTCTTCTTCTTCTTCTTCTTCTTCTTCTTCTTCTTCTTCTTCTTCTTCTTCTTCTTCTTCTTCTTCTTCTTCTTCTTCTCCTCCTCCTCTCTCTATTTCTTTCTTTCCAGATTCTTGCATAAAATCCGGGAAGGAGGGAGGGATAGAATTTGGAATGCAAAGTAAAAAAAATCCAATAAATGTTTAAAACTGTTTTTACATTTAATTGGGGAAAATAAAATATTATTTTACAAAAGCATATGTAGTGAGGGGGTAGGGCAAGGGAGTGGTTAGGCATGAAATGAAGCCATTGATATTTTCTTTATTACTCAGAAAGTATAAGGCCTTTGAAAACATCCCCTTCTGATAACAATCTGCCTCCCACCAATAAAGGTATCAATTGTGAAAACCTTTAAAGATTGCTTGCATCCAAAAAATTAGATCCTGTTGGTTCTCAGAGTGATTTTTAATGAACTATCATTAAAGAATCATAAAGACATTTGACCATTTGCTTCCAAAAATAATGCTATTATCTCTCCCCTTTTGAAAGACTGACTGGGACATTGTGTGTGAGGGGGATCAGTTTTCAGTGCATTTGAATGTGGGGTGCTATATAAAGAGGGAGGCTCAATGTGAGGAAGGTCACAGTCTTTTCAATTTGTATAACCAGGTTCTTTGCTGAGAAGCCATGTATAGTCCTTTGAAGATGAAGACACTACTCTTGATGTTCTTCATCTCGGTCATCCATGCCTCCTGGGTACCTCTTTCTTTTGATCAGGACATTTCAAAGGTGAAGCTACTTCTTTTTGGGAGGGAAAAAGGGTGGGAGAAATGTATACCAGTCAGAAGATTCCATCGTCAGCCTAGGGACCCACTCTATTTCTAGGTTGATCTACAACCCTGGAAACCCTCTTCCCCTATAACTCATCCAGGAGATGGAATTCACACGGCTATGGATTTGGTAGAACATTTTTGAATAACAGAAGAGAAGATCAGGGAGGGAGAAAGGATAAACTCCATGGTGAGAATTTCATACTTTGTTCCAAATCTTCTGTGACCAGAGTGAACTGGGAACAGTGATATTCATATTTCTCTTATTGTTGATGACTAATCAGAAGTATTAGTACCCCTAAATGGAGGAAGTCTGATATGAGTCACACTCTAGTTTTCAGGGAACCAGTTAAGTGGCTAATTTGCTATTAACGCTTCAATCCTATTTGGCCCATGTGATATTTACGTTTTTGTAGGTTGGCTTTAGAAACATTAGCTCATCAGAACCTACTTACTTACTCTTAGGAACCTGCTGTATGGGTATGTTGCTATGGTGACCATGGTGACATTTTACAGGTGTTTTGGGTGAGGTGAAAGTAAAGCTATTAGTAACCCTCAATAGTATGGATTGGGTATTTGTTCAATGAGAATTGAAACATGAAATGGCACCTAAGAAGGCGTTCTGGTTTGGGACACTGTAGCAAGTTTTTGTCAGAAAACTCAGCAGAAAAATCTAGTCCAAATAGTGGTACCACAGATAAATTTGAGAGAAAAAAGTTAGTTTAATATGAACACCTTTCAAGCAGAGGCAACCTGGTCAATTTGTTTAACTCTTCTACAAAGTGCCTTCTTAATCATAAAAGGTGTGTGTGTGTGTGTGTGTGTGTGTGTGTGTGTGTGTGTGTGTGTGTATGGTGGGGAGGGGGAATTGGCTACTTCTGATAGGATTTCTCAGTATTGGATTGGTCTTTGTCCAGTGAGGATCCTGAGAAATAGACGCTGTGGGTAGTACAACATTCTTTGGGCATCTCTAGGGCTGCCTTACAGAAATCACTTTAGTGGCAGCACCCCCATGATATTCACCTGTTCTTAGAGCCCCTTTCCTCTGGTATGATACAGGGAATTCTCTGAAGAGGGCTTCTGATCAGCCCATGAAGCTTAGAGTGTATTGTCCAAAGCCCTTGTAGATAGATTCTGTTCATTCTTCTGTATAGCAGAAGAAACTTAGATCCTAATAACTTAATCAAAGATTTACTATTACATTGCCTTTTTTACGTTTCTAATTATCACTCTAAGAAAAGACCAGAATGCTATTCCTAAGTATACAATCCCCCTTCTACAAACCTAAGATGAGTCAAGGCCTGTCCTGTAGAGTCTTGGTTTTGGAACCTGCACGAGAGAAGGAAAAGATGCCCCTCTTGTTGATGGCATTTTCCAGCAACAGCCCAGAGATTTGATGTCCACCCTACTTGAGTATAGGTCTGGATATAATTCCTCCCCTTCCTAGTCTTTTACTGGACCTGTGTACATAGGCAGATTCCATTCTCCATTCCCTTTCTGTTTCCTCTTTCTCCCCCTCTGCCTCAGGACTTCCAATGTCTGGATATCGAGAATTCTTACAATCTAAGTCTTCCTTATTTCTACCTTTCTCTAGTTCAATGGATATTGGTATGTAAATGCCTGGACTGGAAATGTGGACATTCCTGAAGATAAGAGGCATCAGAAAATACCTCCCTTCCTTATCAGAACTCTTCCTAATGGTAAAATAGAGGCCAAATTAAATCTTAAGTAAGTGTACTTTATAGGACAATATTCCATCATCCATCTCATGCTTTTCCAATCTTTGCCTGAAATTTCTTTTGTGAAATTGTAATGAAGTTTTCAAGTGGACTCAGTAATTTGAAAGGTGTGATAATTTGCACTAAAGTCTATCACTTCAGTAGCCTTAAAAAAAGAATTTGCCAAGCGAATTAATAACAGTAATGCTTCAGTTATCCAGAAGGGATGTTTCTGACCAAATTGAATATCTAGACCAGTGCCAGTTCTGGAAAACAAACAATGAATCAAAGTATTCCAGATGGTGGTGAAACATTTTCTGAGCATCAGACAATGGCAAAAGTACCTCAAAAGCAACATGACATAGTGGATAGAGTGCTGAGCTTGGAGTCAGAAAGATCTAAGTTCAAATCCTGTCTCAGATACTTGTTAGCTGTAAATCGTCCTGGACAAGTCACTCAACCTCTCTAGGGCTCAGTTTTCTCATCTATAAAATGAAGGAGGAGCTGATTTCAACCTCTAGGGTGCTTTCTTGCTCTTAGTCTTAGCAATGATTTTCACATAAGCCAAAGACCCTGAAAATCATATCTAATTACTTTACTAAGTAGGAACAAAGGTGTGCAGTGAACACTCACTTGTAGCAATGACTGTGACAGCCATGATGCTTAATGGCAAAGGTAAGAATCATGGCCAAGCTAGCAGGACTTGAGAAGAAAAAGAGGAAAAACAAAAACAGAGAGAAGGGAGTGTTGTATATCAGATACGGAACAGAGCATAAGCAGTAGTGGAGACTAGAAGCAATAAGAAGTTCCTGAAATAAAGAAAGAACACTAGACATAGAGTCAAGAGAGACATAAGTATGAACCTTGTCTCCACTAGAAGTGTGACTATGGAAAAATAACCTAACTTTTTTATGTCTCAGTATCCCCATTTGTAAAATGGGGGCAATAAGAATCCATAGTACTAATTTGTCAGAGTTGTTGCAGGGGTCAAATGAGAATAGGTATGTAAAGTGTTCTGCCAGTCTTAAAGGGGCTCTATATGGTAACTCTTGTACATGATGATTATGGGAACAGCGAGCAACAATCACTCTGACAAGTATAAGGAGATCAAAGGGAAGGTAGGCTGGCAGTGTGAGTCAAATAGTCTTCTGCACTTCAGTAGCTACAAAGGGTATCCTGATGTCTTATAAAAGTCTATCCATTGTGTGATACCTCTCAGGCACCTTGGGGATGAAGCAGCACATATCCTAAAAGAGCAAATGATTTTATAACCATTATCTCTAGAGAGATAGATCTAAAGCACAGTTTATACACATATTCATAATGATATCACCAAGTTATGAAGAAAGGGGTGGATGATGTTCAATGTGATCCAAGGGGGCAGCAAAACATGTTGCCCAACAGACAAAGAATTCCATCTGAAACAAATTGAAATAAAATAGTTTTGGCACTTAAAATGTTAAAAGCAGAGTTAGTTAAATCACTTTTCCAAAAACTGCATACTCACAATGATGTCGGATCACAGACGTGTTGCTGTAGTATTTAATCAAAGGAGTAGGAATACAAATTGGTCTAAGTGAGAGTAAACTCTTTGAAAGATATGTTAGCAGCATTATTTTCCTTAACATATCATAAATCTACTATAATGATCAAAGATCATCCTAATATGTTCACTAAAGTAGGTCCAGTGAAAAAAAATATGATGATGTTTACTTTTTACTCAAAAGTGAACAAAATATACATTTCTTTAAAAGATAACCTGTTCATTCAGGTTTTCCATTAATTCAGACTGGCTTTCCTCTTGCCTGTTCCAAATGAATAGACTTGACTGGGGAGGTGGATGTGAGAGGTAGCCAATGTGGATCTGAAAATAAAAGAAAATTTAGATTTGATTATAATTTCTAATGATGCCAGAAAATGAGGAACTTTGTCAAATGCAATAGAGGAATGAAGATGATGCCCAGGCAAGGAATCTAGGAATGTAATACTCTCATTATACCTAAAAAGCTATAGGAGACATTAGGATAGGTGCAACCTATGTTAGGATAATCATTTGTTTAGGTGTCAGTGGTAATGTAGTCAAAGTCAAATGTTCAGTCTTTTTAAGGACTAGAGAATTATACCATCATAATAGTTAACAGTTAAACAGTGCTTACTATATGCCAGGTACTGTGTGAAGTACTTAGCAATTATCATCTCATTAGACTCTAACAAAGCCCTGGGAGATAGATGTTATTTTTCTCCTCATTTTATAGATAAAGAAACTGAGGTGTGTAGAGATTAAGTGACTTGCTCAAGGTCATATGGGTAATAAGCATCTGAGGTTGATTTGAACTCAGGTCTTCCTGGCTCCATGGCCCCACTTTATCCACTATACTACCTGGTTGCTCCATCTAAAACTGTTGCATGATCATAGGTAGCCTTCCCTGGGTCCAAATGACTGTTTCACGGGCATGTCCTATTAGAAACCACCTCTGAGAAAACAACAAAAATTTGAGTTTATAGAGTCAAGAAGTTTATAGAGTTAAGAAGACCCAAGTTCAAATCCTGCCTGTGATCATTAGGTCAAGAAGGGGATTTTTGTTATATATATGATTATTTAGAATATTAAAGACAGATTGAAGTGATGTCTTCCTGCTGCTTGGTTGCCATGAGAGGCAATTGAGGAACAATGAAATGAAACCCCTTTTTACTATTTTGGTGACAAATCAGTTCTCAAGCCCTGAGTTGTCCAGGGACTAGGGTATTTGTCAAACCCTCAATACATTCTCATTAAATTGAACTAAAGGTTTCAAGCATTTTGGGGAGGCAGCATCATAACATCACTGGAAGCAGAATCAGCTCTTACTAATGACATGGCCATCAGCGAGTGACCTTGACTACTTATCCCATCGGCATCAGTTACCGCACTGTTCTATAGATTGTAGCTGTAGCCGCAGAAACCAAGCCATTGTTTTCACTTCTGAAAAATGGGTGATGATATTAATATTGTGGCCTTGTGAAGAGAGGCTTTGTGAACTGTAAAGCAGGCAATAAATGTTTATCCGTCGTGGACTGTGTGCTAAAGTCTGGGGCTATAAAGCAGGGTAAAAGACAGTTTCTGCTCTGAAGGAGCTCACCATCTAAGGGGGGAAATATAATATAAACAACTATGTACAAAAAAGACACATACAGGATAAATTGGAAATAACCAACAGAGGGAAGACACTAGCATTAAGCACTCTAGCATTTTGACCTTTAGTTATTACTCTAATTATTCTCTGATAAAGAAACATATTTTATCTAGAAATATCATTAATGGGTATTTTGTTTTCCAGAAAGAATGGTCGATGTGAAGAAATTAAGTTAACTTTAGAGAAAACAAAGGAACCCGGGAAAATGACCACCTGTAAGTGATTCAAATGTGCCAGATTAAATGGATGAGGTCAGGAACCCTTACCTGAGGTTGGCTCCCACAAATATGATCTGTATGACTTAGTGTTAAGACAGAAGTAGGGAACCCATACCTTATTGTGATTCAGAGCTAAGAGCCATAGTTTAGGTAACATTTTCCATGGAATATGCTGAACTGTCTGTTGGGTTTGGCTTCTGAGAAATGGGAGGCAGTGATATTTGCTGTAGTATTTCCTAGTGTTGTTATGAAGAAAGAGCATTACAAAGTGTAAACAATTCATTGGTTTGAATTGTGTTTCTATTACTGCTCGCTGAAGCAAAAATATTCTAGAAAGAGAAATGATTGGTGGGAATTCTGTTTCCAGAAAAAACATTTGCTATGAAAAAAATTATTTTATGATACCTGCCTGTTGTGTTTGTGAGATAGGACTGGGAGAATCACTGGGCATGGGGAACAGGGAGAGCATTGGTACAGTAGGCAAGTCCTCATGTAACACAATTTGAGGAACTACAAGGCCTCTCCCCATCTACCTGCAACATCTTTAGTGTCCTCCCCTAGATCTTTAAATTCCCAGCCTTAAAGCACATAATTGAGTAAAGGCATTGTTCTTTGAAAGCCACCCTTAAGATTTATAGCTACAGAACTGCAATGAGGTTGGGGTTATGGGGCTTTGCTCCAAAGTGGTAACATGATGGTCTGATCCTCAGGCCTCACATCATCCAAACTGACTGCATACTCTCTGAAGATCCTTGGTTGCTCTCTATTTGAAACAGGATACTAAGGCTTTCACATACCACCAGCTGAGTTTTCCTTCCTTAATGTCTCCCTAATCCCTCCCCACTAATACCTCCTCAAGATATATTTCCTTCAAGTTTCCTCCACCAACAGAAGTAGTCAGTCTTTCTCCTCACCATAGAATAGTGTCTTCCAGTCTGTTTCCCCAAGGGACCTTTGGTCCTGAGGTCTCTTCTCAGTCCTCTGATCTAGTCACCCAAATCTGATTTTTTATGGGCACTACAATTCCTGGTTTTATCTCTGCAAGGCATTAACTATCAAGTAGAGGTGAAACAATACCCACGAACAAATTAGTGGGGTTTTGGACATATCCTAAAAATTGTTTAAAATTAATCTTTTATGAAAAGAACTATATTTAATTGTACCAGAGAAACTTGATCATTAGAGACATGCTTTTATGAATCCTTCTAAAGAGTTAAAAAGGATACAGACTGGACTTGTGCTTTTGTTGGTATAGGAAACTCCCTCTATCAATGCAGATTGTCACTGTCTCTTCAACCTAGAGTCTTAGACAACAGTATAGAGAACTGAAATAACTTGCCTAGACTTATAAAGCCAGTTTGTGTCAGAGGCCAGCCTTAAACCCAAGTCTTCCTGACTCTAAAGCTAGTCGTCCAGCTGTGACTCCGAGTTGCCTGTAGAACAAACCAGAAAGTGGAAAATGAATATTTTAAAACATGTTAAAAGCTCAGTATCATAGAAATAGATCAAAGTTTTAAAGATAAATTTCTAAATACTAAACACCCCCCCCCCATGTTGCTTTGTTCAACTGAAGACTGTTCTCTGATTAACAATACCTTTATCTGTGATCCTGTGTTGCATTTCAGCATTAGCTTTTAAGGAGATAGAGCTGAAGGGATAAATATATTTTTCCCATGGCCATCTGTAGTTTCCTCTGTGTGAAGCTATCAGTTCTGTGTGCTCTCTTTTGCCTTCTAGAAAAATATCCCTTGAAGACCTCAGAAGGCTTTTAAACCTAGAGGCAGTTTGCTTGCCTCAGCCTAATTCCTCAGGTCCTCCAGTTCCTCAGGTTTTCATTTTCTTGGTGAAAAATTCAATGTCCCTCAACCATTTGACAACTTGAGCTCTTAAAAGGTCAGATCACCTTTTCAACAAAGTCAGAGGTGAAGTCTTAAATGAGATGTAACTTTAAACACTTGTCAGCCACCTACTTAGTATAAGGAACTGTGCCCATGCCATGGCTATACATTGCATAAATGTAAAATAAATCTTTTTTTTTTCCTCACAGGGGGAAGGCAGATTGTTGGGATACTGGACATAAAAATAGAGGGACAACTAATTGTATATATAGAAAGCAAGATGAATGGGAAAAACGTCATTATGATGAAACTTGGAGGTATGTATCATGGCAGCCTGTGAATAATGCTGAAAAAATGGAGTTCAAAGAGATGGTTAGAGTTCAATTCAATTCACAGTTTTGAAGAGCTTATTCTGTATAGGCATTTGGAATGTACCAGCATAAATAATTGTAAACCTTCACCTATTTCTCCCCTAGATACATCCTTAATGATGACTTTGTCAAAAGAATATATCAGATCCCTTTCCAGTGACTTAGGAACCCCATGGAGTTTCTAAGGATTTTGTTAGGCTAAGACCATGTTGGCACACACAGATGGCTAGGAATCTTCTTGACTTGCTCTGCTTTCAATAAGTCACTTCAGAAAGACCTGGCTGTTTGGGAACATTAGTTATAGAGAATTCATTGTAATCAGATCAGAATAGCATTTTTTTTCCCCTCTAGATAACACAGTGAGACACAGAGGCATCTTTCTGAGAAAGTAGCTTTCATGGAAATAGGATTTGCTCTAGTAGAATTTAAATACAGATTGCCTCACCTATAAAATGAAGATAATATATTGCTGAAAGTTGGAGGCTAAGTAAGATTATTTCTTGAGGTTCCTCCAAATACTACTATTTAGGATGCCAGTGGTCTTCAATTTGGGGCATTTCAAATCACCTTCCTGCCCTGAAAGGGTTAAAAAGAATTTCTCCATAATAGTAGCCATCCCACCTCTTTCTTGGGGATAGTGGGAAAGGGGAAGAGGGAGATTATGAATTTTTAAAATTCTTGGGTATGCCATAAGGCTCCTTCATGAGACTATAGAAATAATATTTAGAGATAAATTTCCCTATTTGTTTTCTCACCAGAGTACTGCCTAGGGGTAGCAGTGTTGCATTCATTCATTCTGACTTGCAATTACAGGTCGAAACAAAGTTCCTAATCCTGAAGCTATGAAGATATTTAAACAATTTGTCCGGAGCAAAGGACAAGATGTGTCAAAAATTGTCGTCCCTGAGTTGGAGGGTAACAAAGATGGATTTTCTAACTTCTCTTCAGACTGTGCCCAATCTCAGTTTCTTCTTTCTAATTTGTGGTATAAAGCTCATTGAGTACAGAATCATAAGAACTGAATTTGAATGCCTGTTCTGCTACCTGTTTAACCTTAGAAATGAGTAGAGGATAGAGTGAATAGAGCTCTGATCCTGGAGTCAGGAAGACCTGAGTTAAAATCTCTTATTAACACTTATTAACTGTGTGACCTTGAGCAAGTCACTTAACTTCTGTTTGCCAATTTCCTCAGCTGTAAACTGTAAAATGGAGACAATAGCATCTCCCTCCCAGGGTTCTTGTGAAGATTAAATGACACAACATTTGCAGAGCACTTAGCACAGTACCTGGCACTTAGTAGGTGCTATAAAAAAGCTACCTGAGATGATGATGATGATGATGATGATGATGATGATGATATGATGAAATTTAACATCTGAAGATCAAATTCATCTTTAAAATGGATAAACTGGACTTGACAACCCCTCAAATTTCTTCCACCTCTAAATGTGACCCCATGACCTCTCTGAATCTTTCTGACTCAATTTTGTCATCTGTATAATGGGGACGATAATCATACTAACCTCAGGGCAGAATTGTGGAGAGAGTTTTTAAAGTACCCTGTAAACATAATCTATTAGTAAAATTTAAGCCATTATTTATTAGTCTGACATTCAAAATGCCCACTGTCTAAGGAAGTGTGTTGTAGTAAGTACACTGGGTAAACATAGCCATATATTCTTTTATTTCTGCAGAAGACTGTGTTCCTGGACGAACATAGGGTAAGAAGCTTTTGAGAATTTCAAGTGAATCATTTAAAGAAAGGTAAAGTGGAAAGTCAGTATGATCCAGTGGCTAGAGTGTTAGACTCTAAACCAAGAGATTTGACCATGAACCCCAGCTTGGGAGTTTGCCAGCAATGTGACCACAGACACTACAAAGGCAAAGTCTTTTTTTTTTCTTTTACCTCTGAGACTTAATTTTTAAACTAAAAATGGAGCTAATTATGTCTCTGGAGTCTTATGAGCAGAGCACCCTTAAAGGGCTGGAAAAATGTCAGTTATCATAGAATTTCAGGGGTTAGTAATACTTCAAGAGGTCAGCTGGTCTCAGCTCCTGCCTTCAGGTACCTGAATCCCCAAACAATGTCAAACGGAGTATCTTGTTACCTGATACCTCACTGCTCCCCTCAGATTTCTAGCCCCTCTGCTTTGTGTATGGATGTCTAACCAAACTCCCAGGAGCTATAGCCTATGGATTGCATCTTGTAGGCAGTATATACTTAAGTGCTCTACAAGGGGTGATCGCTGACTTCCTCCTAAAAATCTTCTAGATGGGGTGAGTCTCTAATGTCCTGGGATTGACTCAAGTAAAGTCCCCCATCCTGTTCTTTCTTGCTATCCCAACAACCCATCACTAAGTTCTGTTTATTATTTTCTAGGAGAAGCTTATTCCTTCATCTGACCTCAGCCTCAGCCTCAGCCTCAGCCTCAGCCTCAGCCTCAGCCTCAGCCTCAGCCCTTTGTATGAAATCCTAGCCCCTTGCTCTCATCGAGAAGTAGTTCTCTGTGCCTGGACTCTGAATACGCTTCTCCCTCCATGCCATCTTCTCACCCTCTTCCTAACACTTTGTTCAGATGGTAATAAACTATGCAGCAATCACATTGGACTCAGTCTGTTGAAATCTCCTTTGGTAAGCAAAGAAGATGGGACGACTAAATCAGACACTCTTTTCCTTCATTTAAATTATTATTTTATTTTATGTTGATCATCCCGTAATCCCTTGTATCCCTGCTCTTTCCCATTTCCTCCTTTAGGGCAGAGATCATAAGGCTTGGAGCTGCAAGAGCCCCAGCAATGATATGGTTTAATCCCCTGGGCATTTGAGAAACAGGAGGCCATGCCTCGCCTAACCTCATAGGTAGTCAGTGGTAAAGCTGTAGTTCAAACCTAGGTCTTCGAATTTCAAATTAGACCATCTTGCTGCTGTCCCCTTATTTTATAGGCAGCATAGTGTAGAGCATAGAGAGCTGGCCTTGGAGTCATGAGTGTTGCCTCTGATTGATTGCTGTATGACCCCAGACAAGTCATTGTTTAGGTCTTTAATTTTCCAATACAACTCTCTGAGACTGTATGTAAATTACAGGGGAGGTATTAATCTGCCTTGATATAGGTTGTCCACACTGATGTAATCATAAGGCTGAGTTAAAAAAATTGAAACACCAACAAAACAGAATCAAATAGCTGCGCAAATAAAAAATAAAATTATACATAAACTTTTTCTGTAATATGTTATACATTTGAACAAAAGAAGACAAAATAAATGAACAGAGAATAAGCTTTGTTTTCCCTTCTGAGTTTTCTAGATTTAGTTCTATTACTTTTCACTTGGTTTCTTAGGTACGCTTCCATGAGATTCCTAGAGATTTGGATTTTCAAAGTTTGAGAGATGACGGTATTCCCTGTAGTATGTTGGAGGCTACACCCCTCTGATACTTGCATGACTCGTTGAAAAGTGATAATTAGGCCAATCTTTTGTTTTAGGGGAGAACAGATAGACTTGAGGCCAGCAGGCAGACACCATGCAGTCCACAATATACCTGAGTACCACTTGTAAATTAAAATGTAATTGGAAAACATTTACTAAAATAAAAACACAAAGAAACATAGATAATATTAATATGTGGTTTTCTAAATGAAGATATGACCAGCAGACATCCTTATGTACAATTGAGTTGCCTGATCATATTTGAGTTTGACCCTACTAGTCTTAAGGATATGGATTTAAAACCAAAGGTACCATAGACATCATTCCATTTATTGAAAAGACAAAGGAGACTGAGGCTCAGCTCAGACAGGTACAATCACTTGGCTGAAGTCATAGCTCATTAAGTGGCAAAGTTGAGATTTGAAGCTGGGTCTTGTGGCTCCACATCCCATACTTTTTATGCTAAAATACATAGTGGTAAGATCCATCACTGCCACCTAAAGGCTGTTTGTTGAAGAGAAAGTACATATCTTAGAGATAATATTGTACAGTGCATTTTCAAAGGTGCTCATAGAAGTTATGACACTTGGATGTATCATGTTTACTTTTAAAATTTAGTTGTTTAGCTTTAAGGTAATAACGGAATCCTAACGTGGTCCTTTCTTGTATTATGCTTGGACTTCTGGCTTTTTTTGCAATTGAGAAAGGGCTAAACTAAACCCAGTCTTTTCCTTCTGTCCCCACTCAGGGAACTTGAAATTCTAGGTAAAAAGCACAGATGCCAGAACAAAGGTGTTCTGATTTCTGGTGATAGAGAAAATATAATTTACCTAGAAGAGAATGAGAGAATGAATGCATTGCTTTATAATCATTGGTTATGTCCTGGACCTAACCCGAAAGCAGGGAAAAAAGGAAAGGATTCATTATTATAATGATTGCTAGGCTGGAAAATCCTCAGAAGAAAGGATTTGGAGACTCTAGAGGTGATCTATGATTTCACTTATTTTCATGACACCCTGAGAGATCAAGAGAAGTGTTATATTCCACATATAACATAGGGAGAAGTAGCAGTCCAGAGAGCCCCTGAGAGGTCAGGTAACTTCTCCAAGAAGTCCAAGGTCATAAAGCTAATGTATAGATGTTCATGAGCTATATTACATTGCCACCAGTGAGAAACCATAAACTACATGAGTGACTTTAAAAAAAATTCACAATTGTCCTTTATACATTGAGATGAAGCTCTCAATCCACCATCAATAGGGCATTCACTTATTTCTCCTGCTATGGGGATGGATGCTGGGGTTATTCACATTCTCTTGTCTGGTTACATTAAGGACCAAAGGCATTTGTAAATTGATTGGTTATGTTTGAATTGGTTTTCGGAAGCCATGGGAAAGATTTTTTTAGTACTACTTTGTGCTTAATGGTTTCTAGTCATCTGGAAAAAAATTGTAACATCAAAATGACCCAGTGGCTCTTCATTTTAGCTCTCTGTGCTCTGATCAACCTTCAATAACATGAGACAGAGTGGTGCTGGGACAGAGTAGGAAGTGGGCAAGGAAGGATTGGGGTAGGGAGATAAGGAGATCTCAAAGTCTTACCCTACTTATACTAAGAGATGTGGTATGATATTATGTCCCCCCCCCCAAAGAAGTATATAATCTAAGTTAGGAAAAAGGACAACAAACACAAACCTGTTGGGTTTTCCTAATTCTAGAGTGAAGTACCATGAATAGGCGATGAAACATGAATGAGGAGCATATGTCTTAAATCAGTAGGGTAATAAGTACTGCACAAACTTGAGGGTAAAGGGCTCTCTTTGATACCTTCTTAATATAAGATATACACTCAGTTAACCTTCCATGAATTAACTGGACCAGTTCCCAGAAAGCCATTCCATTAAGGTATGTCTAGAGGCTCAAGTCACTACTGTTCCCCCTAGGAAAAAGGTACAACAGGCAAATAAAGTTCCATGTCTTGATTCTCTCCTGAGACATCTGGTCCTGCTTATGAAAAATGAGTTGTGGTGTGATAGTGTAATGTTAATGGGATTTAAGATCTTCCCCACCCATTAATAGGCCTCATGTGGAGCCCATTAAGGGAAGCTTGCTTAGGGGAGGTTTGCTTGTAGGAAGACTTTCACACCTTTTGCTAATTTCTAATTAGGCACTGAGTCACTAGGGTTGTGATGCTTTTTGGCTCTGAGAATTGTATATATGCCCTGAGTTCATATTTGGCTTTGGGGGTTTTTGCTTATGAGAAGGATGTTGTGATTCTCTGGTTAAGATTCTGAGTGGTTATATGTTCAGAGTTTCCACCTGCTCAGATGTAAAGGCTCTCTCAAACCAGGGATGTATGTAAAGTGTATAGTTGATTCAGGCAGTCAGAGTCCTGTCTGTTGGTCTTTATTTTTCTGCTCATATTATCTCTGTTTGTATTTTCCCTGAAGTTCAGGGTACTGACTTTTCCCTTGAACTAGTGAAAGTAACTTAAAAAGATTGCTGACCCCTTAAACAGCCATCTTTCCTAATGAAGCAGATCTAAAAACCTGTGCTAGCAGCCATCCTGGGTGTGCCAGTGTAGTTGCTACTACAGATAGTCAGTCAATAAGCATTTATTAGGCACTTATTATGTGCCAAGCACTATGCTAAACTCTGGAGATTCAAAGAAGACAAAAGTCAGTTCTTCTTTTCAAGATGCTCACAGTCAAATGGGGGAGACAACACGCAGACATCTTAGACAAACAAGATATATATATATATATATATATATATATGATAAATTGAGGATAATCAACAGAGTGAAGACACTAGTCATAGGAGCTAGTATTAAGGGAGAACAAGAAAGTCTTTTTGTAGAAGGTAGCTTTTTAGCTGGGGCTGGAAGGAAGCTGGAGAAGTCAGGAGGTGGAGATGAGGGAGAAAATTCCAGGCATGTGGGACAGTCACTGAAAATCTATGGAATTTAGAGATGGATTGACTTGTTCTAGGAGAAGCAAGGTGGTTAATATCATGAAAGTCATGGTTTTTGCTCTCTAGGAGCTTATAGACTAAACAGAGAAATAGGATAAGACACATGGAGAAGCCATGAAAAACAAAATAACCTTACTTGGCAAAAAGAAATTGGACAAACTCAAATCACAATAAGGGAAACTGCATATGGATGTAGTGAAATAAAATAATGTCATGGCTGGAATTGGATGTAGACATAAGAGATGTACTAGGGAAAGTGTTTTGACAAGGGTTTACCAGGAGAGAAAACCTGTGACTTAATGAAGAAGATGGTATGTTTCTCTTGCGTTTCTCTTCAATCCAAGTCATGTCTCTCAGGATGAAGGCCAAAGCATTTTGGCAGTGATAAAAACATGCTTCTTAGGAACACTGGTTGGTTGCTGGAGTATGCCTTCCTTGTTCTTGTTTGAGGCATTTTTTTCTCTCTCTTCCTCCTCCTCATTTTTACTACATTTCATAATACCTGAGCTCATAGAAATGGAGTTGTTATTTTCTTCCAGGCTGGCACCCAGTGTGTAGCTCTCCTCTAGTACCTCTTCTACCAAGAATTGATCGGGGTCCATTCTGTAAGACTGTGAGTTCCATTCTGCCAGGTCTGACCATGGGAATCTCTTTCCTGTTAGGGACTTAAAGGAAAATGAGTGTCATTCTCTTTAGAAGGAACTTTTGTTTTCCTGGGTGACAATACCACCTAAGCCTTGCCAGCTGGACCATTTGGGCTTCAAGGAATCAGGCTCATGGGTGGGTAGGGCGGAAATGGCCAAGCTCCTGTTCTATAAATAAGGCTCTACTGAGATGACTCTTCCATCATCACTCTCTCCAGACCTCAGAGAAGTGAGATTTAACAGTTGTCATCATGAAATTCCTTCTTCTCACTGTTGGACTGGCCCTCATTGGTGCCATCCAGGCCATTGAAAACATCCACTACAAGAAAGATTTAGTGGTTGAAAAGGTAAGAAAAGATGAAGGTAGGTTTGAATGGGATGATTTGGACCAGTGCTACTCTTAGTGATGGGTCAGCCATTAGGGTGACAGGGTGATTCAGATTCATAGGGGACAATGCTTCCTGGAATAAGAGGACAATTCCTTTGTTTATTGTAGGGATTTATCCCTTTCCTATCCATTAAAGTCAAATTTAGGTTTGATGTAAGGGAAAACCTCCTTACAGTTATAAAGTATCCCATAGCTCAATGATTGCTTCTGGAGGTAATGAACTTTCCCTCCCTTGTGATCTTTAAATAAAGATCCAACAACCACTTGAGGGGTATCTTGTAACTGTTTGTGTTAGCCTCTGAATTATCTTCCAAATTTAAGATTATACATTTCTGTGATTCTGTGACAGTCTTCCCATTTCATTTTTGGGGTATTTTTCACCTCAGCTGGTGATTTTACCTCTCAACTAGAATTTGACTTAAAAAAATGTTGGTTAAATAGGGAGAGATTTTCCATTTTCTAAGATGGTTTTAAGGAATTTTATATTGAGGTTTCCTCTATCTGGGGGTATTCCAGAATTGGGAGAGAAGAGCATTTTTAGAGACACTCTCCTTTTGGTTAGCACTAATTACAGGGGAGAAGAGCACACACCACAGAAATGGCAGTTGTCCCTGGGAGAACTATGATTGTGTCCCTAGAACAGAGATTCATGCCATTGGGAACTCTTTTTCCCTTCTATTATTCCCTGTTTTTCAACTCTTTTTTCTTTCTGTCATTCTCCTCCATAGGCTACTACTCTTCTTTGCCCCTTTCTATAATGCTAAGCATTTAGACTAAGTCCAGGGATTCTTGAATATGTAACTTTTTCCAAGTCAAGCCATTTGCTTTGTAGGGACATTGAAGCAGGTTTATGTGGATGGGGGCTGTCTTTTCAGAAGAACAGTTTTATTCTTACAAGAAATTCATTCTTGTCTGTGCTACAGTTATGAAGTAACTGGGGTTGAAAAGTTTCCCTGAGAGCAAAATAGAAGGGCCACAGACTTCTCTTTTTAACAACCTCACTGTTTTCCACACTTGGAAGCTCACTTTTTCTTTTACTTCTTTTCCTTTGTTTTCTTGTGTAAGGCATAGGAATATTTGCACATTTTCTCCCAAATTATTCTATGATAATAGCAATATTCCAGCAAGTTTAGTACCACATAATCTTTAAGATACTTATAATTCTCCATTACTGAGTAGATCTGTGATTAATGTAGGAATTCCCTCATCAGCACAGCCTGTCTCTGCTTTCTCATCTTACATTATTCTTTATTGTTATTCTATGTTTTCTCTTAGTGGATTTTTCTAGTATATGCTGGGGGTTTCCCTCTGTGCCTTTTTATAATTTGTGGGTCCTTGTGCAACACTTTTATTAACTCTTAATTCCTTACATGATTAACCTACATACTTTTCCAGTTATATAAATTATTGAATGTTATCATACAAGAGATTACTCAACAGAGTTAAAATGACAGAGATGCTCTCAGATGGGTTGATTCTATAAATCAAAGGGGATGGAACACTTCACTAGGCATAGAAATTCCTACTTATCCATCTGGCAGCAACTATGGCATATACCCAACTAGGATCAAGGTTAATTGGAGCCTCCCTATTTCTAGTATCAGTTCTTTTAGATTCCAGTCAATTACATGAACCTTGGAGTTAAAAGTCTTCAGGGTCAGTAAAGGATATGGCAGGGGCAGTAAGAAAGAGGTCAGCTATGCCTGAGAACCTTGACATAGAGTTTCACAAGTATATTCTCTATAGCTTTTAGGGCCATGGTATCTCAGACAAGAAGTAAAGGCAATGGAATTCTCAATCCCCTTGTTGAATATGGACATTAAGGAAGTGCACCGGACTCCTGAGGGCAATCTGGAACTGGTTGTGTTGGAGAAGTAAGTACCACATTCTCCTAAGATGATTGAAGAATCAGGGAACAGAGAATTGCATCTTTGAACGAAATTTTGAAGGAGATGGACTGAACAAGTATATTTTGGGGTGATGTTGGAAACTATGCCTTACTTTTAGCAGCTAAGGCTATGAAGGGCAGAGACCATGGGACAGACTACTAAAGTAAAACTTTTGTCGTAAGGTGATCAAGGCTTGTTACCTAAATAGGGTTTTAGTAGCCCCTTCCTGAGTTTCTGACACAACTGCTCCTGGTCATAGGGAGAGATTCTTATCTAAATGATGAAAAGCATCCAAAAGCAAATGGTGGAGCTAGTGTTTCTTTCCCATCTCAATGAGGATAGCAATTTAACTTCTAGGACTTTTAGATGGAATAAAAAGAAATTTAAAGTGCATTTTAGCCATCTGGCTGAAACTGCTAGGATTCAGGAACAGGGGCGTGGCTCCTCCAGGGGGCAAAAAACCAAAGGAAGTGATCCAGAAACTGTGGGCATAGTCTTGGCACCTTCAGATTTGGAATTTTACTTTCAAAGCTGAAAGACAGTACCTAGGAAGGAAGCGGAGAACTTTATGTCATGAAACTGCATCCCCTAAAGCTACAGAGTCTCCCACATCCAGTAAATCATCTAATTGTTTGGTTTTTAGGGCACCAAATTACTGCTTCAAATGGCTGGTAAAATTTTCATCAAGCCTCTGTTTACACATATGCAGTTTTCTGACTTAATGGACTATCATTTAATTTATCAAGAAAAGTTGAATTCAGTCAAAGTACTAGGTATGGTGTCTTGTGAATAAGAAAACCCGAATAAATGTTTGTTGAATAGAACTGATTTAATCAAACAATTAACTGTTCATTTGCTTCTGGGTGATGAAAAGAACTGGAAGCTCTCTCAGATTTTCCTTGTTTCCCAACTGTTTCAGGTGTGGTATGAGTTCTTCAAACTACCCTGATTATTCTCCCCCTTGGTCAGGTATTTAGTTCATAAAAAGTGGGGTTTGAGAAAAGACTGACAAATCTGATTGGCTTTTCAGGACTGACAGGTGTGTTGAGAAGAAGTTTCTTCTAAAGAAAACTGAGAGACCTGCTGAGTTTGAGATCTACAGTAGGTATCACCAAGTCATGGTTCCAAATACTGTTTATATAGCCCCTATTTACATGGAGGTCCAGAAAGGAAGCACATTCCCCTATATGCAACAGAAGATGAAAAGTGTTCTTTCATACTCTTTTTTCCATAAGAAGCCAAGAATTAAACCTATACTGTTAACTGGGACCTTTTTATAAGGCAAAGAGAAATGATTAGGCTATGTCAATTTAAAACTGACATATTAGACTCCTTTTAATATCTAAAAAGATCTTTACAATAGTAACCAATAAAATTCAGAAGGTGGGAGATGGTATTACTGGCCACATAAAAACCTCATTATCTTGTGTGTGTGTGTGTGTGTGTGTGTGTGTGTGTATGTGTGTGTGTGTGTGTGTGTGTGTGTGTGTGTGTGTTGGGGATGAGGTAGAGAATGAAGGGGAATCTGCTTTTATAAAGAGAAAGGTAAAAGATGAACTGGAATATATGCTATTGGGGAAGGGGTATTTGTATCAATTGTTGACCTTTGATCTCAAATGTAGAACTTGATTCCAAATAAAAAAAATATGAACAGGTTTTTCTCAGAACAGAGCTGGGATAGAAATTATTGAGATTCTTTCTTGATAGAATTGTGGTAGTTATTTATTTATCTATGGTATTATTACAAATATGGGGTAGTATAGTGGAAAGTATTTTTCCAGAAGATTCAGTCTCTGAGTAATTCTGCTTGTATTCCTGTCATACTACTTAATTCCTGTATCTTGGGAGAGTCATTTTCTATGTGTAGGTTCTAGTTTCATTGTCTCTGAAATGATAGGACTGGATTGGACAAGCATTAAAGGTTCCTTCTAGCTCAAAATCTAATGAAATAAGAATTTATTGAAGGTGATGCTTTCAAACCTTGTGAACATTGACCTAGAAGGCTGAGATGTGGAAGAATATTAAGAGATAGGACCAGTCATGAAGTATTTGCTTCTGGTTGTAATTCTTGGGTTAGGTATGCTTTAAGAAAGTTAGGAGGCATTGTTGAATTAACAACAGTTACGGGATCTAGAAGCCAGGGAGAGGGCAGGAGAGGGAAAAGGAGGATAAAGAGAGTAAGAACCAAAGAGTTTTTCCTTTGTAACCCTTCGTGAGGGATTCCTTACCCTTGTGGACTTGTTGGGGGAAAGCTAGATTGATTTTAAAGTAGCATAACATAAAGTAAAATCAATTACTTTAATTGATTTTAAAGTAAACCAGATATTTCAGATTGCTTCCAATTTGGAAAGAGAATTTAGATTTTTTTTGTTATGGCTTCTGTCCTAGTTCCTTCAGAATCTGCCTCATATACTTTCTACGCGATGGAAACTGATTATGACAACTACGCCCTCTTTTGCTTGAAGAACATCAACTACCGGGAGAAAATGGCATGTGCACACTATGGTATGTAACTTATTAGAAGTTTGAATAATCTATGACAATAAATCATAATTAATAACACACATTATCAAGAAGCTTATAAGCCAACAACCAGTACAAGCATTTATTAAGCATTTACTATGTGGCAGGCACTGTGCTAAGGACTGGGGATACAAAGAAAGGCAAAAATACAAAGAAAGGCAAAGGCAGCACTTTCTCTCAAAGAACTCACATTCAAATGGGAAAGACAACATGCAATCATTATGTATAAATAAGCTATCTGCAGAATAAATATAAGTTACTCTAAGAGGCAAGGCAGTAACAGCCACTATGGAGCTATCTGAAGTTCTTGGAACCAGATTAGAGTCCAGTGGGAATCAGAAGATTAATAATCATCTAGCCAACACAACCAATTCAAATTGAGCCTACTTATTTCTCTTTCTCCCCTTAAAGTATATAAGTACATATACATATATAATATATAATGTATGTATTTGCAGGGCAGCTAGGTGATGCATTGGATAGAGTGCAAGACCTGGAGTCAGGCAGACTCATCTTCCTGAGTTCAAATCTGGCCTCAAACTTTTACTAGCTGTGTCATTCTAGGCAAGTCACTTAAACTTGTCTCAGTTCTTCATCTATAAAATTAGCAGAAGAAGGAAATCACCAACATACTTCAGGGTCTTTGCAAGAAAACTCCAAATTGGATCATGAAGACTTGAATACGATTGAAAAATAATGGAAAATATGTATATGATGAAAGAGGGAGGAAAGAAGGGAGAGAGAGTGATCCAGAGAGAGAGAGACAGAGAGACAGAGACAGAGAGAGAGAGACAGAGAGAGTGAGAGAGACAGAGAGATGGAAAGAATCACAGTTTTGATTTCTCATCATAATGTGAAGTAACCCTGGCTGTAGAGCCTGATTGAAGCATAAACTCTGGCAAACCTTTCCAAAACTGGAAAGATTAGGAGTATAGAAAGGCCCAGTGATAGATTATGTCTATTATCCATCCTAGCTAAGTTCAGCGAGGTTCACCATCGTTTTGGTTTCAAGGTGACTATCTTTTCAGTCTCAGTAATTCTCTGAAGGTATTCCATAGTCAAGGGATTGTAATTTGCTTTGGTGGAAGAGCAGAAGACCACAGATTCCTGAAGTCATTTGTGAAGTATATAATTAACAACATGTTATAGAATAAAGGATATAATGTAATGGATTTCTGTGGTAAGCTGAATTTAGAATTAATATAGGTAGAAATGGTTGACATTTATAGAGCATTTTAAGGGCCACAAAGCCCTTTGCATAACTTTATCTCACTTGGATAATAGTTTAAATAATAACTAAAGGGGCGTAATGGGTATCAAGGATAGCAAAGTAGGGATCAGATATCATTTTAAACACATAGGATGAAAAAAACTACATATGTATATTTGTATGAAGTCTGCACTTTCATGTTACTTTATTAATCAGTATGATTGAATCAATCAAATGACTCACTCAGATAATTTGTTTGACTGATTTTCCCTCCACTGAATTGCCTAAATGAGGCTATATATGTGAAATTCCTTTAAAAATTTCAGCATGTTAGGCAAATGAATACTATTCCTATTACTTTTATAATTAGTACTACATTATTAATAATAACAATAGACTAGTTTCTTGATAACCTGCATGGGGATCATAGAGATGCTGGTACTATGTATGACCTAACAAGTTCTTTATATGGGAACATATTTTCTCTGAATTCTCATCAAGGTCTTACAAAAATAAATAAAATGACTTACAATTTTAACTCTACAGTCAGAAGAATAGAGGATTATAAAGGTATGGAAGAATTCAAGCAAATTCTCAGGACTTTGACCATGCCCTATACAGTGATTGAAGTCCGTACAAGAGGTAGGTTTCTCAGATCTCAGCTCAATGTTCAGAAAATAGATATCTGAAGGCAGAATTTATATAAATTCAAAAGGTTCTTACTAGTCTTTAATAAGTAAAGAGATCAAAGCTTTCTCTTATAGAGAATTACCTTACTTTTGGCTTTAATCATCTTACATACCCTCAAGAACCTCTCTGACTTATCTGTGAATGAATTTGAGCCAGTATAAAATATAACCCAGAAAGGCATGGTCACTGATCTCCATCTCTATTAGAATACAGTTTTTCTATTATACCTACCTTTTGGTATATACCTTTTGGTAGGTATAATATGTAGCAAAATTTAATTGTTCTGGTATTATATTTTATTCTGGTATTATATTTCTGGTATTATATTTTAACCAGGAAAAGCTTCGGTGATACTTATCAAAATTCTTTCCTCTGCTCATGGGTGGGAGTTTGTATGGAGCCATCAGAGGAAGCTCTTTCTGGGTTACCCAAGGATGAAAGAATTTGCCTCTTTACCCTTTGAAGGAGTAATTTTCCTATGTGGTTTCAGTTGTAGTGATTTTACTCCCAAAGGCAATTTCTTTTTTCACCAAATGATGTCACTCAAGTATTTCTTTCTCTTTCCACAGATATGTGCCTTGTTTAGGTAAGTTCCTGTTTCATTTTTTTCCTTTGGGAAAATTCTTTGTCTTATTCCTTTCTAGAGTCTTCTACATTAAAGAGATTTCAATATGTGGGGATCCCTGTAACCATCCCTTTACCACGTGGTAAACAAGACTTTCCCCTGTTTCTTGGAAGGTTAAGGGGCCATGTTTATAATATAATTCTCCATGTCCTCCTGGCCTGTCTGGCGTACTTACACCTGAGTAGATTTAGGTTAAGATTTAGAGAACTTGTCCTATCAGTACTAAGATTCACAGGCTAGTTTTGCCTCTTTTGGGCATGATATTTACACAGACAATATTTTAATCATTCTTGACATGGTCACTTCCTTGACATGGAAAGTCAGAAAACTCAGGTCTTCTACTGGAACACAGAATGTCTTGTGAAAGGGAGGTGGAAGATAATCACATCTTGTAAACTATAGAAGAAATCCTAGGAATCACCTAATACATTCTCTTCTTTTACAGATGGAAAAAAAGGGAATGAACATTCCCAATGTTATACAGTGTGAGAGTCCTAAGTCCCCTGACTCTGTTCAGAGGTATTTTTCCTCTGGAACATTCTACCCTTTAGACTGTTGCTTCATTTTGTTGCTAATTGTGCTCTGACCTCAGCTATGCAATGCAGCTCACTGAAGGATGGTGGCCCATACTTCTGTGTTTCCTATGTGCAGAGAGAGTGGACATGTAGTAGGCAGGGCTAAGGGGCAGAGAATCAGTTTTCTTTCTGCATGAGCAGCAGTTTTCCCCAATTTTATGCAAAATATGTGGAATAAGTTTCTTGTCTTCAATTAAAATGGTCTAATTCTTTTAACTGGTTGGAGGAAATAACTCAGCACTCCCACATGTGTTATAGGGCAAGTTGTGCCCCATGTAAGAAGCTGACATCCCTTTTGCCCACTAAGAAATTTGTAACTTTATTACCTTTCATTATTCACAGGGAAAGCAGAAGAAGTTATCCCCCTCCAAGATCACCTCTCAGCATGGCAGATTCTATGGCGGTTTCCATTCTGAAATCACTAATATACTGAAAATCAAGGATA
Organism: Pseudocheirus occidentalis; assembly: GCA_028646575.1. Classification (NCBI taxonomy): domain Eukaryota; kingdom Metazoa; phylum Chordata; class Mammalia; order Diprotodontia; family Pseudocheiridae; genus Pseudocheirus; species Pseudocheirus occidentalis. Next base: position 116,204,078 of record CM053595.1, on the reverse strand, counting down.
CCATTTGATTCTTTCACTTTCTTCTTTTTATTCAAGGAAGTGATGTCTACCATGTTTCTGTCTGGAGGATCTTATGTTTTCTTTCTGAGAGGTTTCTCTTTTTGTAGTAAATAAACCTGTTCAGCAATTACTCCTGAAGACTCTGTGTATTGAATTGGAGCATGATTTGAGTGAAATTATTAAAATATCCTAATTGATTATGGGCCATTTAATCAGGTGTTTTAAATTTTAGTCTACTGTATACTGACTGAGTTTCTCAGGAATCCCACCTTGATCATGTTATGTGCTACTAAATAAACATTCAAGTTAAGATGACAAGCATTTATTAAGTGCCTTCTGTGAGCCAGACATTTTGCTAAGCACACATAGGGTTCTGTCTTGGCCCCTCTTCTTTTCTCCCTCTACATCACTTTATTTGGTATTCTTATCAACTCCCATAATTACCATATGTATAATGATGATTCCAAAATATACCTTTCTTGCCCCAACTTCTATGTTGGCCCATAATCTGGCATCTCCAACTGTCTTTTAGACATCTCCAACTTGATGTTCAGTATATGTCTTAAACATAACATGTCCCATTCTGAATTCTATCTTTCTCTTTAAACCCTTGCCCCCTCCTACCTTCCTTATTACTGTAGAGAGCAACACCATCCTCCTAATAGCTCAGGCTCACAACCCAAGAGTCATCCTGGATTCCTCAATGTCTCTTGCCCCTCACCTCCCATCCTCCCATATCCAAATAGTTACCAAGGCCTGTCAGTTTCACCTTTTCAAAAGCTTCCATTTATGCCCCTTTCTCTCCTCTGCCATTGCCACTACTCTGGTAGTGGCAGGCCTTCATCACCTGACACCTAGACTATTGCCATAAGCTGCGGGTGGGTCTGCCTGCCTCAAGTGTCTCCCTGCTCCAATACATCCCCTATTAGGTCACTAAAGCAATTTTCATAAAGCACAAGTTTGATCATGTCACCTCCCACGAAATTAATTCCAGGTGCTCCATATTCCTTCTAAGGTCAAATATAAAATCCTCTGGTATTTAGAGCTTTTCATAACCCAGTCCCTTCCCAGACCTTTCCAGTCTTTTTATACCTTATCTCCTGATGTATACTCTTTACTTTAGTGATACTGGCCTCATTCTAGTTCCATGAACAAGACATTCTCTCTTATATCTCTGGACATTTTCTCTGGCTGTCCCCCATGCCTAGAATGCTCTTCCTCCTCATCTTCATCTATTGGCTTTCCTGACTTCCTTTAAATCCCAACTAAAATCCCATATTTTACAGAAGCCCTTTCCCAACTTCTCTTAATTCTACTCCCTTTCTTCTCTTAATTATTTCTTATTTATCCTGTATATGGTTTGTACATTTTTGTTTGCTTGTTGCTTCCCTCATTAGATTGTGATCTTTTGAGAGAAGGGAGTGTCTTTTGACTCTTTTTGTATTCCCAACATTGAGTGTACTGCCTGGCATATAGTAGGCACTTAAATGCTTATTGACTATTGAAAAGATTCTGGACAGAGGAACAGTGGGGAAGAAGACTATCTTTGTTTGGAGAGGGAGAAGTAAAACTATTAGACTTAGAACTGGAAGGAGTGTCAGAGACAGTATAGTTCAATTCTCTCCTATTACAAATGAGGAAACTGAAGCCTAGAGAGACTAAATGAATTGCGCAAGATTATTCCGAGGATAAATGGTCAAAATGGGACTTGAACCCAGATCCTACATGCTTAGTAAAGGCCACTCTGGCACAGAACTAAGTGAAAAAACATTGCCTTTTGGATCTTTGAATATAGGAGAACCTATATAGGACTATAGAATCATAAATTTAGAGCTGGAAAAAAATTCAGAGGTTGTCTTGTTTAATGTCTTCATTAAAAAAATGAACCCACCTTCCTACCAACTGAAATAGAAAAACAATATCTCTATTACTGTTAAAAATAGTCAAGCCAAAAAATTTTTCCCAATGACCACTTACAAACAACACAAAACAAAATCATGCTTCATTCTGTATGTTAAGTTCATCACCTTACCTCTCTGTTTACTACCCATCTGGAGCTGGATTGCATGTTTCATCAAGAGTCCTCTAGAAGTAAAGTTGATCATTGAGTTTCTAACTCTTTCAAAGTAGTTTTGTCTTTATAATATTATTATTATATAATTTGTTTTCCTAGTTCTGCTCTTACACTGTACTGGTTTATGAAATCTTTCTAGATTTTTCTGAAACCATCTCCTTCATCATTTCTTATAACACAATAGCATTCTATTATGTTCAAATACCAAAATTTGTTTAGTCACTGCCCAACTGAGGGGCACCCTTTCAGTTTCCTTTTTTTTGCTACTAAATAAAGAGTTACTATAAATATTTTTATATGTTCTTAGAGTTTTTCATTTTGTTTGTCTAGGAGTAATTCTTTCCCTTAATTTACCCTCTTTCTAATTCCTCCTTCTCCATTTTCCCTTCTGTATCCCTGTTGTGTGAAATGTGTTTCTGTACCCAATTGTGTGTTTGTGCATATGCATGTGTGCGTGTGTGCATATGTGCATGTGTGCATGTGTGTGTGTGTGTATTCTTCCCACTTTTGACCAGTTTCAAATCAGAGAGAAGTTCATATATTATTTACTCCCCCCTCTCCTTTTCTCTTTGTTTTTTTAGACTTATCCTTCAACATCCCAATTATACACAATAGTTTTTCCAGTCCTCTGCTATATTCTCCTCTCTAGAATATTCTGCTTCCCTTCCCTTTGCATTCTTCTTTTAAGCACATCAAAACATCTCAGACTTATTCCAAGGCCTTCTGTCTAATTAGACTTCCTCTATAATCCCTGATTGTGGTAGGGTTTTGAGGGGATGTATTATCTCTCTATATTAGAATGTAAACAATTTATTCTTGTTTAGTCCCTTATGGTTGTTAACTTATGATTAATTAAAAATATTTCTCTTGATGCCTGGTTATTTTTCAAAGTATCTATGCAGTTTTGATGTTTTCATCAAGTATGTTAAGAAATCTTTTATTTTATCAAAGGTCTATTTTTCCTCTATAGGATTAGTTTTACTGGATAAATGATTCTTGGTTGTAAGTCTATATCCTTTGCGTTTTGGAATATCATGTTCCAAAGTCTCTGCTCATTTAGATTGGTGGTTGCTAAATTTTGTATGATTCTGACTGTGGCTCCTTGGTTTTTGAATTCTTTCTGATTGCAGTATTATTTTTTTGACCTAGAAGCATTGGAATTTGCCTAGAATATTCTTAAAATTTTCAACTGGTGTTTCAGGAGGCATATTTTTTCTACTTCCACTTCACTCTCTGGTTCTAAGAGATTTGGATATTTTAAAATTGAAATATAATGTCTAGTCTGCTTTTTATGGTCAAGGCTTTCAGGTAGTCCAATGACTCTTAAATGATATCTTCTTCATCTCTTTTCTAGACTGGTTGTTTTTGCTATGAGAGACCTTACATTTTCTTCTCTCTCCATTTTTTAAAGTTTTTGGACTTTGTTTTAACATATTTTTTTTATTGTCTCATGGAATCATTTACTTCTGTTTGGTCTATTTCACTTGTCAGGTCATTTACTGCTTACATGAGGTTTTATACCTTTTATTACAAGATGTTAACTCCCTTTTCAATTCTTTCTTCCATAGCACTTATTTATTCTCCATTTTTTTCTTTAGCATTCTCATTTCAATTACAGAAACAACAATAACATTGTAACCCTTTTTTCTTAGCTCTTGCTTAATCTTTTCTAGGAATTCTAATTGAATTTGTGTCCAAGAAATGTTTCTCTTTGCCTGTAGCTGCTTTGGAATCTTTGACTTCTGAGTTTGTTTTGAATGTTGATGTCATTATAATATCTCTTTATGGTGGGATTTTATTCTACATTTTTGTTTATTCTTCCAGGCTTCTTCTTGACTTTGGACTTTTTGTTAGGACAAGGCTCTTTATGCCTATGGAGGGAAGGTCTAGGACAAGCATGTGTCCTCCAGGGTCTTTCTGCTGCATTCTTATGAATATTGAGTGTTGTGTCATTCCTGTGTATTTGTAAGCTTTCAGTGATCCCAAAGTGGTCTGAGACAGGACAAAGTGTGATTCCATCTCCACCTATGATCCCTCTCCCCATCTGAGTTCTGCAATTTCTCCACCTGTGCTTGATTGAGACCATGTAATTATCTCCTAGTTGGGAGTCATATTAGACTGCTTCTGGATTTGGCCACTATCAATCAACTCAGAAGCTCTGCAGGTTTAGAGTGACAACAAGTAGATATTTAACAACTAATTGCCAATTTATTTGGCAATAATATAAAAAAGAATTTTGAGCTACGAGAGTATCTTGGATGGCGTTAATTTGAGGTCAGTGAAAAGGGGAAGGTAAAGATAGGAACTGAGAAGTAGAGTCTCTCTTGGTACAACCACAATACCTGAGTGTTTGCCCAATCTTCTTTAACAAACTGACAGCTCTCCCTTCCTTCCATCTTCTCTCCTGCCCCTGCAGGGTTCTATGGAGGATATAAACTCAGTCTGATGCAATCACTGTGCTTATTTTTAATTAACTTGGTTTACTTCTCTCCAGAGGCCAAGAGGAAATAAGTGACTTCCTGAATCTGGAAGCTAGCCTTAGCATGAGCCAGGCTAAAGTAATTACAGCCAGCTGACCAGGAAAGAAAAGAACAAGGGGAGGGCTTTATTGTCTGTATATGCTCTTGGCATACTCAGAGATAGAGTCATGGTTGTGGTTTATAACAATGAGAATTAGCTCTGAGTTCCTTAGGTTCTCTTAGTTGCAAACCCTCCTGTAGCTGGTGCAGGGGAGGGCTGATATGATGGGCTAAAGTATTCTGTCCTACTGTTGATTATTTAAAGCTCAGGTCTGAACAAATAACTTTCATACTCCATATTCTAATGGCTACCAATTGACTCTAGGATCAAATACTATTTGAACTTTTTCTCATTTTTTTTTTTACAAATCTACTTATGTATAAGTTTTATAATGTATTTCATTAACATAGCACTACATTAGCTAGGTGGTACAGTGCATAGGACTGGTCCTAGAGTGAGGAAGACACTTGATAGCTATGTGACCTTGGGCAAGTCACTTAATCTTGTTTGCCTTAGTTTCCTCATCTGTAAAATGGTCTGGAGGGGAAAAGGACAAACTACATCAGTATCTTTGCCAAGAAAACCACAAATGGGGTCATGAAGAGTAGGACAAAACTGAAATGACAGAAGAACAACAACATGTATATTATTTGTAAATAAGTAAATTTATATACATTATATATACGTATATACATATATATGTGATGAATGCTTGATTTTAAAAAATGATAGGGATACACAAGCAAAAAAAAGCTCAGAGAAAACTTCTCTGCCCTTTCTCTTCATTTCCAAAAATCCTTCCCACACCAGCTAACACTTCAATTAATTTGATTTTAATTAAACTTAATTCACTTCAGTTCTATTCAATTCAACAGTTAGTTTTTGAGGAGGTGGGCTGGTCATGTGCCCAGAAGGGAAGTTTAGATGATATGCTGATATCCTTCAGATATCAAAAGGTGAAGAGATAAGGTATGGACAAGAATATCATAGGGGGAGATGGCATGGATAGGATTCAATCTGTTGGACACAGAATCTACATTAATGAGATCCTTTGAAGTCCTATAAAACATTGAAGTCAATGCTGTTTTCTCAAACCCTGCTCAATTTCTTCCATGAGTGTACTCTCTTAACATTTTGTTTGTACATGCAAAGGTTGATAGGTTGGGAGTTTTATTTCTGGCACAGGATTCTCTGTCAAGTGAAAACCTTTCAATTTAAAGAAAACTGGTTCCAGCATTCATAAAAATTTCCTGAAAATCCCAGTTTTCTCTGAGTATGCAGTGTCCTACTCTTTCTTGGAAAGTGGTTTTTCCCCCTTTCGCCAGATTGGTCTGTAGTGATTGTATGAAAGGGGAGTTGGAAACCACTGAGAACTGTGCAAGGGATACCTGGAGAATATGGGAAACATCCCCCTTTCTTGGCTACAGCAAGAAATCTCTTCCTGTATACTGGCAAACTTTGCTAAGGATTAGGCCTAAGGTTTTAGAATTACACTGTTTTTTGTTTTTGCCTTGTGGCATAAAGGGTTTATACTAACATAATAAGTTAAGAGCTACCTTTCTGGAATTGCTTTACATAAACAGCTTTCTATGGTAGCTGCCAGCAATGCTTAGCAAACTGTTGGTAAAGCTTACCCTAACAATGAAGCTGCTGGCTGCTATAGACATCTCAATTTATTTTGGGGAAACAAGAACATAGTGTGGTTTCAGTGGGATTTTGGACATTTCCTCCTATGAGGAAATTTGGAGGAAGTTTTCTTTTGGTCTATGCCTCTTGTCTCTTAGAAAAAATAGGACCATGTGGAAGGAGGAAGAGAAATAATAAGAAGAGTGCTTATGGTCTTTTCCCTCTGTGCTCTTGCTGGGAAAACAATGGCATAGATCATGCACAATTAGTGAGATCACCAAAAAAAATTGCTAAAATTCCAGGTGATATCATATCATAATGAGCACTAAGGGGATAAGATCCTCTAGGACTTGTTCATGATTCCTTTTCTATTTAGATACTATCCTGAAGGAGCCAAGATGGTGGTGTAGAAGGAACCAGGTTCCATAGCTCCCACATAACTACCTCAAATACCCATAATATATGACTCTAAACAAATTTTAGGCTCCAAAAGTCACAAAAATACAGAAAACACCTCTCCTGCTGAAGGAAGCTCAGCATGAAGGGCTCATTGCAGTATGTTGGGAGCAAAACCAGCTCAGCCTGAAACCATGGCTTGGCCCATGGTACTACCAGGACAAGCTGCATCTGGAGCCTTCAGGAGAGTGGATCAGTGGCAGCTGTGGCAATTTCCAGAATTATCAAACCATAAGAAACAAGGACAAAGTGAAAGGTCAGTGGAATTCAGCTAAATTTTGGGGAGAAAAGCAGTCCAGCCAAACTGCCTCCAGGGCAAGGAAGCAGCAGAAGCTGTGGCCCTACAGCCACCTCCATGTGGCTGCTTCAGAGCTCCTGGCCCGCAGACTGCAGGGGATCCAAGTGATTGTTCAGAGGATAAGTGCTCTTGTGTTGAGTGGTCTGGATCCAGATCTGGCCTTGGGTGGTGGTCTTGGGGTGTGTTTTCAGTGAGCCAAAGCTGGTGGGGGCTGCAGTGGCCTCCTAATAGCTCTGGAGGCTGTGAAAATCCCAGGAATTTGGGAGAGAGCTTTCTCTTCTGGAAGCAGAATTACACAGAGCTAAAAAAAATCAAGTAATTCACTTGCAATATGAGCAGGCAAAGGAAGCAAAGTAAGAACAACAACCAAAATTTAGATTCCTTCTTTGGGGACGAAAAGGATCAAAGCATGAAATGGGAAGACAACACAGTCAGAACTCCCTCACCAAAAGCTTCCAAGAAACAGGAAGACTGCCTATGAGCCATAGAGCAACTTAAGAAAGATTTTGAAAACCAAATAAGGGAAGTGGAGGAAAAATTGGGAAAAGAAATGAGAATGATGCAAGAAAATCATGAAAAGAGAGTCAACAACCTGACTGAAGAAAAAAACACCTTAAAAATAGATTAACTCAAATAGCAAAAGAGACCCAAAAAGCTAATGAGGAGAAGAATGCCTTAAAAGTTGAATTTGCCAGACGGAAAAAGAATCTCAAAAGCTTTCTGTAGAGAATAATTCCTTCAGAATTAGAGTGGAGCAAATGGAAGCAAATGACTTTATGAGAAACCAATATACTATTAAACAGATCCAAACAAATGAAAAAAAATAGAAGGCAATGTGAAATATATCCTTGAAAAAAAATCACTGACCTGGAAAATATATCCAGGAGAGGCAATTTAAAAATTATTGGACTGCCTGAAAGCTATGATCAAAAAAAGAACTTAGAAAGCATCCTTCAAGAAATTCTGAATGAATTGCCCCGATATTTTAGAACCAGAGGGCAAAATGGAACTTGAAAGAAAACACTGGTCACCTCTTGAAAAAGATCCCCAAAAGAAAACTCCTAGGAATGTTATAGCCAGATTCTGGAGTCCCCACATCAAGGAGAGAATATTACAAGCTGCCAAGGAGAAACAGTTCGAATACTGTGGAAACACGATTAGGAGAACCCAGGATCTAGCACTTCTACATTAAGGGATCAGAAGCCCTGGAATATAATATTCCAGAGGTCAAGAGAGCTAGGATTAAAACCAAGAATCACCTACCTAGCAAAACTGAGTATAATGTTCCAGGGGAAAATATGGTCATTCAGTAACGTGGAGGACTTTGAAACATTCTTGCTGAAAAAATCAGAACTGAAAAGATAATTTGACACTCAAATACAAGAAGCATGAGAAGGTAAACATAAGAAAGAAATCATAAGGAACTTATCAAAGTTGAATTATTTATGCGCCAACATTAATTGTAACTTATGAAACTTTTCTCAGTATGAAGATAGGTGAAGGGAATACAAATATATATACATGTACATATACATATGTCTATATAGGAGGGTATATGTGTATGAACACATATCTGAGTATGTGTATATGTGGGTCCATAGAGGGCATAGGATCAATTGAATAGGAAGGGATGATACTCTAAAAGGTGAAATTCTGAGGTGGGAGAGGAATAGAATGAGAGGAGGCAGGGAGAGACAGAATGGGGTTAATCACCCTATATAGAAGAGGCAAGGGATAGTTGTTACAATAGAGAGGAAGAACAGGAAGGCAAAAGGGAAAGGGTCAACCTTATTCTCATTGAACTTGGCTTAGGGAAGAAATGACATAAACTTTAAACTGGGTATCTTGCCACACAGGAGAGGAGGGGTAATGGGGATGAGAGATGGGATGATAGAGGGGAGGGCAGGGTTGGGGGAGGGTTGATGGAAATACACACTTCTGTAAAGGGACAGGGACAAGGTAGAGAACAGAACAAGAGTCGGGTGGGATAGGAAGGAGAGACATACAATCAGTCTCTCACAATATGCCCACTGTGGAGATATTCTGTGTAATTCCACATGTACAGCCTGTATTTAATTGCTTGTCCTTCTAGTGGGGGTGGGTGATGAGGGAGGAAGGGAAAGAATCTAGAATTTAATGTTCTATAATCAAATGTTAAAAGTGTATATACACATACACACATATATGTATATATGTGTATATATACATGAATACATACATATAAATTAATTGTATATGTACAC
>CM053595.1:116166941-116194361 GCA_028646575.1 Pseudocheirus occidentalis | reverse complement strand
CAGTGGGAGTGGGTGACAGGGGAGGAATTGCAAGAATCTAGTATTTAAAGCTATACAATTAAATGCAACTGGGAAATAATACATACAGAGACAGGGTCAGGGAGGAGCTCCCTACCCTGCTGGAAAGCTAGAGAGGTGTTGGAGGAGGGCATAAAAGGGAACAGATTGTGGGAGGGGTCTTACAGTGTGATCAATGTTCTGGGCTGAGGGGTAGGGACAAAAAGGGGAGAAAATTTGTAACTCAAAACCTTGTGGAAATGAATGATGTAACCAAGAAAATAAATTAAAATTAAAAAAAAATCAAAGGGTGCAATATTTAGCTTTACAGTTGTTTTAATTTTAATTTCTCTTTGTTTTAGTAATTTGGTGCACTTTGTGTAGTTGTTAATATTTTTCTTATCCTTTTGAGAACTGACTGTTCACATGCTTTGATCATTTATTCATTAGGAAATCTACCTTTTTCTTATATATATGTGTGTGTGTGTGTGTGTGTGTGTGTGTGTGTGTGTGTGTGTGTGTGTGTGAATTAGTGCCCTACATAACTTGGATGTCAAATCTGGATATCAGGGACGTTTTGCAATTTTCCACTTGTTTAATAGTTTCCTTTCTAGATCGTCTTGATTGATTTTACTTGTACAAATACTTTGACAAGTTGGTCAGGTAGAAGGAAGCAGTGCAGCCCAACTTCCTTCATGACTATTGAAACAAAGATTTAAGAAGTCCATCAGACTAAGTAGTTAGCAGAAAAAATCTTATTCCCCTATTTTGACTCTATCTCTTCTGCTTTCTACTATTGTTTGACCAATTCAAATTAAAGTGAGATTTCAGTGGTTCCTGCTCCTTCCATTAATGTCTTTTGTATAGATTTTTGCTTTTGCCTTTATGATACCAAATGAGTTCCTCTTTTCATTCTCCCCCTTTCTTCTCTTGTATATACTTTGCCTCTTCTCTTTAAGAAAATTGATAATCAAAATGACAAAATCATTTCCAGGTCCTATGTCTTATTTGACTCTTTTTATGATCTCTGATGACATTGAGATCTTTAAGGAATGATTGTATCATCATCTCTACCCCAATTACATTAGAAACAGTTCATCCTTATAAATTCTATTAGTATTTCTCAATTATAAACACTGTTTTGTGTTTCGCTTGACTATTATGTTTGTTTCAGAGTTTCTATTCAGCTTTAGTCTTTGCATCAGGACTGCTAAGTAAGTTTCTATTTTTGCAGAAGGTCCATTATTTACCCCGTGGAATGTTACTTGGTTTTTCTGGGGAAGTTACTGCTTGTTGAAAGCCTCTATCCTTTACCTTTTTGAATATTGTTTTTGGGGTTTTTTTGCTTGTTTTTTACATTTCACACCATTTATATTTTTAAATAAAAGATGTAATGAGTACTATGCATCATTTTCATAACTTCTATGCTTCCTATGATTCCTTCTAAATGTTATTTTTCTCTACTATGCACTTTTTATATTTTCTCCCTCCCCATGCTGCCCTAGAGATGACTACAATTATATACAAATGTATGTGTATATTCATATATAATACATGCACATATATGTATGTGTATATGTGTATGTATAGCCATACTATGCATACTTCTACTTATCAGTTCTTTCTCTGGAGGCAGATAGCATTGTCATTCATACATCCTTTGTAATTGATTTGAGTATTTATTAGATTCAAAATGAGTTAGCTACTCAAAGCTTTTCTTTTTTAAAAAATTAACTTTTGTGTTTATTTTTAGTTTACATCATTTATTTCCATAGTATTTTGAGTTACAAATTTTTTCCCGGGCTTTCCCCTACCCAGCAACCCAAAATGGTGATCCCATTGAATACACCATCCCCTAATCTGCTGTCTCTTGTATCCTCCCGCATCCTCCCCTCTAATTTTCTGGTAGGGCAAGATGGATCTCCATGCCCCAGTGCCTGTATATCTTATTTCCCAGTTGCATATAAGTAATAATAATAATAATTTTTATTATCATTATTATTATTTTAAAACATTTGATTTTAAAACTTTTAATTCCAGATTCTTTCCCTTCCTCCCTCATCTCCCACCTTTACTGGGAAGATAAGCAATTCAATATAGGTTGTACATATGTAGTTACACAAAACATTTCCATAGTGGATATATTGTGAAAGACTGACTATTTCCCTCCATCCTGTCCCCCCTCCCACTTGCCCTATTCTCTACTTTGTCCCTGTCCCTTGACAGAAGTGTGTGCTTCTAACAACCCTCCCCCCAACCTTCCCTCCCCTCTATCATCCCCTGTCTCATCCCCTTCCCCTCTACTCTCCTGTAGGGCAAGATACACAATTCAGAGTGTATGTTATTCCCTCTCTGAGTCAAATTCAATGAGAGTAAGGTTGACCCATTCCCTTTTGCCTTCCTGTTCTCTCCCTCCATTGTAACAGTTATCCCTTGCCTCTTCTATATGAGGTAATTGACCCCATTCTGTCTCTCCCCATCTCCTCTCATTATATTCCCTTCTCACCTCTCAATTTCACCTTTTAAATATCATCCCTTTCTATTCAATTGATCCTGTGCCTTCTGTCTATGTATACCTGTACACACACATATATATATACACACTCACATATGTATTCATAGGCATATATACCCTCCTATATAGACATATATGTATGTAATCATACACACACACAAAAAAAATTTATATTCCCTTCAACTATCCTCATACTGAGAAAAGTTTCATTAGTTACAATCATTGTTTTTCTACATATGCATGTAATTCAACTTTGATAAGGTGCTTATGGTTTCTTTTCCCTGTTTACCTTCTAATGCTTCTCTTGCTTCTTGTATTCCAATGTCAAATTTACTATTTGCTTCTGTTTTTTTCAGCAAGAATGCTTGAAAGTATTTGAATGTCAAATTTTCTTTTCAGTTCTGGTTTTTTCAACAAGAATGCTTGAAAGTCTTCCACCTCAATGAATGATCATATTTTCCCCTGAAACATTATATTCAGTTTTTCTGGGTAGGTGATTCCTGCTTTTAATCCTAGCTGCCTTGATCTCCAGAATTTCATATTGCAGGCCCTTTAATCCCTTAATGTAGAAGCTGCTAGATCCTATGTTATCCAGATTGCATTTCCACAGAATTCAAATTGTTTCTTCTTGGCAGTTTGTAATCTTTTCTCCTTGACCTGGGAACTCCAAAACCTGGCTATAACATCCATAGGAGTTTTCTTTTGGGGATCTTTTTCACGAGGTGATGGATGAATTCTTTCAAGTTCTATTTTGCCCTCTGGTTCTAAAATATCAGGGCAATTTTCCTTGAGAATTTCTTGAAGGATGATTTCTAGGTTCTTTTTTCTGATCATGGCTTTTGGGTAGTCAAATAATTTTTTAATTATCTCTCCTGGATCTATTTTCCAGGTCAGTGGTTTTTTTCAATGAGATATTTTACATTGCCCTCTATTTTTTTCATTTGTTTGGATCTGCTTAGTAGTATCTTGATTTCTCATAAAGTCATTCACTTCCATGTGCTCCAATCTATTTGAGAAGGAATTATTCTCTTCCATGAGCTTTTGAAATTCTTTTTTCATCTAGAAAATTTGACTTTTTAAGGCATTCTACTCCTCATTGGCTTTTTGGGCCTCTTTTGCCATTTGAGTTAACCTATTTTTTAAAGTGTCATTTTCTTTAGTCAGGTTGTTGAATCTCTTTTCATGATTTTCATGCATCATTCTGATTTCTCTTCCCAATTTTTCCTCCACTTCTCTTACTTGCTTTTCAAAAATCTTTCTTGAACTCCCCTATGGCCTGTAACCAGTTTACATTTTTCTTGGAAGCTTCTGGTGCAAGAGTTCTGACTGTGGTGTCTTCCTCCCATTCCATGCTTTGATCATTTTCATCCCCCAAAAAGGAATCTGCTTGCCTTGCTTCCTTTGCTTGCTCATGCTGCCAGTCAATTACTTGACTTTCAAATTCTTTGCCACAGTAGAACTCTGATTCCAGAGAGGAGAGCTTTGTCCCAAATAGGGTTTAATAGCTGCTGGAGCTATTTGTCAGGTACCATCTCTACATCCCCCACCAACTTTGGCTCACTGGTCACACACCACAGGACCACCACCCAAGATGACAATCCATATCCAGACAGGTTAAGGCAAGAGTGCTTAGCCTCTGAAAGGTTGCTTGACCTCCCTACAATCTGCAGGTTGGGAACTCTGAAGAAACCACATGGAGGTGTCTGTAGGGCTGCCACACCTCTACTGCTTCTCACTCTTGGGGCAGAGGCCAGACTGCACTCTGTCTCTCTCCCCCCCCCCCGACTGACCTTTTACTTTGTCTTTGGCATTTATGAGTTTATAATTCTGAAAACTGCTGCTGGTAATCCACTCTCATGAATGCTCCAGCTGTGGGTGGTCCAGGCCACTCTGGGGCTAAAACCACAGACTCACATAGGGCTGGGCTCTGCTCCAGCAACCTGTGATGAACCCTTCCTGTCTGCCTGCTGGTCTGCCTTCAGTGGGAGACTTGTTTGTGTCACTTTGTGGGTTCTGTAGTTCTAAAATTTGTTTAGAGTCATGTTTTATAGGTATTTGAGGTGGTTATGGGGGGAGCCATGGAATTTTTCTGCTTGCATGCCACCACCTTGACTCCACTCCCCAAAGTTGTTCTTAAAACAATTGTTGTTACTATATATATTATCTTGGTTCTGATCAATATACTCTTCATAATTTTAAGTAAGACTTTCCATGTTTTTCTAAAATCAATGAGCTCATCATTTCTTATAGCATAGTAGTGTTTCATCACAACCATATACCAAAACTTGTTTAGTAGTTCCCCAGTTGATGAGTATCCCTTCAAGATTTTTGCCACCACAAAGATAGATGCTTTAAATATTAAGGAATGTATAGGTTCTTTTCTTTTTTCTCCTACTCATCTTCAGAAACAGACTTAATAGTGGTATTGTGGGTCAAAGTATATAGGTGGCATAATAACTCATTGAATATCATTCTGGATTGCTCTCCATAATAGTTTTGATTAGTTCACAGTTCCACCAACAGTGAATGTGTCCCAGTTTTTCCACATACTCTCCAACATTTGTCACTTTCCCCTTCAATCATTTTAGTCAATCTGATTGGTGTAGAATGATATTTAAGGTTGTTTTATTTTGTACTCCTCTAAACAATGATTTAGCACATTTTTTCATAAGACTATAAATTGTTTAGATTTCTTAATTGAAAATTTTTCCATTCATATCCTTTGACCATTTATCAATCAGAGAATGACTTGTATTGTTATAGATTTTGTCAAAGTTTGTTTTATATATTGGAGATAGCAACATTTTATGTAAGAAATTGTCTATAAAATTCCTCCACACTCCAAATTTTCTCCTTTCCTTCTAATCTTGGCTTCACTGATTTTATTTGTATAAAATCTTTTAAATTTAATGTCATCATAATTATTCACTTTACACATCACAATACTCTTCTATTTCTTGTTTATTCATAAATTATTCACCTATCCATAATTCTGGTAAAAATAAGTCTGATGTTCCAAGTTTTCATTTCCTTGTGGAATCTCACTTTATTTCTAGATCATATGGCCTTATCTTGGTAAATGGTACCAGATATTGATCTATGCCCAGTTTCTGCCAGACTACTTTCCATCTTTCTCAATATTTTTTTTACCAAATAATGAATTCTTATCCCAAAACTTGTCTTTACAGTTGTCAAATACAAGATTACTGTAATAATTTGCTACTTTGTATTATATGTCTACTCGGTTCCACTGATCTACTTTACTATTTCTTAACCAGTACCAGAGATATTTTGAGAATTATTGCCTTAATATAAAGTTTAAGATCTGGTATTGCTAAACCTCCTTCCTTTACATTTTTTTTCATTAGTTCCTTTGATATTTTATTCTTCTAAATTAATTTTCTTATTATTTTTTTCTAATTCAACAAAACAATGTTGGGGGGGTAATTTATTTGGGATAGCTTTGAATAAGTAGAGTGGTTTAGGTAAAATTGTCATTTTTATCCTTTTGGAATGTTGTGTCCCATACTGCCTGTTCTTTCATGGAGGTAGTAGTTTAATTTTGTGTGATCCAGACTGTGGTTCCTAGGAATGTGAATGCTTATCTTTCTCCTTGTTTGCAATATTTTCGATTGGATGGATTTTGGCTATAATATTCATGACAGTTTTCATTTTTGGTTTCCTTTTGGGAGTTAATTTGTGGATTCGATTTTTAATTTTCCCATGTTTTGTTCTAGGATTCCTTTAAATATGATATCTCAGCACTTTTTGTTGTTGTTGTTACTTTCATATACTCCAGAGACTCTTAAATTCTCTCTCCTCAATCGGTTTTTCAGGTCAATTATTTTGCTGTGAAATGTCATTTTATTTTATCAAAAATATTTATTAAGCACCTACTGTTTGCCAGGTACTGTGAAAGGTACTCAGTGTACAAGTTTAAAGAAGAAAACAATCTCTACTCATAATGAACTACTATGTTTACTCTGTGCATTTGCTTCAAGATCTTGTGTGCCTAAATTGTCAATGAACAACCTACTTAAATCAAGATTTTAGTGATTACTCCTTCTTAATTTGAGGTCTAGTCCTGAAAAGCCTGCTTCCCTTCATATTTCCTTTAAATCACTTGATCTTTTGCTCCTCCAGATACATTTTGTTATTATTTTTTCTAGCCCCATGCAGTAATCCTTTGTTATATTGATTTGCACAAAACTGAATGAGTAAATTAAGTAATACTATCATTTTTATTATATTGACATGGCCTAAAATGAGCAATTAATGCCTTTCTAGTTATTTAGGTCCATATTTATTTCTATAATGAGTGTTTTATAGTTACTTTTCTATAATTCTTATTTATGTATTGGTAGGTGTATGCCCAAAAGTTTTTGACCATTTGATAATAGTTTTGAATAGTATTTCTCTTTCCATCTCTCCTTGTTAGGGTTTACAGAAAATTTTTGGTGATTTTTGTGGGTTTTTTTTATATCCTGCAACTTTGCTTAAGTTATTAACATTTTAACTTTAGTTCAATCTCTAGAGTTCTCTAGGTCAACCATAACACTATCAGCAAAAAGTAATAATTTTATTTCCTCTGTGCCTTTTCTTATTGCCTTAAGTATTTTTTCCTTATCTTATTGTAATAGTTAGCATTTCTGGAACTATAGAGAATAGGATTGCTACTAAATACTATTGTTTTATCCTTGACCTTATTGGAAAAACCTGTAAATCTATTTCCTAGGGCCACACAGTTAATATATGTCTGAGGTGAGCTTTGAACTCAGGAAGATTAGTCTTCATGACTTCAGGTCTAGCATCTAGCTTATTGTGCCACCTAGTTGTCCAATATTATATTAGTGCAAATATTTTCTCTACATCCCCTCCAACATCTGCCATTTTTCTTTTCTTTCATATTAGCAAATCTCATAGGTCAGAGGTATTGGTTGCTTTAATTCTAATTTACCTAATCAATAGCTATTCAGAGCATTTTTATATGCTTATAGATAGTTTTAATTTATTCATATCCTTTGAACATTTATCAATTGGGTTATGACTCAGATTTTTATAAATTTGATGCAGTTCTCTGTATATATGAGAAATGCCTTTACCAGAGAAACTCACTATAAAATCCTCCCCCTCACACCTCATTTTTTGCTGTCCCTCTAATCTTGGTTGCATTGGTTTTGTTTGGGGAAAATCTTTTTTAATTTCATGCAATAGAAATTACCCATTTTATATCTTGTATCTCTCTATCTCTTATTTGATCATAATTTCTTCCCTTATCCATAAATCTGGCAAACTAAATATTTTGTTCTCTCTTTATTTGCTTATGATATTACCCATTATGTGGAAATCATGTATTCAATTTGACCTTATCTCAGAATGCAATGTAAGATATTGGTTTTTACCTAGTATCTGCCAAACCATTGTCCAGGTTTTCCAGTAATTTTTGTCAAAAAGTGAATTCTCCCAAAATCTTGAATCTTTGGGTTTGTCAAATTAATAAGGTCATTTACTACTGTGCATTGTGCATCTAATCTATTCCATTGATCCACAACTCTTTTTCTTTGCCAGTACTAGGTTGTTTTGAAGATTATCACTTTGTAATACAGCTTGAGATTTGGTACTGCCATGTTTCTCCAATTTTTTTTCCATTTTTTCCCTTGATATTCTAGACCTTTTGTTCCTCCAGATGAATTTTGTTATTATTTTTTCCAGATCTATAAAATAGGGTTTTTTGGTAATTTGATTAGTATGGCACTGAATTAGTAAATTCATTTAGGGGGAATTGTCATTTTTATTATGTTGGTTTCACCAACCCATGAATAATTAATATTTCCCCAATTATTTAGGTTAAATATTATTTCTTTCTTTCTTTCTTTCTTTCTTTTTTACTTTTTGGAGGGCAACTGGGGCTAAGTGACTTGCCCAAAGTCACATGGCTAGTAAGTGTGTAAAGTGTCTGAGGCCTGATTTGAACTCAGGTCCTCCTGACTCCAGGGCTGGTGCTCTATTCACTGCGCCACTTAGCCACCCCTTCTACTTGTAATAATGACAAAATGAAAATTTACTCTTAAAGAAAGGATTTGTATTAAGAAAGGGAAAATATGGTGTCCTCTCATTCTGTCATGTACCTTTTTTTCACTATTTCTCTTGAGATTCATGACCATGTGTTTCTCAAAATTATTATTTTTTCTTTTTAAATTTATTTTTTTAGTTTACAGCATTCAGTTCCACAAGTTTTTGAGTTCCAAATTTTCTCCCCTTCCCTCTCCTCCTCTCTACCCCTCCCCTCAATGGCAGCATGCAATCTAACATAGATTCTACATACACCTTCACATTAAACATTAGTCAGGTTGTAAAGAATTATAACCAATGTAATGAACAACTAGAAAGAAGAAACCAAACCAAAAAGGAGAGTGAATAGTTTCCTTCAATCTGATTTCAGACTCTATAATTCCTCCTCTGGATGTGGATTGCTTTTCCATCATGAGTCTTTTGGAGTTGACTTAGAACCTGCCAAGAAGAGCAAAGTCTACCAAAGTTAGTCATCACAGCTACAATGTGTCTTTAATTGTATACAATGTTCTTTTGGTTCTGCTCACTTCACTCAGCATCAGTTCATATAAGCCTTTCCAGGTTATTATGAAGTCCATCTGCTCCTTATTTCTTACAGCACAATAGTGTTCCATTACATTCATATACCACAACTTATTTAGTCATTCCCAATTGATGGACTTCCCCTTGATTTCCGATTCTTTGTCACCACAAAAAGAGTTGCTGTAAATATTTTAGTACATACAGGTCCTTTTCCCATTTGTATAATCTATTTGGAATACAGCCCTAGAAGCAGTATTGCTGGGTATGCACATTTTATAGCCCTTTGGGCACAGTTCCAATTGCTCTCTAGAATGGTTGGATTAGTTCACAACTCCACCAACAGTGCATTAGTGTTACATTTTTTTCCCACATATTCTCCAGGATTTATGATTTTCCTGTTTTGTTATGTTAGACAATATGACAGGTGAAATGTGGTGTCTAAGAGATGTTTTGATTTTCATTTCTCTAATCAATAGTGATTTAGAGCATTTTGTATTATAATATATCATTAAGTTCTTCCTCTGAAAACTGCCTGTTTCTACCTTTTAACCATTTAACATTTGGGGAATGATTTGTATTCTTATACCTTTGACTCAGTTCTCTGTATATTCTAAAAATGAGGTCTTTATCAGAGACACTGGTTGTAAAAATTCTTTCCCAATACTCTGCTTTCCTCCTAATCTTGGTTGCATTGGCTTTGCTTCTACAAAACATTTTTCAGTTTTATGTAATCAAAATTACACATTTTGCATTTCATAATACTCTCTATCTCTTCTTTGTTTGTTTGCTTTTTGGATGGGGAAAGCAGAGTGACTGGGGTTAAGTGACTTGCCCAAGGTCACATGGCTAGTAAGTGTTAAGTGTCTGAGGCTGAATTTGAACTCAGGTCCTCCTGACTACAGGGCTGGTCCTCTATTCACTGCACCACCTAGCCACTCCTCTATCTCTTCTCTGGTCGTAAATTTTTCCCTTCTCCATAAATCTGACAGGTCAACTAATCCTTGCTCTCCCAGATTACTTATAGTATCAGTACTTATAACTAAATGGTGAACCCATTTTGGCTTTATTTTGGTGTATGGTGTGATATATTGATATATACCCAGTTTCTGCCATACTATTTCCTAGTTTTCCCAGCAGTTTTTTTCAAATAGTGAGTTCTTATCCCAGAAGCTGGAGTCTTGGTTTATCAAACAGTAGATTACTACTGTTTGATAAACAGTATTTTACTGTTTAAATTTTTTATATTTACTGATAAATAGTAATTTACTACTGTGTATTATGTACCTACTCTATTCCATTGGTCCATCACTCTATTTCTTAGTCATTACCAAGTAGTTTTGATGACTGCTCCTTTATAATACTGTTTAAAATCTGGCATGGCTAGTCCACCTTCCCTAGCATTTCTTTTCATTAATTCCCTTGATATTGTGGATCTTTTGTCCTTCCAGATGAATTGAGGTATAGTCTTAATTATGAGGGACCAGGACCAGGACAAGTAATGGGTTTTTATTTTTATGAACTTGATTCAATTCTCTACATATTTGTGAAATGAGGTCTTTATCAGAGAAACTTGCTCTACATTTTTCTCAGTTTTTATTACTAACTATATTTTCCTCAATCCTATTTCCCCCCTGTTGTTTATCCTACTCTCTCCTTCCTTTCATTCTATTCATTCTCAAAAGTGCTTTACTTCAAATATGGCAGAAACTATGTATAGGCCAACATCTCACTCCATATACCAAGATAAAATCAGAACAGTTACATGATTTGCACCTAAAGGGTGATACCATAAACAAATTGGAAGAGCATGGAATAGTTTATCTGTTGAATTTATGGATAAGGGAAGACTGTAAGACCAAAGAAAATATAGCTAGATTGTTTATATAAAATTAAAAAGATTTTTTGCACAAATAAAACCAGTGCAATCAAAATTATAAGGAAAGCAGAAAACTGGGGGGGGGGGGGGAATTTGCAACAAGTATCTCTGATAAAGGTCTCATTTCTCAAATATAAAGAGAACTAAATGCAAAATAAAACCACTATGAGGTATCATCTAACACATATCAGAGTGGCTAATATAAGAAAAAAGGATAATGTTGGATGCTGGAAGGGATGTAGAAAAACTGGAACACTAATGCACTATTGGTGGAGTTGTGAACAGATCCAACTATTCTGGAGAACAATTTGGAACTATTCCCAAAAGGCTATAAAACTATGCATACCCTTTGATCCAGTAATAACACTAGGTCTATATCCCAAAGACCTCCAGACAAAGGTAAAAGGATCTATTTGTACAAAAAAATTGTAGCAGCTCTTTTTGTGATGGATTTGGAGATGAAAGGAATGTCAATGAACCAGGGAATGGCTAAACAAACTGTGGTATATGATTGTAATGGAGTATTATTGTGCCATTAGAAATGACAACCAGGATGGTTTCAGAAAAAGCTGGAAAGACTTACATAAACTGATGTATAGTGAAGTTAACAGACCAGAAGAGCTTCGTACACAGTAACAGTAATATTGTTTGATGAGTAAGTATGAATGACTTCGCTATTCTTAGCAATACAATGATCCAAGACAATCCTGAAGGATTAATAATGAAGCATACTATCTGCCTCTAGAGAAAGAACTGATATTGAGTGAATACAAATGAAATATGCTGTTTTTCATTTTCTTTCATATGTTCTTTTATTCAAGTCTTCTTGTAAAAAATGACAAATATGGAAATATTTTACATAATTGCAAATGTATAACCTATATCTGATTGCATAGTTTCTCAGGGACAGGGGAGGTGAGGAGGAAGGTGAGTAGGGACAGAATTCAGCACTCAAAAATTTAAACAAAAATGTTAGAAAAATTGGGGAAAAAGCGTTTTGCTTGTGACTTTTAACTCCCCCATTCCACCCTCCCTTCTATCAGCACCCCTTTTATATATCCCCTTCTCCTCCCATTTTACTGAGGGTGAGAGAGATTTCTATACCATACTAAGTGTATGGTACTCCCCCTTTGACCAGTTCTGACGAGAATAAGCTTCACTTATCTCTATCACCCACATCTTTTCATCCATTCTAAAAGCTCTTTCTCATCTCTTTTATGTGATATAATCTACCGCTTTCTACATTGTCTTGCCCCTTCTCCCAGTGCATTCCTCTTTTTCACCACTTAATTTTACTTTTTTTAGATAATTATCCCATTGCATTCAATTCATACCTATGCCTGCTGTTTACATATAATCCCTCTAACTGCTCTACTAATGAGAATATTTTAGGAGTTATAAGTATCATTTTGCCATGTAGGAACGTAAACAGTTTAAGCTTAATTGTATTCAAAAGTCAAAATTTCTATTCAGCTTTGGTCTTTTTATTAGGATTTCTTTATTGAATTCTTTATTTATTGAATGCCCATTTCCCTCATGCCTGAAAGATTATATTCAGTTTTGCTGGGTAGGTGATTTTTGGTTGTAGTCCTAGTTCTTTTGTCCTCTGGAATATCATATTCCAAGTCCTCTTATCCTTTATTGTAGAAAATACTAAATCTTGTGTGATCCTGACTGTGGTTTCATGATCTTTGAATTTGTTTTTGACTGTTTGAAACATTTTCTCCTTTGACTTGAGAGCTCTGGAATTTGGGTATAATTTTCCTGAGAGTTTTCATCTTGAGATCTCTTTTGGGAGGTGATCAGTAGATTCTTTCCATTTCTATTTTACTCTCTGATTCTAGAATGTCAGAGAAGATTTCCTTGATAATTTCTTGAAAAATGATTTCTCTGTTTTTTATCATGGCTTTCAGGTAATCTAGTAATTCTTAAATTATCTGTTTTGGATCTATTTTTCCAGGTCAGTTGGGTTTTTTTGTCAATATTTAACATTTTCCTCTATTTTTAAAAAATTATTTTGCTTTATTGTTTCTTGACTATAAAAAAGTTAAGATAGATGAGCTTGACCTATATCAGCTTCCACTGGATTGATTCTATTTTTAAGGAATTATTATCTCCAGTGAGTTTTTGTATCTTCTTATTCATCTGGTCAATGTTACTTTTTAAGGAGTTTTTTTCTTCAGTGAAGTTTTGTGCCTTTTTTCCATTTGGTCAACTTTACTTTTTAAGAAGTTCTTCTCATCAGTGAATTTTTGTGTATTTTTTTTGGCCAATTCTGCTTTTCAAAGAAATCTTCTCATTGGATTTTTATCCTTCTTTTACCATTTGCCCTATTCTGTTCTTTAAAGTGTATTTTTTTTCTTCAGTCTTCTTTTGTGTCTCCTTTACCAAGCTGGTGACTCTTTTTCATGATTTTCTTGTATCCCTCTTATTTCTGTGCTCAATTTTCCCTCTACCTCTTTTGCTTGATTTTAAAAATCCTTTTTGAGCTCTTCTGTGACCTGAGACCAATTCATATTTTTCTTGGAGTCTGGTATAGCAGTTTTTACTTTATTGTTTTCTTTTGCATTTGTGTTTTAATCTTCTCTGTACCAAAGTAGTTTTTTGTAGACAAGATGTTTTTCTTCTATTTATTCATTTTGAAACCTATTTCTTGACTGTTAATTCTATGCTAAAGCTCAATTCTGCTTTTGGAGTAGAGGGGGGTGCTCTCCCACGCTTCAGGCTTTTTGTGCAGCTGTTTTCATAGATAATTCTGGGGACCTATAAATTTTTTGTTCTTCCAAGGTGGTATGATCTAGAGAAAACTGTGTTTACTACTTTTCTGGCCTGTGCTCTGGTCAGTTAGCTGTCAAAAGTACTCTCTTCCACCCTTGAACTGTGAGCAAGGTTTTCCGCTTGCCTGGGGTCAAAAGGTCTGATATGCTAGTGCTCATCCTTACTCTTAGGCTAAGACTCAGGTCTGCAACCTGAATTTAAATATAAGCAATGCAAAAGAGTTCTGCCTCTGGTGCCAGAAAAGTAGCCCCTATAATCTCCTTCTGACAAGTTTTATGATTCCCTTATTGTCTGTGGAATGAGAGGTCTGGTACCACAACTGCAACCACTGATTCAGTAACCCTCAAGGCCTACTGCTGGTTTGTTCTACTCTCATCCTGGTATTACAGATCTTTCCTGCCAAACTTCTAAGTTGTCGGGCTAGAAAATGGTTACCCGCTATTGTTTTTGTGAGTTCTCCAATTTCAGAATTTGTTTAGAGGTATTATTTTAAATTGTTTGTATGATTTTTGGAGAGAGATCAAGTGGTTCCCTGATTTTTCTGTTTTCTTGGTTCTGTCCCCTCACAATTTTCTGAGATTAGATGAACATGCATCAGAAATGTTTAAATTAATTCATTAAAAATATATTTAACACCTAATATATTCCAAGTACTATACAAGCCTTTATGGGAATAGAAAGATAAAAATGAAATGGTTTCTGTCCTCATAGAGTTTACATTCTACTGAGTCAAAATGACAGATACACAGATAAGCAAATGTGAAACACACACAAAGTGTTGAGGTCAGGGCAGTGGCAGAACTAGGGAAGTTTCAGTTAATCCCCAAACTACTATAGCACCACCTGGCATGACTATGAACCAAGAATCTACAATACAACTGGGGCAGTTTCAATTAACTTTAATCATGTGTTCATTGATCTGGGCCTTTTGGGCAAAGAGAATATAAAGACTGCTGTGCAACAGTGGTATATTCATAAGACCCCAGGGAACCTCTTGCTAATTACTCTTAATCTCCTTGATGCCCTGGTTTTATCTGCTTTTATTTTCTTGTGGACTTCTTTTTATTGTCCTGAGGATTACTTTGACCTGAGAAATGTTGGATTTTTTTTTAAATTAAAGGAATCATTTAATGGGATGTGAAACTTCATTGTTGGGGGAAGGTGTTAAATGTTCTTTCATGGGAGCATGGTATCAAAGCCCAGAAATTCAAAGCAAACCTAAGAGGAAAATGAAAATTGGCCAGCTCACACTCCTTCCCAAAAAGAGAAGCCTCAGGGGGAACTTACAAATGGAAGAAAGGGGCTGGCATAGCAGAGGGATGTTTAACATAAGAAGGTTGCAGGGGCCGATGAATGTTCCAGAAGGAGAAGGCCCTAGGTACTGAGTGGGATACCAGGGTAAGGCAGCAACTGAGCTATGATATCGAAGTTCAAGTCAGAAATGCGTCTGGGAGAGCAATGAAGATTGGCCGGATAGGACCTCTCCTTAAATAAGGAGCAGTAGAAGGAACTCACCAAAAAAGAAGAGGGCCAGAACAGCAGAAAGATGTTCCAGGATGAGGAAGCCCCAAGTGCTGAGGGAGATTCCAGAGTGAGACTGCTGTTGAAGCATGAGATGAAGTCCAAACAATCAAACCACAAGTCTTATGCTGTATGTTGTAATTCATAGAATAATTACATACTATAATCATATACATATATATATATATATTGCATGCAGAAATGCAACATATACACATATCTTATGGCACACACATAATAATAATGTTCCATTTTAAGGGTATTCATCTAAGACGTGTCTCCTTAGTTGCTTCTGATGTTCAGAAAGTTATAAAAAGAGATAAAAATTCTAGCATATACTCTGGAGGCAGAGGACACTGCAGGGGGTGGTCATGGTATATATTACAGGAAGACTATTGCCTCCCAAAAGGACTCACTTGTTGCTTTCCTGAGTTAATTTCTACTTCATGGCAGAATAAGAGCAAATAAAGGCACTGATTTCTTATTCTCTTCCTCATGTTGAGTTATTTTAAGTGAGCATTTCATACTTGAATGAGAAACATTAAGTGTTTAATCTGATCTAGCAGCCTAGTCAATAGACAAGACCAACAGTTCTAAAAATTAGTCTTGCTCTTATATAACATCACTGAGCACCAAGGGTAATGTAATGTTTTTTGTTGAATTGATGGTACCTATGATAATTTTTTTAAAATCCCCACATGAGCACTAAGTTAGAAGGAAAATAGTCTATATTTTGGCAGAATTAGGTAAATAGCTGGGGAATGCTGAGTCAGGGTTGTGTGTGTGTGTGTGTGTGTACATGCACACCTGCTGGGGAAGTGTGGGGGGTGGTTTTGGGGATAGGGGTAGATGTACTGCCAAGTTCTCAGAGTAAGCCAACCCTACAAGGATATTATATAAAAGGACCTTATTTGGTCTGTGCCTTTCTTTTCTATTAACATCCTTTTCTAGTCCCTGTCAGAGAAGAAACTTCTCTTACAAGGATGAAACTTCTACTTCTGACCATTGGCCTGTGCACAGCCAATGAATTTGCCCCTGCAACCTTGGATGATGTACACCCTAACTTCAAACCTGAACAGGTACCATCAAACTGAGCTCTATTGGTGTTCATTTGTGAGATGGAGGGTTAAAGTATGGAATAGTAGACTATGGTAATTGTATCCTTAACTTTTCTTTCTGGTATATATTCTTTCTTTTCCCTTCATTTCTTTCTTTTTTTTTTGCTTTTTGGAGGGCAGTTGGGGTTAAGTGACTTGCCCAAGGTCACACGGCTAGTTTGTTGTGTGTGTGTGTTTGTGTTAAGTGTCTGAGGCCGGACTTGAACCCAGGTACTCCTGACTCCAGGGCCGGTGCTCTATTCACTGCGCCACCTAGCCGCCCCTCCCTCCATTTCTTTCATCTTTATGTCTTCTATTCCTTCAGATTCATTCTGTTTCCATATACTTCTCTGAAGAAGCTGGCTCTATTACAGAGAGGTTGGTAGGCAGGTGAAACAGTTAGCGTATCCATGACATAAGGCTTTATCAACTGAAGGCTCTCATATTCTACGGATCTGGGGACCCATTCCTTAGCTGCTGCTACAGATCATTCTTGATCAGTTCTGAGCACAGGAAGAGCTTGGTATTTGCATTCCTGCAAAGCCAGTCTTTTTCCTTATTGAGTCCTAGAATTTTTTGGCACCTGCTCTAGCCATTCTTGGAATTTTGTCTTTAAAAAAATTGAAAGACAGCTTAAATGACTATTATAGCTAAATAAATGCCTGTCTCTATGTCTGTATCAGAATGAAAACCAGTAGTAGAGGAGATGGACAACTTTGTTTTGCAGGGGGGAAGGCAGGGCAATTGGGGTTAAGCGATTTGCCCAAGGTCACATGGCTAGTAAGTGATAAGTGTCTGAGGCTGGATTTGAACTCAGGTCCTCCTGACTCCAGGGCTAGGGCTCCATTCACTACACCACCTTGCTGCCCCATGGACAACTTTTTGATATCATTTCACTGATGTGTCCTTCATGGCTCTCTTTAGATCAATGGGAAGTGGTTCTCCATTGCAGTGATATCTGATAGACAAAAGGAGACAATGCCAGGTGGACCAAGGAGGTTTCAAATCTATTTCTTCCAAGTCAAAGAGAATGGAGATATTCACACAATCACCTACACCAAGTGAGTACAAGATCCATACATTACAACAGAATTATGTGGTATTGTTCCATCTTTGAACTAATTATTTGCTAATTTTCACAGCATTTAAACTTGAGGGAGACTTTAAAGATTATATAATCCTACTTACTCATTTTCCAAATAAAAACTTGAGTTCCATAGATGTTAAATCACTTTGGGAAGATTATTAAAGGAGTAAGTAGCAGAAATAAGATTTCTGGTCCCCCAACTCTTAAGTTCAAAACTCTTTCAGAGTGCCACAGAGAAGCACAAGTAGCTATCAATCAAGCAACCAATCAATCAATCAACAGGCTTTTATTAAGTGCTTCATGCCAAGTACTAGGCTAAGTGCTGGGATTGAAAGACTAAAATGGTTAAGGCCTAACCTCAAATTGTATACATTCTCATGAAGTAAACATGCATACATATGAATCAATACAAAATGGATAAAGTAAAAATTCAAGGTAAATATCAAGCAATTTAGGAGGATGAGGCACTAGCACTTGGGAAGCAGGACAATCAGGAAAGAACTCATCTAGGAAGTGGCACTTGAATTAAGTTGTGAAGGAAATTAGAGATTTGTAAAGGTGGAGTGCATTCTGGGCATGGGTGACAAACAACTAAGGAAAAGAGGTGGAGAATGGAACTGTTCTGTAGAAGCGACCTCAAGTAAACTAATTTAGCTAATCTGTAGAATTCACAAAGGAGAATAATTTAAAAGTCTGGAAAGATAGCCTGGTTCCAAATTGTGAAGGGCTTTCAATGTCAAGCAGTGGTGTTTGCAGTTTATATTACAGGCAATAGAGAGCCACTGAAGCTTCTTAAAAATGACAGCTGGTCAGACTTGTGATGTAAAATTTTACTTTGGCAACTCTGTGGAGTATGTATTAGAGAGGACAAAGGCTAGGTGACCCAACCAATAGGTAACCCAACTAATAGGTAACCCAAGCAATAGATTAGAAGTGCTAAATGTTTGAAGTAAGATGGCAGCTGTGTGATTGGATTGAAGGGAAAGAAAGTTGTACAGAGAGAATCAAGTCTTAAAAATTGATAGGATAAGGATATTGGAAAATAGAATGATTATAAAGAATATCAACTTAGCTAAACATCAGGTGAGCCAATACAAAATGAGACTAATCCTAAAAGATATCACACCCCACCCCCCCAAACCATGCCATCAAACCCCATTGCATCTCCCTCTGCCATATACCGTTCTTTCCTATTAAGGCAAAGGGTTTCTAAGCTACTGAATGCTTGATCTGCCTCAAGCTTCTAGAGACATCTGTATATATTCTAGCTAACTAAGACCTTTTTCTGTTACTCCTTTCTTCCAAAAAGAAAAGCTGATCATGTTCGAGAAAAGCTATCAAAAAAGTGAGTTCATTATAATATGTGGTCTGCTATCTAGGACTAAAGATTTCAGGAAAGTTGAATATATAGATCTATAAATGATCTTCATAGAAATGTTCATTAAACCCATGAGAGCTGATGAGGTCAGCAATGGAAAAAAAGATAGAGGAAAGAGAAAATGGCCTAAGACAGATTTATGATTTGTGTGTGTGACATAGGTTCTGTTAAACAGAATGAGGAGTGGTCAGAAAGGCTGAAGGAGAAACAATAAAGAGCAGAGTCAGAAAAGCCCAGAGAAGACAAGGAAATTAGGAGAACTTGTTTAATAGAGTCAAATGCTGCAGAGAAATAAAAAAGAAGGCCATCAGATTTGACAATTAGGAGCTCACTGGTAATATGTGAATTGAGAATCACTTAAAGTTCAAGGAGTAAAATTTTTTAAAAATCAATTTTATTTTCTAGTTGGAATAATGTATGTCAACAAGTTAATATCACACTCACTGAAACCAATATCCCTGGCCAATACAAAGTTAACAGTAAGTATCAGCTAAGTATACTCTTGTTTTTCACCATGGAATAAAAAAAAAATTAAAAAATAATGGCTCCGGGGGCGGCTAGGTGGCACACTGAGTAAAGCACTGGCCCTGGAGTCAGGAGTACCTGAGTTCAAATCTGGCCTCAGACACTTAACACAAAAACTAGCCGTGTGACCTTGGGCAAGTCACTTAACCCCAACTGCCCTCCAAAAAAAAAAACCAAAAATAAAACCCAAAAAAACAAAAAATAATGGCTCCTGCCTTGCATGATTATAATAGCAATAATGTAAGCTCATTTTTCTTTTACACACATATATGTATATATACATACATATACAGTTAATTATAAACTTTTAACTACTTAAGCAAATAAATAAAATAAACAATCAAATCATGCATAATCTATAAACTTCAAACTATCAAGAGTTAGCTGAAAGGAAAAGCCAACAAAGTAATAACATTTTATTTGTATCTCTGTTCCTTTTTTATATCTTCTTTTTTTTTGGCTTTTTGGAGGACAATTGAGGTTAAGTGACTTGCCCAGAGTCACACGGTTAGTAAGTGTTGTCAAGCGTCTGAGGCCGGATTTGAAAAACTCAGGTCCTCCTGACTCCAGGGCCAGTGCTCTACTTACTGTGCCACCCAGCTGCCCCTCTTATATCTTCTTAATGTGTTTGCTTAACAGATATTGTTGCTATAATTTTCTTAGAAAAAATAGTAATTGTATTTATATAGTCAGAATATGTATACTTTTCTCAGATTTCTATACTTTTTATCATTTCTTGTAAGTCTTTCTACTTTTTTGCACTCTTCATATTTGTCTTTTTGGCATACAATAATATTTCATTAAAAGGCTGGAGTTTACATCCTAGTTTTACTACTTATTACCTGTATTTCTTAAGCAAATACATCTCTCTGGGCCTTGGGTTCTTCATTTGTCAAATGATAGGGTTGGACTGGCTGCTTTCTCAGGTGCCTTTCATTCCTAAGGGTCATGGTTTCACTGATATGCCACAATTTGTTCAGTTATTCACCAACTATCAGACCTAGATGTTGATTCTCATTTTCCTAAGCTCATATTCCTAAAGATATCCTTCAAAATTATCAACTTCCTTTTGGAGTATTAATTAACCGTGGTTAAAGATTTAGATTACTTTTTCTACTCCTGGAGTTTCTACATCTTGAAAGAGGACAAGACCAAAGTCCTGTATTACTAAGGAATGAATCATGTGTAAAAATGGCCTTTTACCATCCCCACCTTGGATTTCTTGCCCTTACTACTCCCTTATTTGAGAAAGAAGATTGATATCCTGCCCACCTTCATAGGCTGGAAAAGGTATGGGGAGCTGTTTTTGGTATGCATCACAAAAGCACACATCATGTAGTTTTAAATTATTCAAAAATATTTTAAATGATGCTGAAAATTAGAAATATTGCATAGCAATGTCAAGGGTTGGTCATATTGGGGACCTTGGACTCATACAAAGGAGAATCAAGCCAATATAATTTTGATACCATTTAGAGCTAAAAAGATTGTAAAAGACTGATAAATCCAACTTTTCATCGTGAGAAAAGTACACTCCAGAGGTGCTGGGTGATTTGTGGTCAATATAAAAGCTGAAACTTACTTCTGTGTTTCTCGGCTACCAGTCCAGTGTTTTTTCTACTTCACCATGCCCTGGACATTAAGAGCACATAATGATCTGTATGAATCAAGCTTCTTTTTACAGGTGGTAGCAGAGATTACTGTGAGTCACATGTGTATGTACTTTGTAATCACAGTTGTTAGCATACTTGAACACAGCAGTCATGTAGCTAGGCTCTTTCTATCCCCTTAATGGGAATGACTAATTGATGAAAATGCAAAGAACATGGTATCACCTGTACGTACATGATAGAATTCTTGTTAGCAAGTTTACCATTAATTCATTCATTTATTCATAAATGCTTATGTGCACTGATACAGTAAATATCTATTAAATTGCTGTGTGTCTAGCCCTGTGCTAGAAATCACATGAAATATAAAGCAGTATAAGATAGAGTTTCTATTTTCATGGAACCATTCTCATAGGGCCATTCAGGTACGGGAAGAATAGCAGAGAAGGGATAGGTCTAGGATGTCCTTAGTGACCATTATTCCTTTTCTTTGGAGTCATGAAGATAATTTTGACTGTTGTCCTCTCTTAAGGTATGAATGAAGCTGAACAGTTCAGTATCTTCTTTCAATTTCTCTAATAGAGGTTCCACTTCATCTCCATTTGGAACCAACTGTTAAGAGCAAGTTGTTGTCTATAGAAGTCACACAGACCCTGGTTCTTTGCCCAGTTCTTCCTCACCTTTGTGGGTGCGATGTGAGTGTCTGTTCCTGTCTCTCCTTTATGGGTCCATCTCCTTTTAAAAGCTAAATGCAAAAGTCCACTCAAATGTGGGAACTCAATTTTAAATGTACCATCAGCTCCCTATTCCTTACTGTTACTGTCCAAATATAGTAGAGGAAATTACTGTCCACATAAGTAGAAGAAATGAAGAAAAAAAGACAAGGAAAAAAATTACACTTTGTTGAGTGATTTCAACACTTGTTCAAAAGAAGGGAGATAGAGGATGGGAGAAAGGTGATTCCTCAGAGTTCATGTGAGGCATGCTTCTGATATAATTTTTAAAGCAAGGTAATTAATGCTTATACTCTTGGGGAGGACTTTAAGATTCATTCAACAAACATGTCTTAATTATCTACTGTATACAAAAGACTGAATGACACATAGTTATGTCTCTTGCTTTGAATAGAAAGGGGAGGCTTCACATTGCCACTCCTTGTCTCCTTTCACAGATCTTGAAGATAACTACTTTCTCTTGGATGATACTGACTATAAGAACTTCCTAATTGTGTATTGTCAAATTGGGAAGAACATTGGGGTATGGGAACTATTTGGTAAGTATTCTGTCAACCTCAAAAGCAGCACTTGATGCTCTCTTCATTTCTCTAGTCTATATATGACTTCTCAATAATCTAAATATTTTTTTATCAAAGTGATAAAAGGAAGACCTTATAACTAATACTATGGCTTGAAACCAATTATAATTAGATGATGATTTTTTATAAGAACACTAAATTCCTAATCTTATTTCAAAGGCTACCTCTGTGTAATACGGTTTTCCTCTTTATAACCTTTAGCCTACATTTGTTTTTATGGAATCTTTCTTCTGTCTAATAACCTCACTGTATTCAATGAGATTACGCAGGGCATGGATGCAAATAGAAAATATAATAGAACTCATGCTCCCAAATTGTATATTTATGAACTACTTATGCCAGGTAGTTGCTCAATCCCACTGACACTCATCTAAGACAAACACCACATCCACAACAAAGAGTATTATTAACTTTCTCTACTTACAACAAATCACTGGATTTGGAGTTAGAAAATATAGGTTTAAATACTCAGACTCTTACTTTATGCCCATGCAAACTTGGATCAATTATTTTATTTCTCTGAGGGATCATTTTCCTCATCTGTAAATGGTGGAGATAGAAGGAGTGAGAGGCACTGAACTAGATAATTGCTAATCTTTCTTCCAGTTGTTAAATCCTGGGAACCTATAACTAGAAGTTATGAGGCAACCTTCCCTAAGGCAATGAGCCAACCAGAGAAAATGATGAAGCCTCACAGATTCCCAACCAACTAATTCATTTGTCTGTCTTCTTGGTTTCAGGAAGAGATAAATATATGTCTAGAATATATAAAATGAAGTTTGAGGCTAAAGTCATGTCTCATGGTTTCCAAAAAAAGGATATTTCTTACTTCAGTGACAAAGGTAACCCCTTAATTTTTCTTCAGCAAAAATTCCCGCCATGACATTAAAAATGAAGTTAACTTTAATTAACTTAATTTTTACCTCTTTTTAATTACTTCCTGATGATACCCTTTGAATTGAAAATCATTTTTTTCTTGAAAAAATAATGAGTCCCTCAAATCCCTGTACCTATTTCACTGCCTTTTCAGACTCATTGGATTAATTTAAGCTTTTTTCTACCCCTCCTTAGAGAGATGTCCCAAAGAAGTCATAAGGTCAGTGATCACATTGCTGTTTATGTATTTCTGTCTATCCTTGCTAGAGAATAGGGAGTATTAAATTTTCATCAGGTCACTGGTTAGAATTTAATGCAGTTAGTTAGGCATACTATTTTGTTCTGGGGCAGATCATATAGATTTAATATAGATTAATTCCATGGATACAAAAGATGACCCAAGCTCATAAACTTTTGGTAATAATTTGACTATTATAGTGCTACAGTAATGTGGTAGAAAGGCATTAAGACTTAGAATATTCAGACCCAAGCTCTAATCCTGGCTGACATCAACTATTCTGTGACCTTGGACAAGTAATAATAATAATAATAACTAACATTTATATAGCACTTTTTGCCAGGAACTGTGCTAATCACTTCACAAATATTATTATCTTGTTTGATCCTAACAACAACCCTTGGAGGTAGGTGCTCTTATTATTCCTATTTTATAATTGAGGAAACTTAGGTAAACAGAGGTAAAGTGACTTACCCAGGGTCATACAGCTAGACCTATTTCTAAGGTTTCCACCCCACTCTAAACTCATAAAAGTTATTTATAGAAGCAATGTAGTATAGTTGGGGTAAAAAAAATAAAACAAAACAACAAAGTTAGATTCTAGTCAGAACACATTGATTCTAGTTATATTCTGGTAACTATGTCAATTTGGGTGAATTATTTCCTCTCTTGGGCCTTCAGGTTCACGTCTGTCAAATGAAGGCTTTATAGACTAGATTTCCTTTAAAATCTTTTCTAATTCTAAGAATTCTGTTATTCTAATCTGGAAGGAGGAAGGAAAGGGATTCATATGCTAACTTCACACCTTTGAGATGTTAGTCTATAGCATGGGTTGGTTCCCACTTTAAAGTCCTGTATTAGGCACTAGGTGTGATTCAAAGACAATAGAATAAAATATCTGCCATTATGAAATTTGAGATCTAGTTGGAGAGACAACCTGAAG
Organism: Pseudocheirus occidentalis; assembly: GCA_028646575.1. Taxonomy (NCBI): domain Eukaryota; kingdom Metazoa; phylum Chordata; class Mammalia; order Diprotodontia; family Pseudocheiridae; genus Pseudocheirus; species Pseudocheirus occidentalis. Next base: position 116,170,011 of record CM053595.1, on the reverse strand, counting down.
ATGATAAAATAGAATCAAAGCACAAATAATTCCCAGAGAGTGTAGGAGAATATCTATTGCTTGGACTCCCATGCCCTTCTCTTATTTCCCATTTCCAAGACTTAACTTTGTGATTCATATTTTGCAGGGGCTCTAAGAATTGACCTTTCAGTGAATTCCCTCCACTTGACTTCAAGATCACTGATTCACAAAAGCTTATTCTCCTACTTTTCTATCTCCCACCATTCATTCTCCCACTTTTCCTTATCTCATTTGTGACTTTGGTTCAGGGACGGCAAGGTTTTGAGTAATGGTTAATTAATAAATTCTACAAAAACAGCTCTGTGAGCCAATCTCTCAAGTTCTTGTGGGATGAACAAGGTGCAAAAGGAAAAAAAATTGTGGCAATTATGGTCACTAGGCTAGAAAAATCACCTTTTTTCTAAGCTGGGACATCTATTTCAGATTTGTTTACTGGAGTTTAGAGATAATTTGGGGGGCTGTCTAAAGAAAATTTTGGAAGTCTTGTCTATTTTTCATAATTTAAGCAAACTATGCTACTCACATATGTGTTGCAGTTTAAACTCTGGGATGCCAAAAATCTGGTGATGTTTTGTGATGTGTTGTGCTGGAACCATCTCAAAGAATTCAGAGTCAGACCACCTCTAACTCAAGTACAGGCATTTATTGAGACTGACACCTTTCATTAAGCTGGCTAAGTTCCAAGATGAATGAGCAACTTCAGAGAAAGCAAGATGGATTTTATAGGGAAAAGATGCAATTACATAAGAGAAATCATGAATATCAAAAAGGTGGGAGGGGTTTGTTAAGGTTTGGTGGTTAAACATTCTGGTCATTCTACCCTCCAATTGGTTAACTATTGTGGTCCTGTCTTAGGTTAAATGGATGATGTGATTGTGACTGAATACAGGAACATATCTCTTTCGGTGGGAACAGGTTTGGGGGCAGTGACTATGTAGAGGCTGTAGCTGGGTTCCCATCACATGGACATATCTCTATTTTTGTGGGAACTAAGAGTTAGGGACACACCTGGTTTTTTTTCCAGTGAGCCATGAGGCATATATGAAGAAGTTAGGACATTGGTGTAAGTACAGTGGGTCTGCTATTCAGTGGGGCCAGGCCTATGATGAAGTTAGAACATTGGGGGCAGCTTTATTAGGATTCCATCAATCCCCTCTCAAAGAGCTGGGGCTCCAAATTCCTTTGGGAGAAGGGACAAAGGTCTCAATTTCCATAGCTTTTTAGGCTGAAAAGGGGAATAGAATTACACATGTCTCAGTGGGTCCTGAGGAAGAGGTTGACTGGAACTGAGCATAGATCAAATTCAGGGGATGATGGGTGAGTATGGACTGGTATCCACTGTTTGCTGCCAACTGTAGGTGAGTTGACCTGTAACCTGAGAGACACAAATCTTACAGGCAAGTTTAATATACAAGGCCCAAGATATAAGGAGAAAGATAGATATATCTGATAATAAGCAGTTGACTAGGCCAAATACCCTTTTAGTAAATTATTTAGGCTGTAGAAAGGTATAAAAAGCTGTAGAAAGGTATAAAAAGGCTGAATAGCTCAGATCTAATATGCATTTTAGAAGCTCAGATGTATCCTACTCTTGGTATATGGGATAGAAATTATTAACATTATGTTTATATTTTTGTTTCACAAACTTGTTTTCCCTTTGTCTAATTGTTCACATGTCATTCAGAAAAAATGTTCTATTCCAGGGATTTAACCTTTCACTTTACTATGCAGGCAGGCAGATGACAAGCCTGTGTATTAATTTACCCAGTTGTTTGGGTAAATTACACATTCATATTGAAAACAGCAAAACTTTACATACCTGAACTGTATTTATATCTTTTACTGACCACTTGCTCTAATTAGAGAAATTTGTCATAACAGGAAAAAGCAGACACTTGCCAGATGTGACAGGATAAAACATCCTTAACTCTGTTTGAATTCAGATAAGAGTCACTTTAATTCCATCTCACACCCAGACTCAGGAATAGCCAGTGGGAAAGTATTCTTTTTACAAGGAAGACAATGAGGAAACTGAGCCAGGAGGGTCCAATTTTAAATTGAGGCAAAAGTTATCCTCTTGGCTTTTTGCAGAAGCAAACCTTTACCTGTAGCAGGATTCCCTCTGAGTAGGTTGTGGAATTGCTCTCAGATAATGATTTAATGAAGACAACTATAAATTCAAAGTAAAACTAGTTGTGTGGTCCCAATGGCTTTAACTCAAATGGCATGTCTCACCAGTCACAGCTTAGGGCTAGGTACAAATATTTTTACTCTTACAGAGCTGCAAAAAGCAATAAAAATTTACCATGACATAAGAGATCATTTCTCAGTAAGCCAAGTTTATTGTTTAGGAACTCCATAACCCAAACAAGCTTTCACTTTTTGGCTGGGAGGGGGCGCTGATGACCTTGCCTACCAGATGGTTTCTAGGGATCTGGCAAGTTTACAAATAAAGAGAAATTGATAGGGACCCCAAAATAGGGGCTGATCTATCTGTCCACCCTATGATATTTTTCCTCTGAACTAATGTGTGGCAAGTCCCTCATTTTCAATAGTGATTTTTTCTTTTTACTTGCCAGGATGTCTTTCAATGTCCCCATATTTTATTTTTAGGATCCCAATATATGGTGACTGACACATGTGGCTTCTGGTCAACCCCTATAGCCCTACATTGGAGATGACCTTAGACATCTTCCTAAGGAAGGCGAGTGGGGAGTGTCTATACTGTCTACCCTTAGAGCTGCTGTGGAATCAGTTTTAGGGGTTTTTTCTTGTTTTATTTTATTTTTATTTTTTAATAAATTTATTTATTTATTTTCTTGTTTACAGCATTCATTTCCACAAGATTTTTCATTACAAATTTTCTCCCTGTCTTTCCCCTACCCAACACCTCAAAATAGCCATCCCACTGTATAAGCCCTCCCCCAATCTGCTTGCTCCTATGTCCTCACCCTCACCCCTCTGACTTTCTGGTAGGGCAGGATGGATCTCCCTACCACAGTGTCTGTATAGCTTAATTCCCAGTTGGAAGTAGTTAATCATATACATA
>CM053595.1:116151113-116166441 GCA_028646575.1 Pseudocheirus occidentalis | reverse complement strand
CTTTTCATGATTTTCTGGCATCATTCTCATTTCTCTTCCCAATTTTTCCTCCACTTCTCTTATTTGATTTTCAAAATCTTTCTTGAGTTGCTCTGTGGTTTATAGGCAGTCTTCATGTTTCTTGGAAGCTTTTGGTGTGGGAGTTCTGACTATGTTGTCTTCCTCCCATTCCATGCTTTGATCCCCTTTGTCCCCAAAGAAAGTTCAGTTGCTGTTCTTATTTTGCTTCCTTTGCCTGTTTGTGTTGCCAGTGAATTACTTAATTTTCTAGCTCTATAGAACTCTTCTTCTAGAGGGCAAAGCTCTCTCCCAAATTGCTGTGGTTTTCACAGCCACAGAAGCTATTAGGAGGCTGCCGCAGCCCCCACCAGCTTTGGTTCATGGAAAACACACCCCACGACCACCACCCAAGACCATGGTCTGGATCCAGGCCGCTCAATGCAAGAGTATTTAGCCTCTGAACGATCGCTTGGCTCCCCTGCAGTCTGCCTGCTGGGAGCTCTGAAGTGGCCATGTGGAGGCAGCTGCAGGGCCACTGCTTCTGCCACTTCCTTGCCCTGGAGACAGTTTGGTTGGATTGCTTTTGTTCCCCATATTTATCTGAATTTCACTGATCTTTCACCTTGTCCTTGTTTCTTATGGCTTGATAGTTCTGGAAACTGCCACAGATGACACTGATCCACTCTCCTGAAGGCTCCAGCTGTGGCTTGTTCTTGCCACCCCGGGTCCAAGTCGTGGCTTCAGGCTCTGCTGGTTTTGGCTCCTGGCGTGCTGCGATGAGCCCTTCCTGCTGAGCTGCCTTCAGTGGGAGACGTGTTTTTCTTTATTTTTGTGAGCTTTGAAGCCCTAAAGATGACAGGGTGAAGGATCTTAATGGTTCTAACCTTTCACTGTATCTTTCACTCAGTCAGAGCCAGGATGTCAGGGAGCAGGCACTGTAGCCCTAGCCTGGGAGGAGCTGGGACCATGAGGAAGAGAATCTTAGCAGTTGTAACTTTTACTGTTTTCTCAGCTCCATCAGAGCCAGGATAATGGGGAGAAGGCAATGTAGACCTAGACTTGTCAGAGGTGGGACTAAAGGGAGAAGAATATTAGTGGGTTTTTTGAACTTTTACTCAAATAAACTTCACATCTCTGTCTACTCCTTAAAAACTTATTTGAAGGTGAGAGCTTTGAACCTTCCAGTCAAGGTGAATGGGACTCTGGAAAAGATCCAGTTGTACCTAGTGCCCTCTTCCCCATACTAGAGAGCTCAAAGCTTTATCTCTGAAGTGTCTATTTTTCAGATCTATGCATTTTCCCAATTTATCTTAGTGCCAAATAGTAATCAGAATGAATTCAAAATTACCTAGATATATATTCCCAATGATAGTGCACAGCTCTCTTTCTGTGACCCATGAAGGGGTTAAGTGCTAGTCCTATTCCTAAATGTAGCTTTGAAACCTGCCTCTCCTTGATTGGTGAAGTGACCCCTTTTCTCTTAGATCTTAGGGGCAAAGTTTCCCATTCCTTTTTTCCAGTTTGTCTCTGTACCTCCAGAACTTGGCTAGAGTCCATAAAAAGAGAGAAAGAGAAAGAGAGAGAGAGAGAGAGAGAGAGAGAGAGAGAGAGAGAGAGAGAGAGAGAGAGAGAGAGAGAGAGAGAGATTTTTTTTTTACCAACAACCTTTCTTTAAGAGACCATCAATCTTTCTAGCCCAGGTACAGTTTTTTTTCTTTTCTGCTTGGGTGCATTTTGAATCTTATAAGGTGGTGGATTCAGAGATTTTTACACAGACTTGAAGCAGACAAATACAAACAGAAAGCACATATAGTGGTAACTTTTCTTGATCTTCCCTATTATATAAAGACCAGGTGCTATTACAGTTTAGTAGTCCCATGGGATGGGAGTTGGGATTGCATGCCAGTGGTATCCCACTGAAGGATGAAGAATAGAGTTCATAAAGAACTCCCTGCAAAATTTCCAAGCAGAGTATCCTCTGTCTAGAGGGAATTTGTAGACTTTTAGGGCCCAAGCAAACCAGTCAAACATTCCTAGGTGGTTGAAGGGCCTCCCAGCTAAGAGAAGGGAAAATGATAGGCTTATATTTGGATTAGAGGAGGTCTGAATAAGAGACTTCTGCTTCACGTGGAGGGGGAGGTCAGAGTTAGAGACTTAGGACCACCCAGGGGATGCCAAAAAGTTGTTGTGGTTTAAACCCAAGGACGACAAAAAGCTGTTGGAGTTTAAACCCAGGAATGTCAAAAACTGTTGAGATTTCATGATGTGTTGTGGTGAAACCATCTTAAACAATTCAGATAGACAGACCACCCCTAACCCAAGTATAGGCATTTATTGAGATTTATGCCTCTTATGAAGTGTGCTAAATTCCAAGAGGAACCAGAAACTTCAGAGAAAGCAAGAGGGACTTTTTAATAGGATAAAAATGCAATTACATAACAGAAATCATGAATATTAAAAAAGTGGGAGGTGTTTGTTAAGGGATTAGGTAATGGAAGAGAGGTCCCATCTGTGGTTCAGTGATTAAATATACTGGTTATTCTGCCCTCCAATTGGTTAGCTATTGTAGTCCTGTCTGGTTAAGATATTTGGATATTGTAGTCCTGTCTTGGGTTAGATGGATGATGTGATTGTGATTGAATACAAGAACACATCTGTTTCTGTAGGAACAAGTCTGGAGGCAGTGACTAGGTAGAGGAGGTAGCTGGGTTCCCATCACATGGACACACCTACTATTTCTGTGGGAACTGAGCATTCAAGGATACACCTGTTTTTCCAGTGAGCAGTGAGGCATATATGAAGAAATTAGGACATTAGTGGGGGGGTAGCTAGGTAGGTATGGTGTGCCCAGGCCCATAATGATGTTACAATATTGGGGCTGGGGGCAGCTTTATTAGGATACCATCATATGGATTGTAAACAAAATTAGCTCCACATTAATATTTTTCCAATTTATTTATTTATTTTTAGTTTTTAACATTTATTTCCACAAGATTTTGAGTTACAAACTTTTCTCCCCATCTGTCCTTTATTTTCCATGTAGAGATAACATTAAGTGGATTCTTATGCCAGCTCTAAAATGATACACTAGCCTGAGAAAGTGTGACATGAATGACATAAGCCAGATATGATTGATCAATGCAATCCATTTATTGATACCATGAGCAAGGTTTTTATAGAATAATGAAACAAAGAAGGTAGTTATAGGTAACTTAGTTTTCTAATACTGTTTTGTTCAATTTCAAGATTCCAAATAGTGATATCAGTTTAGGCCTTGATGGTTATCAATGTCCTTGCTGATTCCAAGCCATAAGAATAGTATCTAAAATGTATGGGTGAGCCAATACCTTCTGACTAGAATCCCAGAACAGGGCACAGCCCTGGATCACAGGATGTCAGGGAGGTTCTGATTTACAGCCGCATCACAGAGGAAACTAGGACTGGACAATATGCACAGGCTACTGGAAAACCTGGAGCTAACTTTTCTAGGACCAGCCTGATTGCTGGATCAGATGTTTTGGCTCCCTTCACCCCCACCCCAAAATAGTAAGCTGACTGAATACCCCTTCCTCCAATCTGTTCTCTCAATATCTTTCCCCATCCCCTTTCTAACTTTCTAGTAGGGCAAGATGGATTTCTATATCCTAGTACCTGTATACCTTATTTCCCAGTTGCATGTAACATGCATTAACATTTGCTTTTTTTTTTGAAACTTTGAGTTCCAGAGTCTTTCTCTTCTTCCCTCCTCACCTGCACCCACTGGGAAGACAAACAATTCAACATGGGTTGTATATGTGTAGTTATGCAAAACATTTCCATAATAGTTATTGTGAAAGAATAACTAAATTTCCCTCCATCCTATCCTGCCCCTCACTTATTCTATTTTTTAATTTGACCCTGTCCCTTTTCAAAAGTGTGTACTTCTAACTACCCTCTCTCCCAGTCTGCCCTCCCTTCTATCACTCCCATCCCTTATCCCCTTTCCACTGATTTCCTGTAGGGTAAGATGCCCAATTAAATGTGTATGTTATTCCCTCCTTAAGCCAAATTCAACGACAGTAAGGTTCACCCGTTCCCTTTCACCTTCCTGTTCTTCCTCTCCATTGAAACAGTGTTCTATTGCCTCTTTTATATGAGATAATTTACCGTAATCTATCTCTCCCTATCTCTGTCTCCCATTATATTCCTCTCTCACTTCTTAATTGTATTTTTAAGATATCATGCCTTCATATTCAAGCTGTCCTGTGCCCTTTGGGCTTGTATACATGTACACACATTTACAACACTCAATATATATTTATATACACATAAAACCTCCTATACATACACATATATGTATGCATACATATATATTCCCTTCAACTATCCTCATATTGGGTAAAGTCCTAATCTTAGTTACATGGACATTTTTTGTACAAAATTTTCAATTGAATGTAATCAAAATTATCCATTTTGCATTTCACACTGCTCTCCAACTCTTGTTTGGTCATAAAATTTTCCCTTCTCCATAAATCTGACAGATAAACTATTCTTTTCTCTCCCTGATTGCTTACAGTATCAGCCTTTATACCTAGATCATGCACCCATTTAAATTTGATTTTGGTATATGATATAAGATACTAATCTATACCCAGTTTCTTCCATATTATTTTCCAGTTTTTCTAGTGGTTTTTGTCAAATAGTGAGCTCTTATTCCAGAATCTGGGGTCTTTGGGCTTATCAAACAGCAGACTGCTATAGTCTCATGTACTTAATCTATTCCACTGATCCACTACTCTATTCCTCAGCCAATACCAAGTATTTTTGATGACATCTGCTTTATAATACAGATTGTTACTATTGTTTTTCTAGCTCTATAAGATTCTTTTTTTGGTAGGTTGATTGGTATGGCACTAAATATGTAATTGATTTTTAGTAAAATTGTCATTTTTAATACATTAGCTTGACCCAGCCATGAGCAACTAATTTTTTTTCTGATTATTTAGATCTGACTTTATTTGTGTGAAAAGGGTTTGACAATTGTATTCATATAGGTCCTCGGTTCGTTTTGGCAGGTAGATTCCTAAATATTTTATAATGTCTACAGTAACTTTAAATCATCAGTTCTCAACCTGTGGGTTGTGACCCCTTTGGGGGTTGAACAATCCTTTCACAGGGGTCACAGAGGTCACCTAAGACCATCGGAAAACTCATATTTCCGATGGTCTTAGGAACCTAGACATCCTGTTCCTGTCTCCAGGTGGGTCTGCCCACATGCCAGTACACCCAGATACACCCACATGTGAATATTAAAGGCACTAGGAAGGTTGAGAACCACTGCCTTAAATGGAACATCTCTATTTCTTGTTGTTGGATTTCCTTAGAATACATAGGAATGCTAAAGATTTATGTTGGTTTATTTTATATCCTGCAACTTTGCTAAATTTATTTATTATCTCAAATAATTTTTTACTTGATTCTCTAGGCTCCTCCAAGTATATCATCACATCATCTGTAGAGCGGTAGCTTAGTCTCTTCTTTGCCAAATCTGATTCCTTCAATTTCTTTTTCTTCTTTTATTGCTACAGCTAATGTTTTATTACCAAATTGAATAAGAGGGCTGATAGTGGACATCCTTGTTTCACCCCCAATCTTATTGGAAATGCTTCTAGCTTATCCCCATTAAATTTGATTGTATTTGGATGAGTTTGGGGGCAAGCTCAAGGAAGTCCCTGCTTTTACTTAGCCATCTTGGCTTCACCCAGTTAGTATGATTTTAAATGAAAAGAATTTTAAACAAGGATATAAATTTTTTTTGAATTTATCATTTTTTCCCTCCCTTCCTCCTCTCTTCTCTCCCTAATACAGTAAGCAGTTTTTTATCGATTATGTATGTCCAATCATTCAAAACATATTTAAATATTAATATTATATAAATATTATTAAAATATTGTAAAATTATAAATATTATATAATTAATAGCGAAGGAAATCACAGAACTCCCCAACCCTGGCCAAAAGAAAACCGTAACAAAAAATAAAGATAAAAATAGTTTGCTTTGATCTACATTCAGACTCCATAAGTTCTTTCTCTGGAGGTGGATAGTATTTTTTTTTATCATGAGTCCTTTGGTATTGTCTTGGTTCATTGTATTACTGAGAATAGTTGTCATTCATAGTTGATCGTCATACTATATAGCTGTTGCTGTCTACAATCTTCTCCTGGCTCTACTCAGTTCATTTTATATCAATCTATGTAAGTCATTCCAGGTTTTCCAGAAATCATCCTGCTCATTATTTATTACAACACAAGAGTATTCCATTACAATCATATTCCACAGCCTGTTCAGCCATTCCCCAATTGATACGAATCTCAATTTCCATTCCTTAGCTACCACAAAAAGAAGTGTCAGAAATATTTTTTTTTAACACAAAGGCTCTTTTCCTTTTTATTTTTAATCTCTTTGGGATGCACAGCCATCAGTGGTATTGCTGGGTCAAAGGTTATGTACAGTTTGCTCTTTGGGCATAATTCTAAATTGCTCTCCAGAATGATTGGATCAGTTTACAACTCCACCAGAAGTTCATTAGTGCACCAGATCCCCTCCAACATTTAGTATTTTCCTTTTCTGTCATATTAGCCAATCTGATAGAAATGAGGTGGTGCCCAAGAGTTGTTTGAATTTTTGTTTCTCTGATTAATAGTGATTTAATGGGCTGGCTAGGTAGCACAGTGAATAGAGCACTGGCCCTGGAGTCAAGAGGACCTGAATTTAAATCTGATCTCAGATACTTAACACAAAAACTAGCTATTTGACTTTGGGCAATCCACTTAACCCCAATTGCCCTCCAAAAAGCAAAAAAAGAAATATAGTGATTTAAAGAATTAAAAAAATATAACTATGTATAGCTTTGATTTCTTCATCTAAAAACTCCCTGGTCATGTAATTTGTCTGTTGATCAGGGAATGATTTTTATTCTTATAAATGTAACTCAATTCATTAGATATTTGAGAAATGAAGCCTTTATCAGAGACACTATGTAAAAATCTTTTCCCAGCTTTCTTTTTATTCTTGGTTGCATTGGTATTGTTTGTACAACAAACAACCAAAATGATCAATTTCAGTGCTCTGTATACTTTGTTCATAAATTCTTCCCTTATCCATAAATCAAACAAGTTAAATATTCCATAATCCTTTCATTTGCTTAGGATATCACTTTTTATATCTAAATCATGGGACCATTTTTATCTTATCTTGGTATACAGTGTAAGATGTTGCTCTATATCTAGTTTCTGCCAAACTGCTTTCCAGTTTTTTTCAGAAATTTTTGTCAAATAGTGAGTTCTTGTTTCAAAAGTTTGTATCTTTGTGTTTATCAAACATTAGATTACTAAGGTCACTTACTACTGTGTATTATTTACATAATCTGTATCTCTGATCCACTATTCTGTATCTCAGCCAGTACCAAATTAGGTTGATGATTACAATTTATATTATTAGCTTGAGATCTGGTACTACTTGGCTACCTTCCTTCACATTTATTTAATTAATTCCTTCGATATTCTTGACATTTTGTTATTCCATATGAATTTTATTATTTTTTCTACCTGTATAAAATGATTTTGGTAGTTGGAAAGGTTTGACAGTTAATAAGCAAATTAGTTTATATAGTATTGTCATTTTTATAATATTGACTTGGCTTACCCATAAGCAATGATTATCATTTCCTGTTGTTTAGATCTAACTTAATTTTGTGAAAGATGTTTTATAATTGTGTTCATATAGTTCTTGGACTTGTCTTTGCAAGGAACTCTCAAATATTTTATATTATCTGAAGTTATTTTAAATGGAATTTCTTTTTTATCTCTTGCAGCTGGACTTTATTGGAATATATATATATATATATTTATATGTATATAAATGTTGATGATTTTCATAGGTTTATTTTGTATACTGCAGCTTTACTGAAGTTTGAACTATTTCAAATAGTTTTTTAGTTGGTCCTCTAGGATCATATCATATATAAACAGTGATAGTTTGTTTTCTTCATTGCTTTTTTTTTTCTAATTCCTTTATTTATTTAGTTTTTCCCTAATAGAACATAAACAATTGTTAACATTGATTTTTAGAAGTTTGGGTTCCAAATTCTCTCCCTTCCTTTCCCCCTTCACATTGAGAAGGCAAGAAATTCAATGTAGGTTATACATGTTATTCTAATTCCTTCAGTTTTTTTTTTTCTTTGCTTACTGCTGTAGCTAGCTTTTATAGTACAATATTGAATAATAGTGATGATGATGGAAATTTTTGCTTCATTTCTTGTCTTTTTGGGTAAGCTTCTGTCTTGTCTCCATTTCACTTAATGGTTACTAAGGGTTGTAGGTAGTTATTTATCATTTTAAGGAAAGATCTCTGTTTTCAAAAGGAATGAGTATTTTATTTTGTCACAAACATTTTCTGCATTGATTAAGATAATGATGATTTCTGTTGAATTTTTATCAATATAGTGAATTTTGCAGATAGGTTTTCTACTACTAAGCCTACCTTGCATTCCTGGTGTAAATTCCACTTGGTCATAATGAATGATCCTTGAGATATTTTGCTGTAATCATTTTGATAGTATTTTATTTAAATTTTTTGTATCAATATTCAGTAGGGAAATTAGTTTATAGTTTTGTCTTTGTTTTTTCTCTTCGTGGATTAGGTATCAGCTCTGCCTTTGTGTCATAAAAGAAAATTATAGGACACCCTCTTTGCCTATTTTTCCAAATAGTTTATACAGTACTGGAATTAATTGTTCTTTAAATGTTCGGTAAAATTCAGTTTTGAATCTCTCTGGCTTTAGGGTTTTTTCTAAGGCCACTGATGGCCTATTCAATTTATTTTTCTAAGACAGGGTTATTTAAGACACTATTTCATCTTCTGTTAATCTAAGCAACTTATATTTTTGTAAATATTGATCCATTTCCCTTATGTTGCCATATTTATTTGCATATAATTGGGCAAAATAACACCTACCAGTTGCTTAAATTTGATCTTTTTTGATGGAAAGTTTATCCTTTTCCATTTTGATGCTTGTTATTTGGTTTTCTTCTTAAAAAAGAACTTAATTAGCCAATGATTTATCTCTTTTATTATTTTTTCATAATTCACTAGTTAGCTAAATGGTTTTCTTAATTTTAATTTCATTAATATCCCCTTTGATTTTCAGGATTTTGAATTTGACATTTAATTGGGGATTTTATTTGTTTTTTTTTCTATTTTTTAGTTGCATGCCCAATTCATTGATCTGATGTTTCTATATTTTATTGAAGCAAGTATTTAGAGATAGAAATTTTCTCCTAAGTACTTCTTTGTCTACACCCCATAAATTTTATTGAAGCAAGTATTTAGAGATAGAAATTTTCTCCTAAGTACTTCTTTGTCTACACCCCATAAATTTTGATATGTTGTCTCATTGTTATCATTCCTTTGATTTGAAATTATTGTTTCTATGATTTGTTCTTTGACCTATTCATTCTTCAATATTGAATTCTTTAGTTTCCAATTAATTTTATTCTATATTTCCATGATGCTTTATTAAATGTAATTTAATTGCATTATAATCTGAAAAGGATGCATTTAATATTTCTACATGTGATTGTGAGGTTTTCATGCTCTAAAATATGGTCAATTTTTGTGTAAGTGCATGTGCCACTTAGAAAAAGGTATGTTCCTTTCTATTTCCATTCACTTTTCTCCAGAGGTCTATCATAGCTAACTTTTCTAAAATTCTATTCACCTCCTTAACTTCTTTCTTGGTTATTTTGTGGTTAGGTGTATTTAGTTCTGAGAGGGAAAGTTGAGGTCTCCCACTAATATAGTTTAACTATTTCCTTCTGTAAGTTATTTATTTTTTCCTTTAAAAATTAAGATGTTAAATCATTTGATGCATATGTGTTTAGTATTGATATTACTTTATTGTCTATGGTACTTTTTCTGGAGGGGGGAAGGCAGGGCAATTGGGGCTAAGTGACTTCTGCAAGATCACATGGCTAATAAGTGTTAAGTGTCTGAGGTTGGATTTGAACTCAGGTCCTCCTGACTCCAGGGCTGGTGCTCTATTCACTGTACCACCTATCCACCCCTGTGATACTTTTTTTTTTTAACAAAATGTAGTTTCCTTCCTTATTTTTTTAAAATTAGAACCATTTTTGCTTTTGCTTTGTCTCAGATCATGATTGCTATCCCTGCTTTTTTCCCCCCCTCAGCTGAAGCATAATAGATTCTGCTCCAGTCCTACATGACTGCCATAACATGACATCAAAAGAACTCTGAGTGTTTCTCAAATATGTTTCTTGTCCTGAACATATTGTAGGATTTGGATTTTTGATCCTCTTTTGTATCCATCTCTCTGGAATCCTTTTTTCTGGGTAAGTTAATTCCATTCACATTCACAGTTATGATTACTAACTGTATTTCCCTCTATCTTATTTCTCCCCATTTTTATTTTTCCCTTCTCCCTTTCCCCATGTTCTTCCTCACTATTATTTTGCTTCTGACCACCACTTCCCTCAAACTGCCCTTCCTTTTATCAGCTCCCCACTTTTCTTGTCCCCCTAACTTCTTACTTTTCTATAGGATTAGATGATTTCTATACCCAAGTGTTTATGTTATTCCCTCGTTGTGCTCAGTCCAATGAGAATAAGACTCAATAAATGCTCACTCCCTTCTTTCCCTCCACTGTAACAGGTCTTTCATGCCACTTCATGTGATATACTTTACCCCATTCTTCCTCTCACTTCCCTCTTCTCTCAGTGCAATTGCCTTTCTCTTGCCTTAATTTTATTTTTTTAAATATCATCCCATCACGGGGCAGAGCCTAGATGGCAGCATAGAAGCAACAAGGTTCCTCAGCTCCCACATAGCCACCTCAAATACCCATAAAATATGACTAAACAAATTTTAGGGCTCCAAAACTCACAAAAATACACAAAAAACACATCTCCCACTGAAAGCAGCTCAGCAGGAAGGGCTCATTGCAGCATGCTGGGAGCCAAAACCAGCCCAGCCTGAAGTTACAACTTGGCTCCAGGGCATCCGGGACAAGCCACAGATGGAGCCTTCAGAAGAGTGGATCAGTGGCAGCTGTGGCAGTTTCCAGAATTATCAAGCCATAAGAAACAAGGACAAAGTGAAAGGTCAGTGGAACTCAGCTAAATTTGGGAGAGAAAAGCAGTCCAGCCAAACTGCCTCCAGAATGAGGAAGCAGCAGAAGCAGCAGCTCTGTAGCCACCTCCATGTGGCTGCTTCAGAGCTCCCAGCCTGTAGACTGCAGGTGGGCCAAGCGATTGTTCAGAAGCTAAGTGCTCTTGCATTGAGCAGCTTGGATCTGGATCATGGTCATAGGGTGTGTTTTCAGTGAGCCAAAGCTGGTGGGGGCTGCAGTGGCCTCCTAATAGCTTCTGTGGCTGCAAAACCCCCAGCAATTTGGGAAAGAGCTTTCCCCTCTGGAAGCAAAGTCCCACAGAGCTAAAAAGTCAAATAATTGACTGGCAACAACATGAGCAGGCAAAAGAAGCAAAGTAAGAATAGCAATTGAACTCTAGATTCGTTTTTTGGGGACAAAAAGGATCAAAGCATGGAATGGGAGGAAGACAACACAGTCAGAACTCCCACGCAACAAGCTTTCAATAAACAAGCCATAGATCAGCTTAAGAAGGATTTTGAAAACAAAATAAGAGAAGTTGAGGAAAGATTGGGAAGAGAAATGAGAATGATGCCACAAAAACATGAAAAGAGAGTCAACAACCTGACTGAAGAAAATAACACCTTAAAAAACAGATAAATGGCAAAAGAGGCCCAAAAATCCAGTGAAGAGAAGAATGCCTTTAAAAGTTGAATTTGCCAGATGGATAAAGAATCTCAAAAGCTTTCTGAAGAGAATCATTCCTTCAGAATTAGAGTGGAGCAAATGGAAGAAAATGACTTTATGAGAAATCAAAATACTATTAAACAGATCCAAACAAATGAAAAAAAAATAGAAGGCGACATGAAATATCTCCTTGAAAAAACCACTGACCTGGAAAATTTATCCAGGAGAAACAATTTAAAAATTGTTGGACTACCTGAAACCCATGATAAAAAAGGACTTAGAAAGCATCCTTCAAGAAATTCTCAAGGAAAATTGCCCTGATATTTTAGAACCAGAGGGCAAAAATAATTTCCCAATTACCTCTTGAAAAAGATGCCCTAAAGAAAATTCATAGGAATGTTATAACCAGGTTCCAGAGCCCCCAGATCAAGGAGAAAATATTACAAGCTGTCAAGAAGAAACAATTTGAATACTGTGGAAACACAATTATGATAACCCAGGATCTAACAGCTTCCACATTAAGGGATCGAAGGGCCTGCTATATGATATTCCAGAGATCAAGGGAGCTTAAAACCAAGATTTATCTACCCAGCAAAATTGTGTTCCAATTACCAAAATTAATGTTCCAGGGGAAAATATGGTCATTCAGTGAGGTGGAGGACTTTCAAACATTCTTGCTGAAAAAAACAGATCTGAAAAGGCAATTTGACGCTCAAATATAAGAAGCATGAGAATGCAAACACGGAAAAGAAATCATATGGAAGTTATCAAAGTTGAACTATTTACATGCCAACATGGAAAAACGATAATTGTAACTTATGAAACTTCTCTCAATATGAGGATAGGTGAAGGGAATACGAATGTGTGTGTGTGTGTATGTGTGTATACACACATATACACATATGTCTATATAGGAGGGTTTATATGTGTGTATGAGCACACATCTGAGTATGTATACATTTGTATATAGAGGGCACAGGATCAATTGAATATGAAGGGACAATACTTTAAAAAGTGAAATTCTGAGGTGGAAGAAGATTAGAATGAGAGAGACAGGGAGAGACAGAATGGGGTTAATCATCTCATGTAGAAGAGGCAAGGAATAATTGTAACAATGGAAGGAAGAACAGGATGGCAAAAGGGAAAGGGTCAACCTTACTCTCATTGAATTTGGCTTAGGGAAAGAATGACATAAACTCTAAACTGGGTATCTCGCCGCACAGGAGAGTAGGGGGGATGGGGATGAGAGGTGGGATGACGAAGGGGAGGAGGGGAAGGGTTGCTGGAAGCACATACTTCTGTAAAGGGACAGGGACAGGGTAGAGAATAGAACAAGGGGGGAGTGATAGAAAGGAGGGACATATAATGAGTCTCTCACAATATGTCTACTGTGGAGATGTCCTGGGAAATTACATATGTACAGCCTGTATTGGATTGCTTGTCCTTCCAGGTGTCTTTCCAGTGGGGGTGGGTGTCGATGGAGGAAGGGAAAGAATCTAGAATTTAAAGTTCTATAATCAAATGTTAAAAATATAAATATATATTTACATTATTATTATTGTTATTAACTGCATCCAACTAGGAATTAAGATGTACAGACACTGTGGTATGGAGATCCAGCCTGCCCTACGAGAATGTCAGAGGGACAATGGGGGAGGACATAGGAGAGAGCAGATTTGGGGAGGGCTTATACAGTGGGATGGCTGTTTTGAGGTGTTGTGTAGGGAAAAGATGGGGAGAAAACATGTAACTCAAAAATCTCATGGAAATGAGCGATGTAAACAAAATAAATAAATAAATTTATTTAATTAAAAACAAAACAAAAACAAAAAATAAAATATCATCCCATCAAAGTCAACTTATACATGCACCTCCTGGCTATGTATACTCCTTCTGATTGCCCTAGTAGAATTGTAGTTCTTAAGAGTTACAAGTTTCACCTTTCTGCATAGGGTTGTAAATAATTTAATGTTATTGAATAACTTATTTTCCTCAATTACCTTTTTATGCTTCTCTTGAGTCTTGGATTTGAACATCAGTATTTTAGAAACTCTGATCTTTTCATCAGAAATGTTTAAAAGTCTCCTATTTAATTGAATATCCCTTTTTCATCCTGGAAGGATTATCCTCAGTTTTGCTTGGTAGTTGATTCTTGCTTCAAATCCAAGCTCTTTTGCTCTGTGGAGTTTAATGTTTCAACCTTTCAGATCCTTTAATTTAGAAGCTGCTAAATCTTGTGAAACCCTGACTATGGCTTCACAACATTTGAATTATTTCTTTTTGTCTCCTTGCAGTATTTTCTCCTTGGTCTGGGAGATTTGGAATTTGGGTATAGTATGCCTGGGAGTTTTCATTTTGGGATTTCTTTTAGAAAATGATTGGCAGATTCTTTCAATGTCTATTTCACACTCTAGTTTGAGGGTATCAGGGCAGTTTTCCTTGAAAATTTCTTGAAAGATAATGTCTAGGCTCTTCTTTGGATCATGAATTTCAGGTAATGTAATAATTCTTAAATTATCTCTCCTGGATCTATTTTTCAGGTTAATTGTTTTCCAATGTAATATTTCACATTTTCTTCTTTCTTGTAATTCTTTTTATTTTATTTCTTTGTTTCTTGATGTTACATGGGGTCATTAGTTTTTATTTACCCAATTCTATTTTTAAATGAATTATTTTTTTTTCATTGAGCTTTTGTTCCTCCTTTTACATTTGTCCAATTCTACTTTTTAAGGAAGTTTTCTTCGTTGGATTTTTGTACATCTTTTCTATTTTTTTTTGTGTTTCCTTTACTAAACCATTGATTTCTTTTTCATGACTCTCTTGTATCACTCTCATTTCTTTCCCCAATTTTCTTCTATATCTCTTATTTGGTTTTAAAAATACTTTGTTGTGGTCTTCCAGGAGTATTTTTTGGTGGGACACCCTGAGACCAATTCATATTTTTATTTGAGGTTTTACATGTATTTCTTTGGATGTTTTCTTCTTTTGAGTTTGTGTTTTGATCTTCCCTGTCCCCATAGTTACTTTCTATGGTCAGCTTCTTTTCTGCTTTTGGCTCATTTTCCAGTCTCTTTTGTGATTTTTATTAAATTTGGTCTATGTTCCTTTGTTTGGGGTGGGCATTGTCCCTAGCTTCAGGCACATGGGTACATGGCCTCCTAGTAATTTATGCTAAGGCCTCACCACTGTTTTAGGTTGCAGGACCTTGAAGCTGGTCTGAGTCAGGGGCTAGTGGCCATGGGGCCTCTCTGTTTCCTTCTATTTCTTCAAATGAAGTCTACTTTAAATTATTATATTTTTTATTTTTTTAATTTAGTTTTTATTTGTTTTCTTGTTTACATTATTCATTTTCATTACATTTTTTGAATTACACATTTTCTCCCCGTCTTGCTCCTGCCCCAACCCCATAACAGCAATCCCACTGTAAAGCCCCTCCCCTGCTCTGCTCTCCTATTTTCTGGTAGGGCAGGAGGGCTCTCCCTATCCCAGCCCCTGTA
>CM053595.1:116122981-116150613 GCA_028646575.1 Pseudocheirus occidentalis | reverse complement strand
CAGATTGTGGGAGGGGTCTTACAGTGGGATCAATGTTCTGGGCTGGGGGGTAGGGGCAAAAAGGGGAGAAAATTTGTAACTCAAAACCTTGTGGAAATGAATGATGTAACCAAGAAAATAAATTAAAATTTAAAAAAAAGAAAAGAATTATGGGCCTACCAGAAAGCCATGAAGAAAAAAGCAGCCTGGACAGCATCCTCCAAGAGATTATCAAAAAAAACTGTCCTGAAGTCCTAGAATCAGAAGGTAAAATAGTTATTGAAAGACTTCACCAATCTCACTAATTTATACACAATCATGCATAGGATCTGCAAACTCTTTCACGTTGTTCAATAGTCTGGTTGTATAGAAGCAGTGTAACCAAATGGAGTAAACAATTGGAAAAAGGAAGTAGGGGTTGTTAGCTTCAAGTGTGTAGCCTGGGGCCAAGACCAAGACTCTCAATGGTTCCCCTGAGTTACCCTAGGCTTACAGAGTAACCTATGGGGTGGACTGGCTCCTTCAGGTTTCTGTGTCTGTGTCTCTGGGCTACAGTTCAGGCAGGCTCAGAACAGGCTACAGCTGAAGGCCCAGAGGCAGGGCTGCTCTTTGCTGATTGGCCCAGTGATACTAAAGCACATCTGGGTTTTTCTTGTTAGGGCTTTCTGGCTCCACCCTCCTGGTCTTAGACTTTGTATTGTTTTCTTTCCCCCTTCCTCAGCCATGCCCAAGCCTGAGGCTGTTTCCACTAATTCAAGATTTTACTCTGAGTGGGATATTTAATTCTGGACTTTTCTGGGTTAGAGAGGGGGGGGGGGTCAGAGTATTTAAATTTTATTCCTCCATCTTGGCTTCTGGAAGTATGGGTGTATAATTTTAAACATTCAGATTGCCCCAGGGGAAGCCACTGATCTTGCTGTGGGACCCTAATATTTTCCTACCTGGTTCACTGATCCTCTGTCATGTGGTGAGATGGCCAGCCTGGGTGAGTCTGCTGGCTGGCTGGGGCTTCTTCTTGGTCTGCTGTTCTCTGCTCTTGGCTCCACATTGGTATGGCTCCCTTATGCTCAGCATTCTCCTTACCCCAACCTGAGTAGGCACTTTCCTGGGCTGGGAATCTGCCACTCTCAGTCTCACAATGGA
Source organism: Pseudocheirus occidentalis (assembly GCA_028646575.1). Lineage (NCBI taxonomy): Eukaryota > Metazoa > Chordata > Mammalia > Diprotodontia > Pseudocheiridae > Pseudocheirus > Pseudocheirus occidentalis. The sequence goes on along the minus strand of CM053595.1, from coordinate 116,149,491 downwards.
TTCTGCCACTCTTAAATTCGTTCAGATTCACTTTTTAGCCTTTAGCAACAGAATTCCACTGGCCTTTTTCTTAGCCTTATTGTTCCTGGCTTAATAGGTGTGGAGATTGCCCAAGGTGTTGCCGACCCTCTCTGCTGTAGATTCTGACTGCTGGCTTTTCCTGACCACCCTGGAGTCAGGCCACAGTTTCAGGCTGGGCTGGCCTCTACTCCAAGCCTGTTGCAAAGAGCCCCTCCTGCCAAACTGGCTTCAGCGAGAGATGTGTTTTCTGTATTTTTGTGGATTTTGGAGACCTAAAATTTGTTGAGAGTTGTATTTTGGAGGTATTTAAGGTGGCTGTGTGGGAGCTGTGGAGCTTTACTGCTTCTACACTGCCATCTTGGCTCTTCTCCCTGCATTCAGTATTTTCTCCTTGACTGTGTAGGTCTGGAATTTGGCTACTATATTTCTTGGAGTTTTCAATTTGGGATCTCTTTCAGGAGGAGATAGGTGAATTTTATTTTTTTATTGACTTTTTTGTTTACTTTTAGTTTACAAAATTCAGTTCCAGAATCACTTGAGTGTGAGATTTTCTCCCCTTCCTCCCCCACCCCGTGATGGCATACAATCATGTATAGGATCTGCAAAATCTCACATTGTACAATAGTCTGGTTATATAGAAGCAGCGTAACCAATGGAGTGATCTTTCTAGATCTTTCTCTGATTGTAGACATCTCCTTCCATCCTGAGACTTGTAGAGTTGTCTTTTAACTCTGCATTGCTGAAAAGAGTTCAGTTTATCAGTGTTGGTCATCACACATATGATGTATCTGTGAATGTGTACAAATTTTTCCTGGTTCTGCTCTTCTCACTTAGCATCAATTTGTATAAGCCTCTCCAGGTAATTATGAAGTCCATCTACTTCCCATTTCTTATAGCACAAAACTATTCCACTACGTTCATATACCATAACTTGTTAAGCCATTTCCCAATTCATGGGCATCCCCTAAGTTTCCAGTTTTTTGCCACCACAAAGAGAGCTGCAATAAATATTTTTGTAAATATGGGTCCTTTTCCCACTTTTATGATCTCTTTGGGATACAATCTGAAGAGTGGTATTACTGGATCAAAGTGTATGCAATTATTTATAGCCCTTTGGGCATAGTTCCAGATTGCCCTCCATAATGGTTGCATCAGTCCACAGCTCCAACAACAATGCATAAAAGTTCCAATTTTTCCACATCCTCTCCTGCACTTGTCATTATCTTGTTTTGTCATCTTAGCCAATCTCACTGGTGAGATGTGGTACCTCAAATTTGTTTTGATTTGCATTTCTCAAATCAATAGTGATTTAGAGCATTTTTAATATACTTAAAGATATATTTAATTTCTACCTCTGTAGATTGCCTGTTCATATCCTTTGACCATTTATCAATTGGAGAATGACTTGTATTCTTGTAAATTTTACTTAATTCCCTGAATATTTTAAAAACGAGGCCTTTATCAGAGATATTGGTTGTAAATATTCTTTCCCCCATTTCTCACTTCCCTCTTAATCTTGGTTATATTGGCTTTGTTTGTACAGAAACTTTTCAATTTAATGTAATCAAGATTATCCATTTTGCATTTTATAATGCTCTCCAACTGTTCTTTGGTCATAAAGTCTTCCCTACTCCATAAACGTTACAGGTAAAATATTCCTTGCTTCTCCAGATTATTTACAGTATCAGCCTTTATATCTAGATCATGCATCCATTTAGATTTGACTTTGGTGTATGGCGTTAGACAATGGTCTATGCCCAGTTTCTGCCATACTATATTCCAGTTTTCCCAGCAGTTTTTGTCAAATAGTGAGTTCTTAACCCAGAAACTGGGGTCTTTGGGCTTAACAAACAGTATATTACTATAGTTGTTGACTACTGAGTCTTTTGTAGCCAATCTATTCCATTGATCCACTACTCTATTCCTTAGCCAGTACCAGGCAGTTTTGAGGACTGCTGCTTTATAGTAGAGATGAAAATGTGGTGTGGCTAGGCCAACTTCCCTAACATTTCTTTCATTAATATTCTGGACTTTCTGTTCTTCCAAATGAATTTTGTCACAATTTTTTTTCTAGTTCAATAAAGTAATTTTGGGTAGATTGATTGGTATGGCACTAAATATGTAATTTAATTTAGGTAAAATTGTCATTTTTATCATATTAGCTTTACCCAGCCATGAGCAATTGATGTTTTTCCAATTAGTGAGATCTGATTTTATTTGTGTGAAAAGTGTTTTGTAGTTGTGTTCATAAAGGTACTGGGTTTGTTTTGGCAGGTGGATTCCCAAATATTTTATAATGTCTACAGTAACTTTAAATGGGGTTTCTTTTACTATCTCTTGCTGTTGGACTTCGTTTGAAATATGAAAGAATGCTGAGGATTTATGTGGTTTTATTTTATATCCTGCAACTTTGCTAAATTTATTTATTGTCCAAAGAAGTTTTTTACTTGATTCTCTAGGATGCTCCAAGTATATCACCATGTCATCTGCATAGAGTGATAGCTTAGTCTCTTCTTGGCCTAATTTGATACCTTTGATTTCTTTTTCTTCTCTAATTGCTACTGCTAACATTTGGTAGCAGGAATGAATGGTAGGGGTAACGTAAACGAATCTTGAAAACCAAAAGTAAATAAACAAATCAATAAATTTTTTAAAAAAGAAAATACTGAATGCGGCCAAAATGAAACAATTCAAATATCATGGAACTACAGTCAGGATTACACAGAATTTAGCAGCTGCTACATTAAAAGATTGGAGGGATTGGAATTTGATATTTTGCAAAGCAAAAGAGCTAAGACTACAACCAAGGATCAACTACACGGCAAGACTGAGCATAATTTTTCAGGCAAGGAGATGGTTATTTAATGAAATAAAGGACTTCCAGACTTTCCTTATGAAAAAGCCAGAGCTCAATGGAAAATTCAATCTCCACTTACAAGACCCAAGAAAGACATAAAAAGGTAAACAAGGAAAACACATTCTCACATATACACATACACACACAGATGCTCACACATGCACCAAATTTGAGACTCAATAAGAGAAAACTTTTTACATCCCTATATGAGAAGTGGATACCTGTCAATATTGAAATTTGTATGAGTATTGTGACATTTAAAAGGAATGTACATAGATAGACAGTGTGGGTATAAGTGAACTAATTGGAAAATTTTTTTAAAAACCTATTAAGGGGAAAAAAAGGGATGGTAATGGGAGAAAAGGAAAGGTTGAGGCATAAAATGGTAAATTATGCCACGAGAAGAATCATAAAAACATGATAAAGTGTAGGGGAGGGAAGGAAGAAGATGCACATCCTATGATCATTACTCTCATTGGTTCTGATTTAAAGAAGGATCAATACAAACAGTTAAGTTTAGATTCTAACATGAAAAGACACAAAAACTCATGAGAATAGAGGGAAAAGAGGGAGGGAGAGGAACACTGTATGAAATTTATTAGCATTGGTTTGGGTTCAAGGAAGGAATAACATACTCTGTTAAGAATAAAAATCTATTGTGCCCTACAGGCAGTAGGAGGAAAGGGGGGGTGCCAGAAGGGAGAGGGTGGTCAGAAGGGGGGAAATTGTAGGTAAAGAGGAGGGACACAGAGAGGGAATTCTGAGGGAGGTGGTGGTCAGAAGGAAAACTCTTAAGGAAGGGAAAGGAAAAGGAAGATACAAAGATATAAACAGGGGAGGGAATAAGATGGAAGGAAAGTCACAGATAGCAATCATAATTGTGAATGTGAATGGAATGAACTCTTGCATAAAACAGAGGTGGATAGCAGAATGGATTAAAAACCACAATCTTACAATATGCTGTCTACAAGAAACACATATGAAACAAGGGGATATGCACAGGGTAAAGGTAAAAGGACGGAGTAGAATATATTATGCCTCAGCTAAAGTAAAAAAGCAGGGGTAGCAATTCTCATCTCAGATAAAGCAAAAGCAAAAATAGATCTAATTAAGATATAAGGAAGGAAACTACATCCTGCTAAAAGGCACCATCGAGAATAAAGCAATATCATTACTTAACATATATACACTAAGTGGTGTAGCATGCAAATTTGTAGAGGAAAAGTCAAGGGAATTAGAGGAAGAAACAGATAGCAAAGCAATACTAGTGGGGGACCTCAATCTCCAACTCTCTGAACTTGATCAATCTAACATCAAAATGAACAAGAAAGAAGTTATGGAGGCAAATAGAACTTTAGAGAGGCTACACATGATAGATCTCTGGAGAAACCTGAATGGGGATAAAAAGGAATATACCTTCTTCTCAGAAGTACATGGCAAATACACAAAAATAGACCATGTTCTAGGGCATTAAAATCTCACAATTCAGTGCAGAAAGCCAGAAATATTAAATGCATCATTCTCAGATCATGATGCAATAAAAATCATATTCAATAAAGGACCATGGAAAGATACCCAAAAAAAATATTGGAAACTAAATAATTTAATCCTAAAGAATGAGTGAGGGGCGGCTAGGTGGTGCAGTGACTAGAGCACTGGTCCTGGAGTCAGGAGGACCTGAGTTCAAATCCGGCCTCAGACACTTAACACAAAAACTAGCCGTGTGACCTTGGGTAAGTCACTTAACCTCAACTGCCCTCCAAAAAGAAAAAAAATGTAAATTGTAAGAATGAGTGAGTGAAACAAGAAATTAGAGAAACAATCAGTAACTTCATTCAAGAGAATGACAATAATGAGACATCATACCAAAACTTGTGGGATGCAGCACAGGCAGTTCTTAGGGGAAGTTTTATATGCCTGAATGCATATATGAATAAATAAGAGAAAATGGAGGTCAAGGAATTGGGCATGCAACTGAAAAAGCTAGAAAAACAATGAATTTAAAATCCCCAATTAAACACTAAATTAGAAATAATGAAAAACAAACAAGAGATTAATAATATTGAAATCAAGAAACCAAGGGGCAAAGGGGAGGACATAAGAGAGAGCAGATTGGTGGAGGGGTTATACAGTGGGATGGCTCTTTTGAGGTGTTGGGTAGGGGAAAGGCAAGAAGAAAATTTGCAACTCAAAATCTCATGGAAATGAATGATGTAAATGATGTAAACAAGAAAATAAATAAATTAATTTATTTTTAAAAAGGAAATTAAGAAACCCATTGAACTAATAAATAAATCTAAGAGCTGGTTTTATAAAGAAAAAAAGCAATAAAAATGATAGACCTTTAGTAAATACAATAAAAAAGGCAGAAGATGGGCAGAGTCAAGATGGTGGCATAGAAACAGGAAAACTCAGTGGCTCCCCCAATAACCATCTCAAATACCTATCCAAATATGACTCTAGACACATTTTAGAGCTGCAGAACCCACAAAGTGACAAAGAAACAAATTTTCCACTGAGGGTAGGCCATCTGGACAGGAAGGGTTCATCACAGCAGGCTGGAAGCCGAGATGACCCAAGGTTTCAGCCTCTGGTTGGCCAGACCAGCAAGCTAAAGCACTTGGGAGATAATATCACCATCATTTGTGGTGGTTTCAAGAATTATCGACTCATAAATGCCAAATACAAAGTGAAAGGTCAATAGAACTCAGCTGAATTTGGGGGGAATGGAGGAGTGGGCCTGGCCCCCTGCCCCTAGAGCCAGAAGTGGCGGCAGTGGTGCAGGTGTAGCTGCCTCCACATGGTTGCTTCAGAGATCCAGGCCTGAATATTTCAGGGGGGCCAAGTGACCATTCAGAGACTAAGTGCTTTTGCCATAACCTACCTGGATTGGGATCGTGGTCTTGGGACAACCTGAGGTCCTGAGGTAGGTGACCAGTGAGACAAAGCTGGTGGAGGCTGTAGAGATGGCAGCTTCCTAATGGCTCCAGCAGCTGCAAAAACCTCAACAGTTTGGGACAAAGCTCTCCCCTCTGGAAACAGAGTTCTACTGTGGCAAAAAAAACCTCAAAAGCCAAGTTAATTGACTGGAAAATGAGCAGGCAAAGGAAGCAAAGCAAGCACATTACCCCAATTTCCTTTTTTGGTGGAAAAAAAGATCAAGGCATGGAAGAGGAGGAAGACAACACAGTCAGAACTCCTGCACCAAAAGTTTCCAAGAAAAATACTAACTGCTTACAGGCCATAGAGGAGCTTAACAAGGATTTTGAAAACCAAATAAGGGAAGTGCAGGAAAAATTAGGAAGAGAAATTAAAATGATGCAAGAAAATCATGAGAAGAGAGTCAACAACCTGACTAAAGAAAATAACACCTTAAAAAACAGACTAACTCAAATGGCAAAAGAGGCCCAAAAAGCCAATGAGGAGAATACCTTAAAAAGTCAAATTTGCCAGATGGAAAAAGAATCTCAAAAGCTCACTAAAGAGAATAACTCCTTCAGAATTAGAGTGGAGCAAATGGAAGCAAATGACTTTATGAGAAATCAACATACTATTAAACAAATCCAAACAAATAAAAAATAGAAGGCAATGTGAAATATCTCCTTGAAAAAAACACTGACATAGAAAAAAGATCCAGGAGAGACAATTTTTAATTATTGGACTACCTGAAAGCCATGATCAAAAAAAGAACCTAAAAATCATCTGTCAAGAAATTCTCAAGGAAAATTGCTCTGATATTTTAGAGCCAGAGGGCAAAATAGAACTTGAAACAATTCACCAATCTCCTCTTGAAAAGATCCCAAAAAGAAACTCTTAGAAATGTTATAGCCAGGTTCCAGATTTCCCAGATCAAGGAAAAAATATTACAGGCTACCAAGAAGAAACAATTTGAATACTGTGGAAACTCAATCAGGATAACACAGGATCTAGCAGCTTCTTCATTAAGACCTCAAAGGACTTGAAATATGATATCCCAGAGGCCAAAGAAGCTAGGATTAAAACCAACAATCACCTACCTAGCAAAACTGAGCATAATATTTCAGGGGAAAATATGATCATTCAATGAAATAGAGGACTTTCAGGCTTTCTTGATGAAAAAAACAGAGTTGAATTGAAAATTAGACATTCAAGTACAAGAAGCATGAGAAGGTAAAGAGGGAAAAGAAATCATAAGGAACTTATCACAGTTGAACTATTTACATGTCTTCATGGAAAAATGATAATTGTACCTTATGAGACTTTTCTCAGTATGAAGATAGTTGAAGGGAATATAAATGGAGATAGATAGATAGATAGATAGATAGATAGATAGATAGATAGATAGATAGATAGATAGATAGATGGATGGATGGATGGATGGATGGATGGATGGATGGATGGATGGATAGATAGATAGATAGATAGATAGATAGATAGATAGATAGATAGATAGATAGATAGATAGATAGATAGACAGATGAATAGATATAGAGATATATAGGAAGGGATGATATTTAAAAGGTGAAATTGAGAGGTGAGAGAGGAATATAATGAGAGAAGATGGGAAGAGACAGAATGGGATCAATTATCTCATATAGAAGAGGCAAGGGATAACTGTTACAAAGGAGGGGAAGAACAGGAAGTCAACAGCAAGGGTCAACCTTGCTCTCATTGAATTTGACTTAGAGAGGGAATGACATACACTCTGAATTGGGTATCTTGCCCTAAAGGAGAGTAGGAAGGAAGGGGATAAGAGGGTGGATGATGTAGGGGAGGGCAGGTTAGGGGGGAAGGTTGTTAGAAGCACACACTTTTGTAAAGGGGCAGGGTCAAAGTAGAGAATAGAACAAATGGGGAGCAGAATAGGATGGAGGGAAATATAGGCAGTCCTTCAGAATATGTCCATTGTAGAGATGTTTTGTGTAACTACACACATACAGAATGTATGGAATTGCTTGTCTTGCCTGTGGGGATGGGTAACAAGGGAAGAAGAGAAAGAATCTAGGATTTACAGTTTTAAAATCAAATGTTTGAAAAAATTATTCATATGTATAATTATTATTGTTATTATTATTATTATATTTACATGCAAGTGGTAAATAAAATATACATGCATTGGGGTAGGGAATATCCATCTTGCTGTACTGGAAAGCCAGAGAGTTGATGGGGGAAGATATAGGAGAGAGTAAATTGGGGAGGAGGTATACAATGGAATCACTGTTTTTGGGTGGTGGGCAGGGGAAAGACGGGGAGAAAATTTGTAACTCAAAATTTTATAAATGAATTATGTAAACTAAAAATAAATAATTTATATTAAAAAAATAAAATAATAAAATTAAAATAAAATAAAATTTAAAACAGGAAAAAGGAAACCATATTTCAAGTATCTAAAATGAAAAGGGTGAATCTACCTCCAATGAAGAGGAAATTAAAGCAGTAATTAGGAATTATTTTGCCAAATTGTATGCATATAAATTTAACAATCTTAGTGAAATGGATGAATACTTACAAAAATATGAATTGCCCAGATTAACTGAAGAGGAAGTAAATTACTTAAATAACCCCGTCTCAGAAAAAGAAATTGAACAAGCCATCCGTGAACTCCATAGGAAAAAATCTCCAGGGCCAGATGGACTTACTACTGAATTGTATCAAACATTTAAAGATAAGTTGATCCCAGTACTGTACAAACTATTTGGGAAAATTGGTGAGGAAGGAATCCTACCAAATTCTTTTTATGACACAAATAGGGCACTGATATCTAAATCAGGAAGAGATAAAACGGAAAAAGAAAATTATAGACCAATCTCCCTCATGAATATACATGAAAAAATTTAAATAAAATATTAGCAAAGAGATGACAGCAATTTATCACAAGAATAATACATTTTGATCAGGTAGGATTTATTCCACGAATGCAAGGATGGTTCAATATTAGGAAAACCATCAGTATCAATAATCATATCAACAATAAAACTAGCAGAAACCATAATGATTATCTCAGTAGATGCAGAAAAGGCTTTTGGCAAAATACAACATCCATTCCTATTAAAACTACTAGGAAGTATAGGAATAAATGGAGTTTTTCTTAGAATAATAGGTAGCATCTACTTAAAGCCATCAGCAAGTATTGTACGTAATGGGGATAATCTAGAAGCATTTCCAATAAGATCAGGGATGAAACAATGATATCCACTATCACCCGTCTTATTCAATCTGGTACTAGAAATGTTAACAGTAGTAATTAGAGAAGAAAAAGAAATTAAAGGGGGGCAGAGCCAAGATGTCAGCATAGAAACAGGAAAACGCTACAGCTCTCACATGGTCATCTCAAATACCCATAAAACATAACTCTAAACAAACTTTAGGACTCCAAAACTCCGAAAAATACACCTCCCTCTGAAGGCAGCTTGGTAGGTGGGGCTCATTGCAGTGCTGGGAGCTGAAACTAGCCCAGCCAAAAACCACAGTGTGGCCCCAGGGCAACCAGGACAAACAGGACAAACTGCAGCTAGAGCCTTCAGGAGAGCAGATCAGTAGTAGCTGTGGCAGTATCCAGAATTATCAAGCCAGAAGAAATAAGGACTAAGTGAAAGGTCAGGGGAACTCAGCTAAACTTGGGGGAGAAAAGTGGTCAGGCCAAACTGCCTCCAAGTCAAGGAAGTGGCAGAAGTGGTGGCCTTGTAGTGGCTTCCACCTGGCTGCTTCAGAGCTCCCAGGCCTACAGACTGCAAGGGGGCCAAGCAATCATTCAGAGGCCAAGTGCTCTTGTGCTGCGGCCAGCACAGTCTGGGCCTAACTACCAGCTGAGTGAAATAAAGGGAGAGAGAGAGAGCTTCTAGCTGAATAAAGGAAAGAGGGAGAGAGACAGGAATGTATTCCGTAGTCTGTTTATTGCAGAACCATTTCATACAGAGCCAAAGATACATGGAACTTACAAGGTGTATATACCCTTAGCAGAATGCAAAGAACTACCGTTGGTCTCGATCTTTCTCTACCCCAGGACAAAGCCTATCACTCATTAAGCTCTTTATCCTAGGACCTTGTCCAGAGGCACAAACAAACTGGGAGTCCCAATCAAGACTTGCAAATTAACTTTCAGTACTTTCTTTATATATTTATGAAACCAATGAGAGCATCCACCCAACAAGATTATACTCTCCTTGCATATCTGCCTAATGACCTTGTAGAACTGGGGAGCTAAGGTGGCCAAGACCCCTAAAAGTCTTGGCCTACTACATCTCCCCCATCTTTTTTATTTAAAGGAGAGGGGAACATCCCATTAACGCAGCCCCAGAGATTTCTAGGAACTCTCTTCATTCCCTCTATAGCATACAGGGCCACAGGCAGAATCATGCAGTTGGACATTATATATAACTTGTTGAATGATGCGAGAAAAATAGGAAATAAGGATGGATAAGCAGATATATAAACCCAGTAATGCCAGTAATGCCACCCCTATTCCTACGTAGGTTATAATTTGTTGTGTTTGCTCAGGTAATGTCCCCTGAGCTCTTTTAATCCAATCAACTATATTTTGTGCCTCAGGACTTGGTAGTAAGGATTGATCTATAATCACATATTAACTTTCGCTTAACTTGCATTAGCTCAATTTCTTCAGCTAAGGCAATTGCATCATCTCTGAGCTGAGTTATTGCTTTATAAAAATTCTTATTGATTTCTGATTGTAACAAAAATCCTTGTGAAACATTGGCAGACAATTCATGCAAAAACTGAGCTTCCACCATTTGATTTTGTACAGTGCTAACAGAAGTAGACATAGCAACACTGCTCACTATAGTAGAAATTAAAGAAATTATCCCAACAACAATACAAGAAATACACCTCTTTTTTTTTAGATTAAAACCAAATTGGTGATTGATTTGAGCAATAGAATGATCAGCACGAGAGTAAAACCAGTTTTCCCTCTCCACAGGAAGCATAATTATATCGGGCCTTCTTATAACAAATAGCAATTGTCCCAAAGAAGTATTATGACATTCAGAAACCTTACAATTAATACAGGTTATATTATAATGCTTATCAACCCTAGTGATTTTTACATTGCTAAAGTTTCCCCACAAGAATGCATATTTCCTCACCTAGGCAGGCCCATACAAGGCTGTGGTCAATTTTGCTTAAGTATGTCCCATTAGGAGCAAAAGCAGAAAAGACTGTTGTTATTGGGGAAGTGTCCAAACCAATTTGTTTAGGAAACCCTCCATGTCTCTGTTTAATGTTCATGTCATTGTACCAGGAAACGTAGTTTTGCTGATCTACCTGATGGCAGGCAGATACATCAGTCCTACAGATCAAAAAGATCCACTTGTCCTCTTTTTGGTTCTGGCTCTTTCTCCTCAGCTGTAGGGCTCACCTGATTCTGGTCCTGGGAGTGGGCCAAGTGCGTGGTCTCTGCATTTGTTGACACAAAAGGCCTTGTTCTCCTTTCTGGTATCCAAACTTCCTTCTTATCTGAGGAAACACACACAAAAAAAAACATTGGCCATGCACAGAGTGCAGACCTTAACATTTTTCCACATCACTTGTTTTAGCCGCAGTTTCCTGGGGCTGTGACCTTTTAGAATTGCCAGTTGTATGGTCAGTAATGACAACCCCACTTATTTTGATTACAGAACTTTGCCATAAAAGGAAAGCAAGGACTTGATTAGATATAACAGTTTTCCAACCATGCATCATCAATTTCACATCATAGCCAGACTCAGGAATAGTCAGGTGTGAAATATTTCTTTCCAAAGGAACAGAATGGGTAAGCCAATCCAATATCCCATCCTAACCTGAGGCTAGGATTGTCCTCTCAGTTTCTCCCTATACAGATACCTGTAAGAGTCACATTCCCTGAGTACCTTGTGACATTTCTCTTCTAGGGTGGATTATTGACTACTGACTATTGATGTATTTTAATGATCCATCAGACAACTCTCAAAACAGAATTAATTATAGTCCCAAGAGCTTTTACCTCAGATGGCAAGTTTCACTAATCAAGAATTTTACAAGGACACACATATGAATTTAAACTTGTCCTCATGTGAAAACCAATCATTAGAGATGATTATTAGATATTTGTAAATTCCAAGCATGCCATATTCCCTGGTAAGGAACTCCATAACCCAAACAAGCTCTTTGGTGATCTTATAAAATGAGGGAGGGTGGAGAAAGACCCCTAAAAAGAGCTGCCTTATCCACCCCACAGAATAGAACTGCCATGGGCTGTGTTTTTTTACTAGCCCTGAGGACTGCTCTGAATGGCAGAAGAATCCTCCTTTCCATACAACACACACACACACACACACACATGTACACACACACAGAGTAATCAATTAACAGTTTTAGGTTTTAGCACTAAAACATAACCACAATGATAATTTTCATAAGCAATTGGCAAGTTGTTTTAGCTACGGAGCAAACAAGAAGCTTCAGATGATATCAGTTGTATTCCCAGACTATTGATAAAAGGATGGACTGTCTTACCTAGTGCAGACAGATGCTGGTGTCTTACATCATGGGAGCTATTTCCAGGCTTTCTGTGGCAGGGGCTCAGGGACATTACCAGCCAGGCCCGTCCCTGCTGTTTTTCTGGGCCTGGGACTTGGCCCTTGAAGCCATTTCCCAGATTTTTAAATCTGCATTCTGAAGTCCAGTGAAAGCCCTTATAACATATGTGGCATTTTGGTTTTGGTCATGCCTCACCCTTACTACCACCCACTTTATACTCTCTTTTGAAATGACCCACTTTACTGCATTTGAACCAATTCTTGTTTTGTCTATTTGCAGCTCCTAGAGCTTCTGTTAAAATTTGCACTTGAAAGACCAAGGATTTCATCTCCATAGTGAGATTAAGAGGTTTGATATTGTTTAGAGATTTTTCTCCTTTCCAGGGATTTTTCCCACAAATTCAGGAGGTATGGTCTCTTCCTGATCACTGCCTTCACTCTCACCCATGACACTTAATATTTCTCTAAGATCTGTTTGATCTGCTAAACATACTTTGATAACATTCTAAATTGTAAATATGGAACCAGAATCACTCTCCTGTCCATTATCTTTAAAATAATTAGTTAAGGCCTCTCCCACTGCTTCCCAATCTGGTCCTTGGATCTGAAAGCCACTTGGGAACTATGGAGCTGCTTAATAGACCGTTTTTAAGAATTTTTTTAGAATCAGTTTCTTAACTGAAATCCCTTTCTTACATGTTGTAAGTTGTAATATTCTCAGATATTTTCCTTCATCTTTTAAACCCTTCACCAAGTTTCCTTCCATTTTACATCTCTGTTTGCTCTGATTTCTTTTTAAGAACTGAAAAACCTGAGTGATCCAGCAGTCGCCCTTCATAGAGCCTTCCTCTCACCTTCAATGAGATCCAATGCCCCTCGGATCTCTCGCGGGCCCACTACCACCTGCCGGCAATTCTAGGGGGACTGGTTGCTAGAGACTTCCATCCTGATGCCACATGTTGGGACACCACTTGCTGCAGCCAGCACAGTCTGGGCCTAACTACCAGCTGAGTGAAATAAAGGGAGAGGGAGAGAGAGAGAGAGAGAGAGAGAGAGAGAGAGAGAGAGAGAGAGAGAGCTTCTAACTGAATAAAAGAAAGAAGGAGAGAGACAGGGATGTATTCCATAGTCTGTTTATTGCAGAACCTTTTCATACAGAGCCAAAGATACATGGAACTTACAAGGTTTATATACCCTTAGCAGAATGCAAAGAACCACCCTTGGTCTCAATCTTTCTCTACCCCAGCCCAAAGCCAATCACCATTAAGCTCTTTATCCTAGGACCATGTCCAGAGGCACAAACAAACCAGGAGTCCCAATCAAGACTTGCAAATTAACTTTCAGTACTTTCTTTAGATATTCATGAAACCAGTGAGAGCATACACCCAACAAGATTATACTCTCCTTGCATATCTGCCTAACGACCTTGTAGAACTGGGGAGCTAAGGTGGCCAAGACCCAGGAAAGTCTTGTGTTGAGCAGCCAGGATCCAGATCATGGTTTTGGGTGGTACTCCTGGAGTGCATTTTCAGTGAACCAAAGCTGATGCAGGCTTCACCAGCCCCCTAATAGCTCTGGCGGCTGTGAAAACCCCAGCAATTTGGGACAAAACTTTCCCCTCTGGAAGTAGAGTTCCACGGAGCTAAAAAGACGAGTAATTCACTGGCAACATGAGTAGGAAAAGGAAGCAAAGTAAGAACAGCAACCAAACTCTAGAATCCTTTTTTGGGGACAAAACGGATCAAAGCAAGGAACAGGAGGAAGACAACACAGTCAGATGTTATGTGTAATTACATATGTACAGCCTGTATTGAATCACTTGTCCTTCCAGTGGGGGTGGGTGACGAGGGAGGAAGGGAAAGAATCTAAAATTTAAAATTCTATAATCAAATGTTAAAAATGTATATGTATGAGGATTATTATTAGTATTAGCTAAATGCAACTGGGAATTAAGATATACAGGCCTTGGGGTTGGGAGACCCATACTGCACTACCAGAAAGTTAGAGGGCTGATGGGGAGGACATAGGAGAGAGCAGATTAGGAGAGGGTCTTTACAGTGGGCTTGCTGTTTTGGGGTGGGGATAGGGGAAAGATGGGGAGAAAAATTATAACTCAAAATCTCATGGAAATGAGTGATGTAAAGAAGAAATTAAATAAATTCAGAGTGAAAAATTAAATTAAATTACATTGTTTTCAAAAAAAATGAAAATATAGCTCAGTTGTAGGTTAACAAAATCATTTTATGTGGAAGCCCTTAAAACAAACGGAGCTTGTAAATAAATCATGCTGCATGGAAAAAAAAGAAATTAAAGGAATCAAATTAGGCCAAGCAGAGGCTAAGCTATCAGTCTTTGCAGATGATATTATGATATACTTGGAGAAGCCAAGAGAATCAAGTAAAAATCTTCTTGAGACAATAAATAAATTTAGCAATGTTGCAGAATATAAAATAAATCCGCATAAATGCTCAGCATTCCTATATATTTCTAAAGAAGTCCAACAGCAAGAGATAGTAAGAGAAACCCCATTTAAAGTTACTGTAGACATAAAATATTTAGGAATCTACCTGCCAAAACAAACCCAGGACCTAGATGAACAAAACTACAAAACCCTTTTCACACAAATAAATTCAGATCTAACAAACTGGAAAAACATAAATTGCTCATGGCTGGGTCAAGCTAATATAATAAAAATGAAAATTTTACCTAAATTAAATTATATATTTAGTGCTATACCAATCAATCTACCAAAACATTACTTTATAGAGCTAGAAAAAACAGTAACAAAATTCATTTGGAAGAACAAAAAGTCCAGAATATCAAGGCAATTAATGAAAAGAAATGCTACAGAAGGTGGCCTAGCTGTACCAGAGTTTAATCTGTATTATAAAGCAGCAGTCATAAAAAGTACTTGGTACTGGCTGAGGAAAAGAATAGTGGATCAATAGAATAGATTAGGTAAAAAAGACTTGGTAGTCAATGATTATAGTAATGTACTGTTTGATAAACCCAAAGACTCCAGTTTCTAGGTTAAGAATTCACTATTTGACAAAAAATGCTGGGAAAACTGGAATATAGTATGGCAGAAACTAGGCATAGATCTAATGCCATATACCAAAATCAAGTCCAAATAGGTGCACAATCTAGAAATAAAGGCTGATACTGTAAGCAATCTGGGGGAGCAAGGAATGGTTTACCTATCATACTTATGAAGAAGGGAAGACTTTATGAACAAAGAAGAGTTAGAGAGCATTATAAAATGCAAAATGGATAATCTTGATTACATTAAGTTGGAAAGTTTCTGTACAAACAAAGCCAATGTAACCAAGGTTAATAGGGAAGTGGGAAATTGGGAAAGAATTTTTACAACCAATATCTCTGATAAAGTCCTCATTTCTAAAATCTACAGAGAAGTCAAATCTATAAGAATACAAGTCATTGTCCAATTGATAAATAGTTAAAGGATATGAATAGGCAATTTTCAGAGGGAGAAATGAAAGATATCTATAATCATATGAAAAAATGCTCTAAATCACTATTGATTGGAGAAATGCAAATCAAAACAACTGTGAGGTACCACATCTCACCAGTCAGATTGGCTAAGATGACAAAACAGGATAATAACAAGTGCTGGAAAGGATGTGGAAAAATTGGAACACTAATGTATTGTTGGTGGAGCTGTGAACTGATTTAACCGTTCTGGAGAGCAATCTGGAATTATGCCCAAAGGGCTATAAATAATTGCATACCCTTTGACCCAGTAATACCACTTTTGGGGTTGTGTCCCA
This sequence comes from Pseudocheirus occidentalis, assembly GCA_028646575.1. Classification (NCBI taxonomy): domain Eukaryota; kingdom Metazoa; phylum Chordata; class Mammalia; order Diprotodontia; family Pseudocheiridae; genus Pseudocheirus; species Pseudocheirus occidentalis. The sequence goes on along the minus strand of CM053595.1, from coordinate 116,133,334 downwards.
AAGAGATCATAGAAGTTGGAGAAAGATCCATATGTATAAAAATATTTATTGCAGGTCTTTTTGTTTTGGCAAAAACCTGGAAATTAAGTGGATGCCCGTCAATTGTGGAATGGCTAAACAAGTTGTGGTATATGAATGTAATGGAATACTATTGTGCTATAAGAAATGAGGAGCAGATGGATTTCATTAGCTGAAGAGGCTTATACAAACTGATGCTAAGTGAGACAAGCAGAACTTGGAGAAATTTGCACACAATGACAGACACAATATATGTGTCATGACCAACTTTAATAAACTGGACTCTTCTTAGCAATGCACAGTTATAGAACAATTCTACAAATCTCAGGATGGAAAAAGATCTCTACATTCAGAGAAAGATCTTGAAAGAACAGTGTTTAAATGGAGCCTGAAGCAAGCTACATTCTCTCATTCTTATCTATGTTTGTTTTCCATCTTTCACATTGTTCATTCAGTCAGTTACAGCCTTTCTATACAACCAGACTAATATTCAATGTGAAAGTATTTGCAGATCCTGTACTTGACTGTGTGCCACCATGGTGGGGAGGGATAGGTGGGGAGGGAGGGGAGAAAACTTGAAACTCATGGGATTGTGGAACTAAATCTTGTAAACTAAAAGTAAATAAACAAATCAATTTTTAAAATTATTTTAAAACTTAATCAACAAACATGAATATTTCAATATACAAAGAACACAGAAGGGAATTATATATGAAACTGTAGGTTTCTATTTCAATTTATTTTGAAGGTATATATTAAATGTAACAGTGTAGAAGGAGGGGTGGCTGGGTGGTGCAGTGAATAGAGCACCGGCCCTGGAATCAGGAGGACCTGGGTTCAAATCTAGCCTCAGACACTTAACACAAAAACTAGCCATGTGACCTTGGGCAAGTCACTTAACCCCAACTGCCCTCCAAAAAATAAGCACCAAACAGTGTAGAAGGAAAAAAATAGTGATTCAGAGCATTTTTTCACATGACTATAGATAGTTTTGATTTCTTTGTCTGAAAACTGCCTGTTTACATCCTTTGACCACTTATCAATTAGGGAATTACTTGAATTTTTACAAATCTGACTCAATTCCCCATATTTTTTAGAAATGAGGACTTTTCTAGAGATACTTGCAGTAAAAATTGTTTCCCAGTTTTCAGCTTTCCTTCTAAATATGATTGCATTGATTTTGTTTGTTCAAAACCTTTATTTTTTAATGTTCCATAAACATAATTATCCGTTTCACATTTTGTAACATTCTCTATATCTTGTCTGGTCCTAACTTCTTCCTTTATTCATAGATTTGACAGGTAAACTATTCCATGCTCTCCTAATTTGTTTATGGTACCTCCCTTTATGAGTAAATTGTACCCATTTGACATTTATTTGGTATGTGATGAGATATGTTAGTTTATACTTATTTTACTATTTGATTAATTGACTAATTATTTTACTATATTATTAATCTCCTTTTTAAATATCTTCCTATTTTATTATTTTACCTTCCTTGAAGTCTCATGGTGATGGGGGAGAGACAAAGCACTAGGTATAGATACACTGGGAGTTATAGTCACAACTCCTCACATAGGTGTCCCAAGGCAGGGTCATTTTCTCACTGGACTGAAGTAGTAGTGGGATTTGGAAGCCCTTTGGATGTCTGAGAAGCTTTTTGAAGGACTGAAGTGCTCATCCCCGGGCATGACAAAAGGACTAGAAAAGTACACTAAATTGCTTGACCCAACCAGAGATCCCACACTGTGGCTGAAACACAAAAAAAGGACAAAAATTTTTGTGAAGATAATTTAACTCACCATTGGTACATGGAATTTTGGAATGTTCATGAACAACACAAAATCCAGTATACCTCAAAGATGACAACTCTTTTGTAAAAGAATTCAGAAACTACTGCATCCAAATAGCATCCTTGAGTGAAACAATACCAGCAAATGAAGGCCAGATTACTGAAGTCAGAGCTAGATACATGTTTTTCTGGACTGGCTGCTGTTATGAAGAGCACTGTGAAGCTGGCATAGGTTTCACGATCAGATCTAATCTAGTCAGTAAGCTTGTATGTCATACAAAAGGAGTGAATAACAGATTCATGACAATGCAACTTCCACTTGCAGCAAAGTGCCGTGGCACCATTATCAGAGTCTATGCTCCCATGATAATGAACCTTAATGAGGTCAAAGAAAACTTTTACAGAGACCTGGAGATCCTCATCATTAATTTCCTGAAAGAGGGCAAGTTTGTAATTCTGGGTGATTTTAATACCAGAATAGTCACAGACTATAAGAAATAGCAGGGTATCCTTGGGAGGAATGGAGTCAGACACAGCAACAGCAACAATCACTTACTACTGAAGACTTGAGCATCTCACAACCTTCTTATCACCAACACTGTTTTCTATATACCTAAGTTTAAAAAAACCAATCATTTATGCATCATCATAGGAAGCATTTAATAGACTATATCATTGTAAGGAGAGGATATAGGCAAGATGTGAGTGAAGGTGATGTGAATTGCAGAGCATGAGACCAATCATACACTTATTCACTCCAAGCTAAACATTCACATTCAACAAAACCAGCATACCCAAGGCAAGATGACTCTCAGGAAACTCAAAATCAACAGTTCAGAGCACTCCTCATGATGAGTATTTTATAATCATGTTCACGTATTTCCCATGTGCCTTGGCAGGTAGACTCCTGAGTATTTTATATTCTTCATATTTCTATTAAATTGAATTTATCTTTCTGTCTCTCCCTGCTGGACTTCATTGGTAATATAGAAAAAGTATGATAGTATATAGACGATCTGTGTGTGTTTATTTTAAATCCTAAAATTTTGCCAAAGTTGTTCACTGTTTTGACTATTTTTTTAGTTTAGTTCTCTAGGGTTCTGTTGCTTGTTTATTTCTTAAATTTCTTTTTCTTGTTTAATTGCTACAGCTGGCACTTTTCATACTGCACATAAAATTGTCAGTGCTACAACAAACCCAAACCAGAAGTAAAACCCAAAACTAAAACCATAACCCAAACCCAATACCATAAATTTAGGAACCATTGATGGTTTATTGCATTCTCCAGCAAGGCAGGCCCACCCACACAGCCAGAGACTCCCTGGAGGAATATGTGTGTGTATGTCTGTATGTGAGTGTATGTGTGTATGTATGTATACACACATGTGTATACATACATACATATATATATATACATGTGTGTATACACAAGGTGTATTGGGTATGGAGTGCCTCAAGATTGGATAGGGCTGTTGCTGGGGGCTAGTAACTAGTAAGCTTTCTTTTGTAACCCTGCTTTAAAAGAAAAGACTGTCCTTACTGTGCTACCCATAGTACAATATTGAATGCTACTGCACATCCTTGCTTCTTCTCCTCTTTATTGAAAAGATTTCTAGTTTATCCCCATTACAGATAATTGTTCCTCTTGGTTTTAGATATATATTACTTTTAATTTTAAGAAAAGTTTCATTTATTCCTGTGCATTTTAGTGTTTGTAATAAGAATGAGTGATGTATTTTGTCAAAAACTTTTTCTGCATCTATTATTGAAATAATAATATGATTTAGAGGAATTTTTAGTCATATGATCAATTATGCTTATAGTTTTCTCAATATTGAACCAGTCCTACAATCCTGGTATAAATCCAGTCTGGCTATTGTGTATGATCTTTGTGATATATTACTGTAATTTCCTTCTTAATATTTTATTGAAAATTTTTGTTTCCATATTTATTAGGGAAATCGATCTATGGTTTTCCTGATTTAGACATCAAAATCATCATATTTGTGTTAATAGAATGATTTCAGCATGATACTTTTACCTTTTTTTTTCAAACAGCTTATATACAATTGGAATTAATTGGTCCTTAAAAGCTCAGGAGAATTCATCTGTAAATTCACCTGGTCCTTGGGATTTTTTCTTAGAGGATATATTTTATGACTTGTAAATGTCTATTTCTAAGTTACTTTTAGTAACAATACTATTAAGTGTTCTATTTTCTCTTATGTTAATCTGGGAAATTTAATTTTTGTAAATTTATATTATTATTTATTTATATCTTTGTAGATCCATTTCATTTAGATTGTCATTTTATTGGCATATATTTAAGCAAGATAGCTCTTAATAACTGCTTTTATTTCATTTTTATTTATTGTACATTTATCTTTTGCATTTTTTATCTCAACAATTAATTTGGTTTTCTTCTTTTTTAAAAAAAGTCAAACTAGTGAATGGTTATATATTTTGTTTTTGTTTCATAACCCAGGCCCTAGTTTTATTTATTAGCTTTTTTTTAACTTCAAATTTTTCAACCTCTTCTTTGATATTCAGGATTTCTATTTTGATGTTTATTTGGATTTTTAAAATTTGTTGTTTTTCTAATTTTTTTAGTTGCATTCCTAATTCATTCATCTATTTTTCTCTCTTTTAATGATATTGGCATTCTGAGATATAAACTTTCCCCTAAGTATTGCTTTGGCTATGTATCATAAATTTGGAAATGTTGTAAAATTATTGTCATTATTATTAATGAAATTATTGTTTCTTTGACTTATTCTTTTACTCATTCTTTAGAATTAGGTTATTTAATTTCCAAACAAGTTCAATCTATACTTCAAAAAAGACCCTTTATTGAATATGTTTTTTTCTTCATTTTGATCAGAAAAGGATGAATTTAATATTTCTGGTTTTCTGCATTTGTTCTGAGGTTTTATACCCTAATACATGGTCAATTTTTGTGAAAGTGCCACGTACAGCTGAGAAATAGAAATAGGTATATTCTTTTCCATTCCCACTATTCCCTAAAAGTCTACCATATCTATCTTTTCCAAAATTCTATTCATCTCCTTAACTTCTATCATCTTTATTTTGTGGTTAGACTTTTCTAGATCTAAGAAGGGTAAATTGAGGTCTGTTCCCTCTTGTAACTTATTTAACTTTTCCTTAAAGAATCTGGATGTTATCGAAGGAAAAAATATATTGCTCCATCTGAACCTAGCCTTAGGTGGTGGAGAGACCAGACTTGTTGCTTAGAGACCAGATTTGTTTAACAACAAATTAAATCAGGCTTTAGTTCAGGACTCTGGGTTATGTTGACATTCTCTCTTCCACCAAAAAAAAACTTCCAAGAGAGTCAGATCTTCAGTTTTCTCCTGTTATACTCCTCAAATAATCTGTGTTTTATCTTGCAACTCTAATCATGGTAACTCTCCTGAAAACTTATTCTGTGAATAATTTTAAGGGTCTAATCTCATAGTATAATGAACTCTTTATTCAGAACTAAACATTGTAAAATAAAGTATAACATTCAAACAACATAACATAACAACTTATTGCTAAGGTGGCCACATAGTCTTCAACAAAGCATATCATTCAGGATATCTTATAATATTCCTCAGAATTCTCACACATCATATATTTTTGCATCCCCAAAGTCAGGGGGTCCCAGACTAGAAGTTTCCTAGCATAACACATCCTTAAGGTGTAGCAGAAAATACAAACACCATCCACCCCTAGGTCACAGTAAATTATAATCTCCTCAGTCAGTACAGAGTGCACAAGTAAAATCCTCTTTCATCTTGACTGAGGTTGACTTCCAGGTCACATGGCTCTTTCTCTGTGGGCTAAACACTCCCAGTTCTCACCTGGATTTACATGACCCTCTGCTCCTGCTCCTTGTCTCAGCTCACATGGGCTAATCCACTTCAAGCTCTTCCTGCTCCTAATTGATAGCAGGTTCCAGGGGCTCTTGCCCACAGCTTCTGTTTCTAAGAAGACAAAACTTAACAGGGCTACAACCATATTTACACACATTACCAGCACTGTCATCTCAATTTGCTTTCTGTCTGAGAAATTAACACAAATCTACAGAAAGTACTTCTGTCTGAGAAATCAGCACAGAACAATAGACAGAGCTTCTGTCTGGAAAAGTAATAGATGAACAGACAGAACACCAACATCACAATTATATCTTGAAACTGCTTCCATGCTGGCCAATCATATGACTGTTTCCTACTTTCTTTGATTGTCTCTGTAATAATGTAAAACTTATAAAGACCAAGCAGAGGTGATGGAAAAATAGGCCACCCCATTTTTGCCTCTTTCCCTACCCCCTAACCTTGCTCAATATCTTAATAAATTTTAAAGATTTATTTTTCAGTTCTGAGTCCCTTCTCTATAATACTATGCAAGTTAATTCATTTGTGTCCAGAATTTATTTTCATTCATTGTCTATGATAGCTTTAAGCAAAATGTAGTTTCCCTGATTGTCTCTTCTAATTAAGTTTGAGATCATGCTTGCTACCCTGCCTTTTCTTTTTACTTCATCTAAAGCATAATAGATTCTGCTTCAGCCCCTTATTTTAATTGTTTGTATTTTTGTGGTTTTAAGTGAATTCATGTAAACAATATATTGTTGGAGTCTAGTTTCTAATCTACTCTGTTGTCTTCTGTTTGAAGGGTAAGTTCATTCCATTTACATTCACATTATGATCACTAACTGTATTTTCATCCAAACTATCTTCTTGGGGCGGCTAGGTGGCGCAGTGAATAGAGCACCAGCCCTGGAGTCAGGAGTACCTGAGTTCAAATCCGGCCTCAGACACTTAACACGAAAAACTAGCCGTGTGACCTTGGGCAAGTCGCTTAACCCCAACCTGCCCTCCAAAAAGCAAAAAAACAAAAAAAACTATCTTCTTCTATTTTTCCTTCTCTTTTCATCCTTTCACCTCTTCATGTGTCTGTTTTGCTTCCCAATACTGCCTTCTTTAAATTACCCTCCCTTTTACCTCATCATCTTTCTCTGACCCCTTTCCCTCCTACTTCTTTGTTGAATTTCTGTATCCAACTTTGTGTATGTATATTCTTCCCTGCTTGGACCATTTCAGCTGAGAGTAAGATTTCAAGTATTACCTGCATCCTTCCCATAACTCTTCCCTTCACTGTATCAACTCTTCCATACTTGCCTCATTTATGTGAAATAAATTTTCCTCAACCTTCCCCCTCTTTTTCACTCTTCTGTTCTTTTGAGGTCATCCAAAAATAATAGATTCATACCATGTTCTCTTAGTGGGTTCCTTCTAAATGCCCTAGCGATGACAAAATACTTGGAGGAAGATGATTTACATGTATCACCTTCCTGTATAGGAATGTAAATGGTGCAACTTTGTGTACTCCCTTATGATGTTTCACTCATGCTTACCTTTTTATGTTTCTCTTAAGTCTTATGTTCAATGTAGAATTTTCCATTTAGTTCTGGTCCTTTCATCAGGAATGCTTGAAAATCCTTAATTTCATTAAATATACATTATTTCTCCTGTAGGATTATACTCTGTTTTGCTAAGTAAGTTATCCTTGGTTGTAATCCTAGCTCCTTTGATTTCTGGAATATCATTTTCTAAACCTGCTGCCCTTTTATAGTTGTAGTTGCTAAATCTTGCATAACCCTGTCTATGATTCCATGGTATTTAAATTCTTTCTTTTTGGCTGCTTGTGATATTCTTTCTTTGACCTGAGAGCTCTGGATTTTGGCTATAATATTGCTAGGAGTTTTCATTTTGGGATGCCTTTAAGAAGATGACTAGTGGATTTTTTTTGTCATTTCTACTTTGCCTCTGGTTTTAAGATATCAGTTTTCCTTTATAATATTTTTTGAAGTATGTAGTATTAAAATCTCCCTGTATATTGTTCTAGGGTCCCCAAAGCTAAAAATTACTCATTATAATTCTTTCCTGGCTTGACCACTCAGAATTCAATTTCACACATTTTTTAGTGCTTTGTGGAAATGGTTCTAGGGAAGTTGAGACAAAGTTCCAAACTCTCATCCTGCCATCCTGACTCCATATACTTAATTGTTAATGAAGGTTTAATTGTGAATTGCTAATATTCATGAAATTATGAATTGAATATAGGAATAGGACCACAAGAAGGTGCTTTTGGGGTGAGTAAGGACAGGCATGCCCAGTTATTTGGATAGTCACTGGGAAAAACCATGATGGCAGCAGGAAGAAATGCTTTAATCATACTCTAATAAGGCAGAGAAAGTATAGAGCCAAACAGAACGGTGGTACAAATGGTGTAAGGACAGGGATGAGGTAATATAGGGAGGGTAGCAGTGTAGGGAAGATAATGGGGAGGGGAGAGAGACAGCAAATCACTTATATAACCATGGACTGGAATTAGGTGTATTCAGGCAGCTCAAATCCAGATGGAGATGAAAGAAGGCTTGGTGGTAGCTATTTGGGGTCTCATTTTATAGTATTTTTATGGAAAAAAGACAGACTCCTATCTATGCCACCATTGGGTTGACTTATTAACATATCTATATCATCTCAAAGTTATCAGTAACATCCGGTCTTACTGTGAATTTCTGCAGTTTATCTGAGGCTTGCAGATCATGGGCAGTTAGCAGGACTAAAGGGCCCTTACAGTAAGGCTTAGCTGTTTTTTCTGATTTAGCACATAGTCTCAGGATGTAGCTTTTAGTTAATTTATGAGAAACCTCCTAAGTAACTATTATGTCCCCTTTATCTACTGGACAGTCTATACATGATTCAGGATTCCTCTTTTTAGTCTTAATTCCTGCTATTGTGTCTTTATACTAGCTAATTATAAACTTACTATACTAACTAGAAGAGGGAGAGGTATTCAGGGGCCATAAAAAGTTACAATTTTAACATAAAGAGCCAAATGGAATGTTGCAGAAATGATAGTGTTAAATGTCAGTTTAAGGAAAGTATTGTGAGTGATGGCTTGAGAAAACATGAAGATACTGTTTTCTTGTCATGGCTAGAAAGAAAATGAAGAGGAAATGGGAAGAATTTAGAGAAATTTTTGATGAAATTGTTTTAAACTCTCTCTTATGAAAACAATGAAGATAATTCTTGAAAAAAGAATGTGACCCTCTTGAATGAAATAAATTGTACTGGACTATATTTTCAGAAGTCAAGTGGAATCATTACCAGTTTCAACAAGTTTGTGATGGCACTGGTTGAAATATTTTTCATTGCTAAAATATTGGAAATAATTATCTAAGTCTATTTTATTACTGATAGGTTGTATTTAGCATTTTATCATTTGTTCAGTACTAGGAGGTTAAAAAATACTAATCCTACTTAAAATAAATAATATTTGTTGAAGTGATAGGAGTGATGAGCATATTTAATTAATAGAGAGGTGCTGAAATTTTATTAACTAATGGCAAATATGTTCTTGAATTTTCCTAGACCTTGATATTATATTATTAAATATGGAAAGGAGTCAAGTAGAAGACAATAAGGAGTACTCTTCAAAAACCTTGTTGTATTTACATGTATAGAGACCAGTGAGGTTTGAGGCTGCTCCAAATACAATGCAATAAGCTAGGGTTCTCTTCCAGGAAGATAGTCATGGGAAAAAAACTACTTTTCTTAAGTGAACATTTTGGTTCCTGAAAGGAACAGAAAAATAACATTTGTGTAATGAAACAGATAAAATCAGCTTGTGCAGAAACATAATCTCTCAAACAAAATGTTGAGGAAAGACACAGACTGTTCTGAAGACCTGAGAAAGAACAGCCCTTCATCTAAATGCCCTAAAGCATCTATTTTAAGGAAGAGCATTCAGTGAATTAACTACTGACTACAGGACATTATGGTCCACTGGCTCATTTGTATTCAAGTATTTTCAGAGTTTTGAAAGCTATAGTTGATAAATTGTAAGTTAGATATGTGAGGACTATTAAAATAATATGAGGACTTTTAGAGTTATATTTCATAGAATGATTGGAGTTTTGAGTTTCTTATATTAAGTTAAATAATTTAAAGTAGATAGAAGCAGCAAGGTCCTGCAGCTCCCACACCGCCACCCTAAACACCCAGAAAATACAAGCCCAAACAAAGTCTAGGAAAGTCTAAGACTCTCAGACTCACAAAAATACAGAGAACACAGCTCTCGCTGAAGGCAGCTAGGCAGCAGGGGCTCAGCGCGGCCGCCGGAGTGGAGGCTGGAACAGCCAGAAGCCGAGACCCCGGCCAGGCCTGGGATGGTGGGAAGGAGCTGAGCCGAGCCCACAGCCAGCCTGCAGTGGTTCTACAGCCTGCAGCACCTCCACATCTGCCAAGGCGTGAGGAGAACAGATGGAGAGGCGCAGCTCACACCACAGAGGAGCAGAGACTGGCCAGCCCAAAACCATGCGGCCAGGCAAGGCCCCAGGGCAGCCACAAGGAGCAGCGGAGCCTTCCCAAGGAGCCTCCCAAGCCACAGTGTGAGTCTAGTTCAAAGAAAATCTAAAGCACCTGAAGGGAGCTTCAGTCAGAGACGGTTAGTGAAAGCTGAAACTTTGAAAC
>CM053595.1:116105776-116122481 GCA_028646575.1 Pseudocheirus occidentalis | reverse complement strand
TATTTGGTTTAGGGAAGGAATGACAAAAACTCTAAACGGAGTGTCTTGCCACACAGGAGAGTGGGGGGGGATGGCAATGAGAGGGGGGGTGATGGAGGGAAGGTCGGCGTGGGGGGGAGGGTTGCAGGAAGCACACCTCAGTAAAGGGACAGGGACAGGGTGGAGAACAAAACAAGGGGGGGGTGAAGGATAGGAAGGAGGGGCATTCAATCAGCCTCTCACTGTATGCCCACCATGGAGATGTCCTGTGTAATTACACATGTTCAGCCTGTATTGAATTGCTACTCCTTCCAGTGGGAGTGGTGACAAGGGAGGAATTTTACGAATCTAGAAATTAAAGCTATACAATCAAATGCAACTGGGAAATAAGATATACAGGGATGGGGGTAGGGAGACCCTCCCTGCCCTACTAGAAAGTTGGAGAGGCATTGGAGAAGGACATAGAGGGGAACAGATTGTGGGAGGGGCTTCACAGTGGGATCACTGTTTTGGGCTTGGGGGTGGGGGAAAGAGGGAGAGAAAATTTGTAACTCAAAACTCAAAATGAATGATGTAATCAAGAAAATAAATTAAAATTAAACAATTAAAAACAGTGATATAGAGAATTTTTCATATGCTTATAGATATCTTTAATTTTTCCTTTGAAAACTGTTTGTTCATTTCCTTTGACCATTTATCAATTGGGGAATAACTTGTATTCTTATAAATTTGACTCAGTTCTCTGTATATTTTAGAAATGAGGCCTTTATCAGAGACACTAGTTGTAAAAATTCTTTCCCAATTTTTCACTTCCCTCCTAATCTTGGCTTTGTATGTACAAAACCTTTTTCAGTTTAATGTAATCAAAATTATCCAGTTTGCATTTTTTAACGTTCTCTATCTCTTCTTTGTCCATAAATTCTTCCCTTCTCCATAAATCTGACAGGTAAACTATTCCTTGTTATCCCAGATTGCTTATAGTATCAGGCTTTATATCTAGATTATGAACCCATTTAGACTTGATTTTGGTATAAGGTATAAGATACAGGTCTATGCCCAGTTTCTACCGTACTATTTCCCAGTTTTCCCAGCAGTTTTTGTCAAATAGTGAGTTCTTATCCCAGAAGTTCTAATCTTTGGCTTTATCAAACAGTAGATTACTATAGTCATTTACTACTGTGTCTTGCATACTTAATCTATTCCACTGATCCACTACTCTGTTCCTCAGCCAGTACTGAGTGCTTTTAATGTCCACAAACTTTTTTTATGTTTTGATGATTTAAAGTCTCAAACTCTTGGGACGGTATAACAGTAATTCTGTTACATCTTCTTCTTTTCTGTCCATGTGTTAGTCTTGTATGTATTAAGCAGTTATTTTGCATAAAAGCAATAAAAAGTTGGCCTGTACCTTATCTATATTTTATAGCTCTACTTTCCCTTTAGGGAGACTCTATATATAAGCCAAACTAAACTTTCAGGAATTTTTCTCAAGGCTCTGTAGCACTACTATAAAAATCCAAAGGGTATGAGAAAAAGAGCTTGAGTCTTTTTTTCAGGTGGTCAGACTTTCCCAAGAAATGAACCTGCCCATACACTTGCATAGCTCCAGAGACAAGAGATAGCATTAGTTGAGAGGGAAAGAGTAGCACTCCACCTATTTGAGCCCAATATTGGTTGATATTAGATAAGTATGTTGTGCACACTCAAATACACACTTATAATTACAACGAACAAATTCAGTGTTAAAGAATTAATTAAAGCAGTGTAAATGGGCCTCTCATGTCTGAGGGAATACAAGAGAAAGATGGGATCAGGATCAGGTGAATTAAAGAACTACTTTATCATCTGTTCTTCCTTTAGCTCAGAATGTGCCTTCAGAAACAACCGGAATTAAAAATTAGTCCATGGATTAATCCAACCTCCCAAACTATGGCAAATGGTCACTTAGAGTGACTTGGAAATTAGCCCATTACAGTATGATCTGTTGTTCTTGTAAATGAGTCTTGGAAGAACATAACAGTAGGCATCAGTGGAGCATGGCTGTCCTTGGAAAACTGAGTGGTTGGGCAATTATCAACAAATTTAAGGACACTGAGGACGTGAGATATCTTACTTGATGTTTTTAGTGGGACACCTAGTTCTTAGAGAGGGATATATTTATTTTGAAAGCACAGTTGAATGAGAACTGGGTGATATTCATAAGAGTAACTTCTATCTTATTTGACTTCTAGAGGAAGAGAGATAAATGCTGTGAAGATGAGGATTCTGTTGCTGATTTTGGGCTTATACCTGTCCTGTACTTTTCAGGATCAGACTACTGAAGTAGAAGAAGATTTTGATATGACCAAGGTAGCATAGGACACAGTGTTGTATGATTAGGGATGGAAATATAAGGGTGGAAATTTACAGAATTGAAATGAGACAAGTTAATATGAAAAAGTATTGATCGTGTGAATTTTAGTTAGCATCACAAAACGTATGGAACTAATTGAAATTATGAACATGTTTACAAGTATTTGTGTATATGTGTATTATCATACTTTCTGGTATTCAAATGAATTTTTTTCTCTTTGGAAAAGAGTTTACTTGAAATACTACATATCACAGTTTATTTACAATAACTTCAAATCTAATCCTAAATCTAATCACCCTAATGAATTGAACGCTGAGACTTTTTGAACTTGAGTTTTCATATAAACCAGTCCTGTGTGTGTGTGTGTGTGTGTGTGTGTGTGTGTGTGTGTGTGTGTGTGTGATATAATAGCATATTTCCAATCTTTGGAAATAATTTCCAAAATCATCAGTATAATTCAGGGTATGGTGGCATAAATTGCTATGAATATTCATTTCTAGTTTACTTAGGGGTAAGGGAATTGGAAGAAGATGGAAGAACGAGCAAAGTAGTTCACTGCTAAGATCCCTGATTAGATTGTTTGTGGTAATTTTAAAGTTAGCTATACTGGATAGTTCTATGAGTGTCTACTCAGGGAATGTAGAATAGTAAAGGAAAATCAGATTCAGTAGGACCGAGCAGAGCAGTTTGCTCTGAGAAAAGAGCGTTTTAATTTTGGAAACTTTTCCTAGTTTTCACTCTAGTCTACACCTCCTAAGGTTTATGACTTTAGTATTTCAGTTTCCTTCTATTGGCCTCCATTTACCCTACTATTAATGGAGGAGTTTGGATTTCTAAGGGTTTTTCTAACCTAAAAGTGAAGGTATTTCTATAACAATGACCATTACAAATTGCTTGCCTTGCCTTTCTTCCCTTTGCAGAGATAATCAAAAGATGAATATAGTCTGATGAAGGGACTTGAGAAATATTTGTTTATGAATTAATGTAACATGTGTTGTTGTCACCAAAATGCCACAGTCAAGTCTCTGCTACTCAGCATGGACATTGAATGAATAGGTCTGATGCTCGGGCTAAAAGAAAGTTGACACATAGGCCTATCTGATCAGAAATTTAAGGTGCTGCATCCTTTTGAACAGCAACTTTCATTAAACATTGTAAGTTCACCAGCAAGGTTTATACTTCTTTGTCTTTTCTACAGTGCCTGGCACAATGCTTTGCAAATAGTTCTTGTTGATTGATATCTGAAAAATAGTTTCATGGACATTTCAGCTTGGCCAGATGAAAGCTAGGTTTGACTCTGTTTGAGAATCATAGAAAGCCAGAACTGACTGGAAGGATCTTTCATGAAGCATTTATGCCACCTCTTTCATTTTGCAGCTAATGTAACTGAGCCTGGAGAAGGAAAGTGACTTGTACAATTATTCATACAGAGGAGATGGGACTTGAACACAAGTGCCCTGGTGCTTAGCCTAGCATTCTTTTCACTACCTCACACTAAGAGTTTTTCAAAGACAAGTATAGACTTTAGAGGAAGAAGGAGGCTTGTAGACTTATGTACTCCAACGCCTTCATTTTACAAGTGAGGAAACTGAGGGCCAGAGAAGTTAAATTGATCTCTTAAGGGTCGGAGTGCCTTGTGTATAGTAACTAATTAATAAATGAATACTTATTGGATGACTGACACAGCCAAAAACTGCAAAGAAAGAAAGAAAAGGAGTGGGAAGAATTTGAATCCAGGTCCTCTGGTATTTGAGCCAGTACTCTTATTACAGCACTTCTCCAGTAAATGGCATTTTCTCCCTTCATTCCCCTCTCATCCTTAAAACTATAGAGAGTATAATTAGAAATGTTTATGTCTATGGATAGCTGCCTCTGGGAACAAGAGGCATGAAATGCATATTAAGTCAATATATGTGTCAGGACACCTTCCCACCCCTTTGGGAGAAGACAGAGAGATCCAATGACACTGAATATTAAGCCAGTGGAGGAGAGGGCACCAAGCTCATAGTTAACACTGTTGTTCCTGTTCTACTGAAGTATTTGAAGTATGTTTTTCAAATTCAGTGTCCTGGAGAAAAACCAGATGCCTTTTCCTAGTCACATCTTTGGTTTTATCTCTACCCCCTCATCATATACTCTGCCCAGGCTTCCTCTCACTGGAGGATGAAACACCTCCTCTGTCTCTATGCACTGATTGATATATATTGGTAGAAGACCCCAATTCATAGTGGTCACCACCATTCAGTGTAACTGGAGGTTGCCAGTGGTATTCCATTGCTGGCACAAGCCTCTCCTGGACTACATTATCAGAAGTCCTTGCTAGTTGTGCTAGGCAGCCTAGCCTTTGGTCCAAGTGAGATTGTAACCTTCCCTAGATCACTGTATTCCCACCCAGCCTATCAGCCATCCCTAGGGCTGGAGAGTTTATAAACACTCCTGTCTTAGAGATCATAAAGGGTAGAACATTTTACATCTAACCTAGACCATTGTCTCCTCTCTTCATATTCATATAGTGTTTGATCCAGGACGCACCAGGCACTTGTGTTTTTCCAAGCTCACCTCTTTTCTTATTCTCTTCTCTATGCTTTCTCTCCTTTCCATTTATGGAATTATTTCTCCACAGCTCTCAGGACGGTGGTATCCCTTTCTCTTGTCCTCCACCTTTAGGCGTTGGGAAAACCAGGACTTTGCAGCTACCACCCTTAGGGGCTGGATAAACCAGGACTTTGGAGCTTCAATCTATGAAATTTCTGTGACTGTTGATGATTTGATAATGATCTTCTCTTTCAGGCAAGTGAATGAGGAGGGGAAAACTTGTAGGTCACTGTTGGGGAATTGTTTCCACACAGGCCAGTTCAGGGGTTCAAGTGTGGGAATTCCTTTTCAATGTCACTGGGACGGTAATGGGACTGGAATAAGAAAACCCTGGGATGCCATGGGGGCTTGTATGAATAGAATCCAAAGCTTATATGAAGAAGGGGAGCAGAACCATTGGAATCATTAATATTTTCCTACTCATGGCTCAATAAATTAGCAGGGCAACCACTTTGTAGTTTTCATGTCTATTGAAAATCAAATCCAAGCAATGATTTCTACCTGTTTCTAAGTTCCAGATTTTTTTTCTTTGTAGGAATAAACAGGAGTGTAAGAAAATGCAAATGACTGCTTACAGAGTGAAACCTAATAGATACAGGCTTAATTGTACGTATCAGTAAGAATACATATTTTTATTAATATTTGAATCTGATCAGTCCCAAAAGTCTTCATTAAAGAGGTGCTATTTAAACCAGAACTTCAAAGACAGGAACCCCCATATGACACCCCCTGAGAAGTGATCATCTGCCTTTTCCTTGAAACCTTCAAGTGATAGAGAAAGCACTAGCTTCTGAAGAAGGCTTTTCCACTTTTGGATAGTTTTGCTCATGAAAAAAGTACTTCTTTGTACTTGTCTGTCCTTCTGCAATTTTTTCCTCTATCTTTCCTCATTTTGCCCTTTTTTGAACTTTCCTTTTCTAAAAAAAATTTCAATTAACAAAAATTTATTTTCTCTGCCTCTTACCTTCTACCCACAATTGGAAAGAAAAAAAAGAAGAAAAAGAAAACCCTTGTGTGAAATATGCACATTCAAACAAACAAATTCCCTTTGTGTCAGAAGCAACTCCTTTCCTCCCTCCCTTCCACAACCATCCAGGTTAGTCTAGTCTTTCCTTAAAAGATAATGAAACTATCCTTCAGATTTAATTGTTCCAGTGAGCTAACAGTTTGAAATGTTTAGTTTGCTTCTTGAAGACTAGAGTACAAAAACTGCAGTCCTCCTTAGACTGGACAAACACTTCTGGCCACCAAGGCAAAGGAAGAATCAGGGAATCTATACCCAACTGGATAATTTCACTATCCTTTCTAAGTATGCTTTCCCTGGTATCTTCTTCTGGGGATAGCCTTTGGAAAAACAGAAGACTTTATCATGCTATTCCCCCAACCCTAACTCTTCTTTTCTCTAGTCTTCACATACCTCATCCTATTTATGAATCCCTGTATGGCATGGACTTATGTTCTCTAAATATCCTAATCTCTCTTTTCTATTCTCATTCTAATTTATCATTGCTCCCTAAAATATGCCATCCAGATATGACTGCAGGGCTCCAGATGTAAGACCTGATCATGGCAGATGAAAGCAGGGCTATCACCTCTGTTGATGAGGAGAATCAGGTCAGACAGGATGTCTTAAGGAAGTACCAGTTGTTGAGCATTAAAGAAGTGTCTTTCTGTCCTCATCCTTTGTACTGCCAAGTGAATTCTTATTATACTCCTTTATAGACCCAGGGAGGCATGAATTCCATATAGAAGATGCTGATCCAGATGATTTCCTTTTGATTTCTACAACGAATGAGTTTGACATAAAAATCTTGGGAGTGGAGCTTTACAGTAAGTGTCTTATAACCACTATTCCTGCATTTCTGTCCATGGCAGCTGATCCAAACCTGCTTACTCTTTCAAATTCCAGTCTTACTACTTACATTTCATTAACCCTCTCAGTAAATAGATAATCTTTTCTGCTGCATCATTGAAAATATCAAAGCCATCCAGGGAGAGACTCTGGATTTACCCTTGTCTTCCTGAAATCCAGGGCAGATCTCTTATGTTGTCATTGTCTCAATGGCAATCTCTATCTAGGTTATAGTTATATTTTCATGAGTAACAGTTAATTCTTTCCAAATGCAGGCCGACGTAAAGAAGGGACATTGAATCAAATCGCAAAGAATAAATTTCAGCAACTCTGTCAGTTATATGTACTTGTGAATGGTAGTTACATTGACCTGACCACTACTGGTAAGCCTTTCTAATATCTGTCTCTGATTACTGTGACAAGGAAGAGAATTCAATGTAAGCAAAATAGTCAATGCTTAGCTCTTATCCTAACATAATGTATCTGTTCTCTTTCATCCAGAGTGGTAGCTTCCAGGATGTTTGATATGGATGGGAGTGTAAGGCCTAATCATGTTTTATTTTTTCTCCACAGACCGATGTTTCCTTGATGAAAAGTAAGAAAATTAGTATTGGGCTGCAGTCTGTAACATCTAACTTTAGTGTTATGCCCTAAGGACAGTATCTCCTTAATGACATTCATAGTTTATACTATGAAACACAAGGGTAGAACTGGAAGACATCTTTGAATCAAGGAGAGACCCTGTTTGGTTCCAAGAGCAGTATTGTGCTACCATTTACATCCTATATACTTCTCCTCTCTTATTAGCTGTGTGATGCTGGGCAAATCATATTTTTTTTTGGTGGGGCAAATCATTTGATTACTTTTTCCCCTTAGTGCCCTTATCTGTAAAATGGAGATAAGAATACTTACCTCACAGGGTTGTTGTGAGGATCAAATAACATAAAATTGTAAACCACTTAGAAATAGTACTTGGTGTGTAGTAAGTATTATATAAATATTTATTATTATTATCTCCTTAAGAAAGAACTAGGATTTTAAGTAGGAAGAAGTGATGCCTTTTGTATCTCTAACTGAATTCTCAAACTTTTGAGCATCCTTCTCTTCATCCCCCTTTATCTGTTTTCCCTTTTACTCACTTTCTACTTCTCTCTTTTCCTTGGGTCTTCTTTCCCTGCTCCCTGACTTCTCTCCTCTATCCATAAATGAAGATTCGATGAAGCAACTATCTTGAGGAGATAATACTATTACCTGGGTGAGAGTGGAGAATATATTACTCTAACTTTTTTTCTACCTCAAACTCTGCAAAAAAAACTTAGAGATGAGGACTTTACTGTGCTTCTTTTTGGATATTATTCTTATAATGTCCCTTCTTTAGGCATTTAGGCATTCTTTAGGCCACTAAAAACAAAAAACAAAGCAACACAAAATTAAAAAAAAGTTTGTGTAACCATTTATCAAGAATGTTATAGATAATGTTTCTAAAGAATTTTGGGAAAGATGATCCTTTATAATTCTAAGCTCATTTCTCATTCCAAATTCTATGATTCTGTCTTCTGTTTTCTCCAGACTAAAAATCTAAAGTTTCTTCATCATTCTTCACAGTTTTTTAGTCCTCTCAGAAATGGCAAGCAGTCACCCTCCACTTACCTAGCTCTAATTAATTGATGACTTTCTTAAAATAGGTGCCTAGAAATAGACATCTAAGTGTGGCATGGCCAGAGCATAACAAAATATAATTAGTAGTTTCTGTGATCTGTATTTCCAATTTTATTAGTCCAAAGTAAATTTGTGATCATTTATTTGGCAGTCATTTCATTCTGTTTTGTCTTATATCCCGTCACAATGTGTTTAAGAGTCATATTATAATTTACTCATTTATATTGCCACCAAGTCAATTTACTTGTACAACTGATTATTTAAACCTCAATACAGGACTTTACATTTGCACCTGATAAATTTTAAGTTATTTAGTTTGAGTTCAACATTCCAGACTCTTGGGATTTTTGAATTTTGATTTTTATCAGTTGTGACCTAGGAAAGGGATTTTGGAGTTATTATAGACTGTTCCCTGTAACCAATGGCCCAGGACAAGATGGTAACCAAAAAAGAGCAGCAATATAGTTGGGCTTTGATAGGTTCAAAAATATTATGCAAAGGCAACAGTTTATTTTCAAATATGAGCTTCAAATGAGTATATATGGCATATACATAAGAATCCCAATTCAATAAATATGTATTAAATACTTACAGTGTGCACAATCTTTACCCAATTCTTGTTCTTGCCCTCACTACTAGGAACTACTAGGAGGACTAAGCTACTAGGAGCTTAGACTCTAGTATCAGAATAAGATACAATAAGACAATTTGTTGACTCGATGTGCTTCTGGGTTCCCCCATGCCAGACTAGATTAGACCAAAGAAACAAAAAGCACACTCAAGTTCAAGGTCACTCTGTTGGCCCATAGCTAGTAAAAAACCATAATTCATAAGATCCAGGTTATCTTTCCTCCTTTCCTCTCAACCTGCTTTTTCTAATCAATCCAAGGCTATATTTGGTTCACACCAAAGTCTGACCAAGGTCAAACCAGATGCACACATGAAAGTGTATCCATACAGGAAACTAGGGTATGCTTGTGAAGGATAAACCATTCCTCTGCTCTGCTGAGGTCCTCTTGTCCTCTGGTAAGGTCAATGCCTTGCTTCCCATTTTAGTGTACTATTTTTTTTTCTGAATGAGTTGAGGTTACACTTGTAAGTAATGGAAAACAATGGGTCAAATTCTCCTATTCCCATTACCTTTTCCATTCAACAATGATTTCTTTCTTGAGAAACTGCCATTTGCAAGGGAGGAAGAAAGAGATAATGAAAAGAATGGAAAGCAACAAGCATTGATTAAATCACTTCCAATGTGCTAGCCTTACAGTATTATCTCATTTGATTCTCACAATAATCCGGGGGGTAAATGAGGAAAATGAGTCAGACTCAATTAAGTGACTTGCTCATGTACAGAGCCAGTGGATGTCTGAAGCCCAATATGACTTCAGTTTCCTAATTCTAGGCCCAGCACTTCATCCACTATGCCACCTACCTGCTTTTGCCCACTTTAAGCCTATAAATCTAAGAGGTTTATTGAAGGACATTCTTTGTAGCCAGTAGAGGTGTCAAGATGAGTGGAGATTAAAAAATTTTTCCTAAGGTCTGTGTCTTAAGTTGAGTCTCCACAGAATATATGAGATTCCCTATTTTTTGAGATCTCAGATCTATCAGTGGAGAAGAGAATGGGGAAAGGAAAAGATCAGTAATTAGTTCCCAAGTGGGGAAGGGGTAGATGGTGGCTCTCAGAGGTCTAAAGGAGAGTTACAGCTCCAGACATGGCTTTCTATTGACTACACTTTCAGATCAATAGTAGGGATGGGGGTGGTTGGGTAGGGGAATATATAAAAAAAGTTATGAGCACTGACTTGAATGAAAAATGTTTCATTTATTTTCTTGTTCCCAAGAAGTCTAGGGCAGGGTATGGTTGAATGGGTTAGCAAGAAAGGGTTGGGAGGCCTGGTATTTCTTGTTTCTTCTTAGAATGAAAAGCATATCATCATAAAAACTACGGGGCTACAAAAATTGGCTTCACTTGGGCTGAGCTGACCATTGTCTCAATTTTGGAAAAGGAAATGCTATTCTCAGCAGTTTGGGAATGTAAGATAAAATGGTGAATCTATAGATAAGGAGGAAAAAGAACAACCAAAGTACCCTAAGGGGATTTTTTTTTGTGGTCTCTAACTCTAGACTAGTTTGATTAAGGTGGAGGGGAACTACCCCAGGACTTCTTTTTTATTGGAGAACAAAATAATATTTGTTTTAAGAACGTGCTGTTTTCTCCATGGATACTGCATATAAATGCTGACCTAGATTGTTGGGGGACAAAGAAGGGGAGGGTACTTCTAGAGGATTCTCCACTTAAAGTAGAAAAGACCTTAGTGTAGTTACATCTGCATGCAGATGTTCTCTAGAAAACCACATCAGTTCGCTTACATGCTTGGAGAAAAGGCAGCAGGTAAAGTTACAAAATACTTAAATCATAACCATTTTCCAATATATACATTATTGCTGGAATTATAGAACAATGGAAACTGTGGCAGGTGCATCTTTAGTTTGAGAGGACAGAAAGATGAATGTAAAACATTATTATGTTGTACAAAAACTTGTAGAAGTTGAAGTTCTGTTGACCTTGCCCCAACTCACCTCCTACAATCTTTTGTTGATTTGTTTTTCAGTTGTATCTGACTATTTGTAACCCCATTTGGTGTTTTCTTTGCAAGGTTATTAAAGAGATTTGTCATTTCCTTCTCCAGATCATTTTGCATATGAGAAAACTGAGACAAACAAGGTTAAAAGACTTGCCCAGAGTCATACAGCTGGTTTCTGAAGCCAAATTTGAACTCAGGAATTTAGTGTCTTTCTGACTCACGGCCTGGCGCTCTATCCCCTGCATCACCTAACTTCCCTTACACAGTGTCAAATTTGGTGATCATTGGATATGTGAGGAAGAGTATGAGTTGAGGCTACTACCTAGATGGTATGAGAAAGTAGCAAAATCTGTAGAAGTTTTTTTATGTTCCTCTAGGTCAGTTCAGAGCCCCAAACTTGATGCTGTCTGCTTTGCCTTGTATCAAATGCTAACACAAAGAATTACTTAAATATTTGAATGTACAAAAATTTAGGGAAATGACTAATTCTTATAGAAATAGTTTTTCCACCCATTGATTGTTATCATTGTGGATTTAAAATTAATTAGTTCTACTGAGATTTATCATAAGGTTTTAGGTTTTTTTCCTATAATAATTAGAAGATTTTACTATAAAAGGTGTGAAAGTGGGAAATTTTGACAATAACACGAAAGACATTCCATTTTGTACGTGTTTGAAACTTACAGACAGTTTTCTCATAAGTATGCTGGAAGAACTCCTTTGGTTCTGTTTGATCCAAGGTAAAGGTGAGTTGAATTGCCAGATTGCACCCATTCAGCATCATTTTGCAATCTATCCTTCCAATAAAGTGTCATGGACTATCTGGGCCTGAGGTCCCCTGACATTTTTAACCTCAAGAATCTTTTTGGTCTCTCACAAATCTGAGTGGGCGAGGAGAGGAGAAATCAGAGGAACAAGAGGTATTCAGATAATTTTCTTCCTTTTGCCTTCTACTGTTTCTGATTTGTTTTGTGCACATATGGCCACTAGCACATATACTATGCTGTTCAGATGAACTGAACCTTTACCCTGAACCCAATAGTATATAGTCAATGCATTAAAGAGAGATTAGATTTACAAATAATTTTTCTTACCATAACTGTCACTCTTCCCATTTTAAAATTAGGAAAATTGAAATTTAAGACAGAAATTGCTCAATCTCCTTTACTATTCTTTGTCAGCCTATCAATTTTCCCAAGATCAAGATCCCTATTTTCCCATTTCTGCTATGAGTGAAGACAGAAAAATCTCTTAAGATCTAGGTATCTATTGGTAATTCCTATTTCTATGCTACTTTAAGGTTTACATAGCGGTTTTATCATAATAAAACCATAATGAAAATATTGTCCATCCCTGTGAAAATCAGTGTTGTGTTCTAGAGAGAAAGTTGGCTTTTAAGTTTCAAAGTTTTGGCAAAAATATTGTATGTGATACATACTAGCTAAGGGACAGTCACTTAATTTTTCCTTTAGTCTGTGCTTCTAAATCACAGAAGATTTGCTGATTTGCTTCAGTAAATTATATTGCTAAAATAAATACACTTTCTAAAACTCATTGATTTGCCAAAATTTTTTTTGCTACAATTTCTGAACAATAGCCTGTAGCTTTAGTTTTAGAGACTTACAGATCATTAATTGTGGGATGTGATGGAAAGAGCACTGGATATGGAACATCCATATCCGTAAAACAAGGATAATAGAGCTGTTGTGAGAAAAGCATTTTGTAAACTGTAAAACCCTAACCTAAATGTTAGTTTATTTTGTTAAATATCTTTTCTCATCCACTGTAGTCTTTCTGTAACAAACTCAGCTGATCAGTCATCACTTGGAAGTCCATAACAGTGAGAGAATGTGCAGTCTTTAAGAACAGAATCTCTTCTAAGGTTAATTCTAAGCTTTAGGAATCCATATCTGTTTCTTGTAAAAAAGCAACCAATATACACAATAGCTAAGTAACTAATAGGGCAATTTAAAAGGAAGGGGGGCAGGTAGGAGGGAGAAAAAGCTCCTAAATACAACTTCAGTTTATTCTACTCTTTGGATTCACTTGACCCACTAGACATAAGTACGTGATATCACAAGTACAAGCTTTAATTGTTTGAAACTATAGTAAGACTTTTAGGACATCCTGTAATTGACTAGTTGCCAGCTTTAAAAAAATCCCTCTAGCATTGTTTCCCTTAATGTGGACAATCCAATACTGGTGGCACTAAGGAATAAAAAAAAATTAAAGAGAGTTCCACTTTTGGGCACTTGCGTTCTTTTTTTAAATTGACTTGTTTATTGACTTTTAGTTTACAAGATTCAGTTCCAGAACCACTTGAGTTTCAGATTTTCTCCCCTCATTTCTCCCCCTACCCCCATGATGGCGTACAATCACATATAAGATTTGCAAGCACTTTCACATTGTACAGTAGTCTGGTTGTATAAATGTGTTGTAACCAATGGAGTGAACAATGGGAAAAAAGAAAAAAAAACATGAAAAAGAATGATAGCATGTATTGCTTCAGTCTCCATTTAAACTCTGGTCTTTCTAGATCTTTCTCTGAATGTAGATATCTCCTTCAATTCTGAGACTTGTAGAGTTTTCTTTTAACTGTGCATTGCTGAGAAGAGTCCAGTTTATCAAGGCTGGCCATCACACATATGATGTGTCTGTGACTGTGTACAAATTTTTCCTGGTTGTGCTCTTCTCACTTAGCAGAAATTTGTATAGGCCTCTCCAGGTAATTATGAAGTCCATTTCCTTCCCATTTCTTATAACACAATAGTATTCCATTACATTCATATACCACAACTTGTTCAGCCATTCCCCAATTGATGGGCATCCCCTAAATTTCCAGTTTTGGGGGCACCTGTGTTCTAATGAAGGTTCAAGGACACTATAAGGTTTTTTTTTTACCAGAGTAGAACTTGAAAAGAGAGTAGGAGTTCCCAATGTCCCCCCTCCAAACAAGTTTAAAATGATACTCAAATAAAATATTGGTTTGGCAGAGCCAAGAGAAAGTTGTAGCAAGATACTTTTCCTGGCCTAAAAAAAACTAAAAAGGTAGGCAGAAGTCTGTATCACTGAGATGGAGTTCTAGTGGGGTCTGTCTGGAGTACCCTTCCATTCCCCTCTAATGTAGAGGTGACATCAGTGGCTGGAGTAGCAGCAGCGTCAGGAGCTCTCAGCCCAGAGATGGTAAGGGAGTCAGACTCCTCAGAAAGAGAGTATAGAGGACCCTTTGCAGACACTGGGTACAGCTGGTGTTGATTGGCTACTCCATTGCCTTTTTGAAATTCTGCATTGAAGTTCCAGGGCAGAGAGAAGTGCTCAGTGTTTTTCAAAAAGAAACAGGGCCCTTGGTCATAATACCAGAGCAGAGAGGAGTGATGACACATGCAGGTGCAGGGAACCAGGGGCCTTTCTTGATAGAGACCAGAGGGCAGACCAGGATGGCAGTGACCACATCTCTCCTAGAACAATAACACCTTGGAAACACCAAAAACTTGCAGGCCCCTGGAACTATTCCTGAAAATACTAGTATGAAAAGGTCTGAAGCTTGGAATAGTGCCTCCCTACCCCAAGGTGAGCAAAGACCAACTTTAACATAAAGTTCAGTCAAAAATAAGTTGGAAAAATGAGTGAACAACAAAAACAAAGTAATTTGGCTATAAGAAGCTACTATAGGGGTGGCTAAGTGGCGCAGTGAATAGACTACCAGCCTTGGAGTCAGGAGGATCTCAGTTCGAATATGACCTCAGACACTTAACACAAAGCTAGCTGTGTGACCTTAGACAAGTCACTTAACCCCAATTGCCCTGCCTTTCCCCCCTTCAAAAAAAAAGCTACTATAGTGGTAGGAAAGAATAAGATGTAAACTCAAGAGACAACAATGTAGAAACAGCTAAGCAAACAACTTCAAAGAAAAATGCTAATGGACCCAAGCCAACAAGAATTTTGGGATAAGTTTTAAAAATGAGATAAGAGTGATAGAGGAAAAAAATCAGGAAAAGAAATGAGAGTGATATAAGAAAATTATAAAAAGAGAATTAACAGCTTGGTAAAAGAGGCACAAAAATATTGAAGAAAATAATACCTTAAAAAACAGAATTGGCTTAATGGTAAAAGAGGTACAAATAATCATGGAAGAAAGGAACTTCTTAAAAAAGCAGAATAGGTCACATGAAAAGGAGATAGAAAATTCACTGAAAATAAAGAACTCCTTAAAAAGAAGAACTGGTCAAATAGAAGCTAATGACTCCAAGAAACACCCAGAAAAATTAAACAAAGTCAAAAGAAAGAAAAAAAATAGAAGAAAATGTGAAATATCTCAATGTAAAAATGACCTGGAAAATTGTTCCAGAAGAGATCATTGCGGAACCGAATCTGGTAAACTAAAAGTAAATAAACAAATCAATTCATTAAAATAAAAGAATTATTGGATTATCTAAAAGCCATGATTTAAAAAAGAGCCTAGACATTATCTTCTAAGAAATCATTTTTTTCTTTTAAGCAATTATTGAGAAAAACTGCTGTGGTATTTTATATCCAGAGGGTAGAATAGAAATGGAAAGAATCCACTGATTACCCCAGAAAGAGACCCCCAAATGAAAACTCCCGAGAATATTATAGCCAAATTCCAGGCTCCCAGGTCAAATTGAAAATAGTTCAAACAGCCAAAAAGTAATCATTCAAATATTGTAGCATCATAGTCAGGATTACAAAAAGATTTAGTGTCTAGCACATTAAAGGAGTGCAGGGCTTGGAATACAATATTCCAGAAAGCAAAGGAACTAGGATTATAATCAAGAATCAACTACCCAGCAAAAATTATTGTAATCCTTCAGGGGGAAAAATAGACATTTAATAAAATAGAGGATTTTCAAGAATTATTTTTTTGGAGGGGGAAAGGAAGGGCTGGTAAGTGTTAAGTGTCTGAGGCTGGATTTGAACTCAGGTCCTCCTGACTCCAGGGCCAGTGCTCTATTCATTGTGCCACCTAGCCACCTCCACTTTCAAGAATTTCTGAAGACCAGAGATGAATAGAATATTTGACATCCAGACAGAAGATTCATGGAAAGTTTAAGAAGATAAACATGAAAGAGTAATCATAAGAGACTCAATGAAGTCAAATTGTTTACATTCCCATAGGGGAAGATGATAAATGTAATTCCTAGAAACTTTATCCTTCTTAGGGCAGGTAAAAGGAGTTAACATAGACAGAGGGAAGAGTGTTACTTGATTATGTTGAAATTATTTCCACAAAAGAAAAAATGAAGGGGAGGGAAAGAAAGATACACTGGGAAAAAAAGAGGTAGAATGGGGAATGTTTTCTCCCATAAAAGACGCATGTAAGAAAGAACTTTCATAAAGGAGGGGAAAGTGGGGGGTGGCCGCAGGCCATGTTTGGACCTCACTCTTATCAGATTTGATTCAAAGAAGGAATAACTTACACACACAGTTGGGTATAGAAATGTAACTTATTCAACAGAGGAAAAGGAGGGGAAGGAGATAAGAGAAATGGGGGATTATAAAGAGGAGGGTGGATTAAGGGAGGCAGTGGTTAGAAGCAAAATAGACTCTTGAGAATGAGGAGGAAGAGAAAGAGGAAAGAGAGAGAGAGAGAGAGAGAAGAGAAAGAGAGAGAGAGAGAGAGAGAGAGAGAGAGAGAGAGAGAGAGAGAGAGAGAGAGAG
>CM053595.1:116091374-116105676 GCA_028646575.1 Pseudocheirus occidentalis | reverse complement strand
TAGGAGGAAGGATGTGTTGGAGTGAGTTTCCTCTTCCAGTAAGTTAAGGTTCTCTCTTGTTGACTTGAGTAATGCACCCTAGGTCACCAAATTTGTCCCACTAAATCATGTTTGAAAATGAATCAGATGATCTTCTCTGGCCATGACTATTAATGTCCCCCTTGTCAAAATATGACTACTTATGTCTATTAGCTAGGGATGCAATATAGGGAGTGCTAGGTTTCCCTGAATGTAAGAAGAGGGACAGTGTGTGATAACAACTCCGTGTGTGTGTGTGTGTGTGTGTGTGTGTGTGTGTGTGTGTGTAGCAGGGAGGAATAGGATTGGGACTAAGGAGGAGTTGGGATGAATTGATAGGGTTGCAAGTAGGAAGAAATTATTAGAAAACTTATATTCATCTCTGGAGATGGTGACTGTGGACCACAGGGATTAGGGGAACAGGAAAGTTTGCTAGCTACTAACAGAAGTATCACCTTGTATGGTACAAACCTACTGTCTAATATCTTGTGATTATAGAACACTATAATCAGTGTGGTGTTTGGAGGGGAAAATGGAGGATATGGAAGATGAAGGATTCTCTTTATAATACACTATGAAATCTCTCTCCAAAATCTGGAGAACAAGGAGTAAATAGGGTAGGAATTAGACGTATGTCAAGGTCATCCATCATGTTGGACTCTTATCATTGTCCTCCTTATCTATTACAGTTTTTGTTATATCTTGTTATCTATCTATATAGTTATCCAATATGTATGTGTATATGTATTCACATATATAGTTATTTATCTATTTATCTATCATCTATCTATTTATCTATCTATCACCTATCTGTCTGTCTATCTATCTATCTACCTATCTATCAATCATTATCTACTACAGCATCAGGAGCCAGATACAATCTCATACATTTCAAGGTTCAGGATGTAGGCATGCTACCCTTCCACTAATTCCCTCTATTAATCTATTATATCACTCTGTATTAAATTTTTCCTGCTCACAGCCTCTCACCTCACTGGGGCTCCTAAGCTCTTAGATTCTCTCATGATATATCCAACAATATTGACACTATTCTGTCTCTAGAAGCATATTCATGAAGTAGTGCATACTTTTTAGAAGTAGCCAATGGCACAGTGAATAGAGTGATGGGCCTTTGGTCAAGAAGACCTGAATTTAAGTCTGGCTTCAGATATTTTCCAGTTGTTTGATCCTAGGACAGTCACAATCTCTGTTTGCCTCATTTTCCCCAACTATAACATCAACATGATAATAATACCTCCCTCCCAAGGTTTTTGTGAGGATTAAATGAAGTAGTTACTTGTTTAAAGTTTAAATTTATTTATTTATTCTTAGTTTATGGAATAAAATAAGCTTTTATAAAGGCATTTAGTACAGTGTGTGGTAAATACAGTAGATACTATGTTGCTCAGTTGTGTCTGAATCTTTGTAAACCTTATTTGGGATTTTCTTTGCGAATATATTGGAGTAATATGCCATTTCCTTCTCCAACTCATCTTATAGATGATGAAATTGAGGCCATTTGGGTTAAAAGTGACATACCCAGTGTCACACAGGTAGCAAGTATCTGGATCTGGGCTTGAAAGCAGATCTTCCTAATTCCTAGCTGCCCAGATGCTATATGAATGTCTATTCTTTTTTTTTTCCTTTTTGGAGGGGGGAAAGCAGGGCAGTTGGGATTAAGTGACTTGCCCAAGGTCACACAGCTAGTAAGTGTGTCAAGTGTATGAAGCTGGACTTGAACTCAGGTACCCTTGACTCCAGGGCTGGTGCTCTATTCACTGAGGACCTAGCCACCCCAATGAATGTCTTTTTTCCCCTCCTTTCCTTGCTATAGAACTCCTGTTCTCTCTATCAACCTCTGAATTATGCCTACAGAACAAACAATCTCATACTTGTTCCATTAGGCTTCCTATTCCTCCTTGACACACCTGGCCTATTTTCCCCAGTTTTGTGTCCTAGCTCACCAACATCGGTAAAATAGGTCCAACACTGAAACAGGCCTGGGAATTACTGATGGCTATAAGTGGCAGGTGCTACTGTGGCTTCAGGGGAACTCACATCTTCCTCATTTGCTAGCATTATCAGGGTCTATCAATTCTGTTGTAGTTATAAATTGCAAAATATTTGCCTTGGAAGAGAAAGCTTCATCCCTGACTGTTTTCTACACCTCTGAAATCATAGATCCAGAGCAAAAAAATTTTTTTTTGACTTATAGGGCATTATTGTGTACTAGACTATCAACTCAATGAGGTCATGTATTCTCTAGGCTTATCTGAACTTTACATGTTACCAAATACTGTGTGCATAGGAAGCATTTAAAACATGTTTGATGAAAGCATACAAATATACTATCAGCTCCCTCACAGAGGGAACTCTGACTCCTTTGAGTTGCCTAGAACACGGTTTTATAGTCAATCAACATTTATTAAGGCTTACTATGTTTAGGTTGTGACCTAATAGAGAGAAAGGCAAAAGTTGTCCCTGTCCTCAAGGTGCTCATATGCTCATGGGGAAAATTAGTAAGTGAATATTAAGTCACTGAACTTCCCAGGGACAAAACAAAGAAAACGGACTGTCTGGGCTCACAGGAGCTCTGCAGCTGATTCTAGGAAGTTAGCGCTATGTAACACTGGTTGTTCTTAGAAATTTACATTTCAGAAATGTAAAAATTTCTGGGATGTTCTTGGGATAACTGGATGGTGGTAATTACTGGTTAAAGATTCTGAATGAAATATTATTTAGTATAGTAGGAGGAGTCACTGTAGTCCCACCTCATCATAGGAACCAGGGCCCATGAAGGAGAATAAAAGGGGGGGTAACCTAGGAACTCCGAACATTCATCAGAATCATTCTCACATTCTCTGCAGGCCCAGAGACTCTCCCCAGAAAAATGAAGTTTCTGCTGCTGAGTATGGGCTTGGCCCTGGTCTGTGGCCTCCATCCTGAGTATAGCAGATCAGAGGAAGACCTGTCAGATGAAAAGGAACAAAAATGGGAACAGGTAGGTAAGGTGGAGTGGGTTGGGAGGGGAAGTGGAATTGGGAGTAACAAACAAGAAGAATAGAACCTCTATGCCCAAAAGGACTGGTGGAAGCAGGACTCAGGGCAAGATGGAAAAGATATGTGAATGTTTGTCTTCTAATAGCTGGCATTTTAGGGGTAAGTAAGTGGTGCAGTGGATAGAATGCCAGATTTTGAGGCAGGAAGGTTCATCTTTCTTAATTCAAATCTGGCCTCAGGTAATTACTAGCTGTATGACCCTGGGAAAGTCACTTCACCCCATTAGCTTCAGTTTTCTCATCCATAAAAAGATCTGGAGAAGGAAATGGCAAACCACACCAGTATCTTTGCCAAGAAAACCCCAAATGAGGTCAACAAAGAGTCAACCTAACTGAAATACCTGAACAAAAACAACAACAACAACAAATACAGCATTTTAAGGTTTACAAAGGATTGTACAGATATGATCTTGTTTAATTCTCTCAACAGTTCTGTGAGGTCTTCTGACTCAAAGCCGTCCTTCCCAATAGTTATGCTGTCTGCAAATCTGAGAATCTGAAATGGTGCATGATTGTACATATGTTTGCCTATGACTTGTATATCCTTCAAAAAAGAATGAGGAGAAATGTTTCAACCTTTCATTCCTGACCATATAATCCCATAGGAGAGCTTTCTGTGCTCGTCAAATGAAGGGGATGAACTGGGCAAACTCTGAGCACCCGAGAGGTTCTAAAATTCTGTGATTGCATTATGCTGTTGTTTCAAAAGGCAAACCTAATCCCAGGGACCATGGTTGATATCTATCCTCTTAGTTTCTTATTGTCATAGAAAATGAGCTGATAGATCTCAGAAAATCTTATAGAAGAACCAGGCACACTCCAAGATACAGAGCCTGGAGGTTCCCTTTCTCTGAGCTGTCATTTCAAATGATTTTATCAAAAGGATGCTAATAGTAATGTGGGGCTTTGTTTCTGCATTTGAGTTGCTTTTGGATGCCATGTGGATTTTTGCCATGGTTTGGGGAGTAATCTCAGTCACACTCAGTCAGAGGAGAAGGCAAGAGGATTTCCCTAGGGGACCTTACTGATTAGAGTCAGAGAAAGGACCTAGGATTAGTCCAAGTCTTCCTTAAGTGACCATCACTGTTAATCCCAGTAAGGATGCTCCCTACTGAAGATTTTATGTTTCTCTCCCTCCCTCCATTTTTTTTAAAGAAAATTCATTTGTTAGTTGTATCTAAAGGCAAGACATATAGTAACTTGCAGTGAAAAATCAAGTAATTTTCCAAAGGTTACATAGGCAAAGAGTGTTCAAGCCAGGACTGGAAGTCAGATCTTCTAACACTGATTGTAGCACTCTTTCTACTTTTCCATGGTGAAAATACACATGCTTAGGAAGAATTGGGGTAGGTAACCTCAATTTATTCATTGATAAAATGAAGGGTTTGGGCTAAGATCCCTTTCAGGTCTAAAATCCCATGATTTTCTGATTGGGATGTTTTCTTCACTTTCATTCTCAACTAGACCTTTTTCCCACAGCTTTCTGGACACTGGCACACTGTTGTATTGGCTGCAAGTGATAGATATCTGATTGAGGAGGAAGGTCCCTTTAGGGATTTTATCCAAAATATCACTGTAGATAATGGAAACTTGAATGGATTCTTTTTGACAAGGTAAGTGCTACTTGCATTAACTGGGGAGAGTGACAGACATCTTGAACACAGTTCTGGACTCTCCCAACACAACAACAACATGAACTTGTCTTCATCAGTCACTGATGAAGCTTCCATGGTAAAGTTATTCTTATAAGCATAAACGGTAAAAAGGAAACAAAACTAATGTAAGCTCTTTGCAAGAAGGAATTGCTTCATTCTTATTTGTATTTTCAGTTCCTAGCACAGCGCTTGGACATAATAGGCATTCAGTAAATATTGAGGGATTGATTGATAAAAGGCAAAATACAGACTTGAAGTGTGTGTGCAAGGGAAGGGCAGTATTGATTGTAAATGAGGCTCAGGTCCTTTTAATTACAGGGGAGCGAGGGGAGCCAATTCTTTCTCCCCCCATCTAAATCACTGCTCAGTCATTCATGATCATTTGGAGGCAGGATAGGTGCATAGACATAGAGAACAGAGAGGAGAGAAAGAGAAGAGGAGAGAAGTAAATGTCACTATGACACATTGATGTCATACCAGATAATATCAACAGAGGTATTTTCCATCCATAAGGCTTGAAATGCTTCCACATCAAAAAGGAATGTGTGATTGCATCAGTCCTCCAGGAGGAAAAATCATAGAAAACACTGGGCTGAGCCACGGTCTTTATTCATTCACAAACTGTTAGTGCTTAAATGACTATCTCTTTTCAAGTCTGTGTTTCAATTGTATTTTTAAATGGGGACTGTGCTATAACTACTTACTCATCTTTTCTGGATGCTCTAGAGATAAAATAAGATAATAGTAACATCATTTCATATTTATATAATGCTTTCAAGTTTAGAGAAAATTCTTTCCAAAATTACACAGGTGATTAATATTCCTAGTTTACAAGTGAGAACACTGAATCTCAGAGGAGTAAAGTGACTGCTCAAGGTTACTTTTGGGGGGAAAGGAGAGACAATTTTCTTTTTATCTGAAGTGCTTAGCAAACTGTCTAGAACATAGAGTGTGCTTAATAAATATTCTTTGATTGACTGATTGACAGTGATGTTCAAACCCAGATCTTCTGACTTCTGACAGTGTTCACTTTGGGCACCATTCTTTCACAAATAAAGTCAATATCCCAAAATCTGTTCATGCAGACTTTCTATAGGAATACTTTTTTAAACTGCTGCATATATTCCATATGTTGATCATGCATTTTCAAAAAATAAGAATTTAATAAAAATATTCTTGCCAATGTTTAAAATTGTGAGCATAGTTTAATTCTTTGTGAGGAGTCAGAAGTCACTCAGGAGATTTCATTGTTTATAACTTTATAGTAATGACTGAAGGCATATATGTAGTACAGTGGATACAGTGCCAGACCTGGAGTTAGGAAGACATGTATTCAAATCTGGTCTCAGACATGAGCTGTGTGACCTGGGCAAATTACTTAACTCTGTTCCCAGTTTCCCCATCTGTAAAGTGAGGTGAAGAAGGAAATAACAAACCACTCCAGTATCTTTGCCAAGAAAACCTCAAAATGAGTCACAAAAAGTAAGATATCAGTGAAATGACTAAACAATAACAAAAAAGGACTAAAAACAATTTTAGTAAAAATTGTGGACAAAATTGAGGTTTCTGGAATAGATTTTAAAAGCAAAATTCACTATGTGAACATGAAGCGTTATTATAATACTAATTTTTATTTCCAGGAAAAGTGGCCAATGCATTCCATTGTATCTTACTGCTTTCAAGACTAAGGAAGCACGTCATTTTACATTCAACTGTATGTATAAACAAGAATACCACTGTTGTTAGTCTTATTCACTGAAATGAATTAATGGGTCCATTGATTAATCAGAGTATACAAACTAACACCCCGTTGTCCTCTCACCCTTCCTGTCCTTCTGTTAGCTGTAGAGGTCAAATAAGCCTTGATAGTACTAAAATAAGAAATAAATCATTGTGTGAGTTTGCACAGGTCCCTTCCCCTCTCTGAACCTCAGTTTCCCCATCTGTAAAGTGATGTACCTGGACTACATGGCCTCCCAATGTTCTTTTTTATCTCTACCACTCTGTGATTTGAGAAGGTTCAGGGAAGGGGAAGTTTATCTTGAAAACGATGTGTGAACAAACAGAATTTGGGATTTCAGAGATGCCTGAGAAATGCCTTTACATGCAACTACAGATAGATATCAAGTTTTGCTTAGTTCTCATAGAATCAGAAATTTCAATCACTATTGTCTGCTGATTTCACAGATTATGGAACTAATGATGTCTACTATGAAAGCTCTAAGCCAGATGAATATGCCAAATTCATCTTGTATAACTATTATGATGGGAAAGTGAACACTGTGGCTTACCTTCTTGGTATGTATCCTATGACCTTCCCCAACACTAATTCCCTTCTTAATTCCTTGAAAAAGGATGAGCAGTGAAAGAAAAGAAGCAAGTGACCAAAACTCATTAAACAATGTGCAGCATCTAAGACAAAAAAAATCATTTTCCAGGACAGCAAATTGAGTATCCTGAGACCCCTGGAGACATCTAGTCTCAGAATTTAATTGAATGTAAGCTTGTTGAGGGCAGGTCACTTTTCTTTTTTGTCATTATATCCAGATACTTAGTATTGAATTTGGCATATAGTAAGCTATTAATAAATGCTTGTTGAATGAATGAATGACTAGTCTTTTCTAGCAAATCCTTACCCTGCTTTGGAAAGAATATAGAAAAGAGGGACCATTTAACAGAGAACTTACTTTATAACAGAGGAACAATCTGTTGATTCATTCACTCATTAATGAATGGAATGAACACAAAAGCGATAAAGAAAGATGGGAAAGCAAAAAAGTGTCAATGTAGTTCCTAAGAGGGAGAGATCATTTCTGGTGGGGGATGAGGTAGGACTTAATAGAGAGTAAGTAGGACTTAATCTGCGCTGAAGGAGTAAATTGAAGGGATAGAGCTGACTGGAAGATCATTACAAGAGAAGGGCACCAGGCAAACAAATAATAGTGGTCAGATCAGGGTGGGAGATACTAGTAAGAATCATGCTCCTATATTCACTCACAGACCTGTTATCCTTAACTTTAATCCTGAATTTCAAGATAGCTTGAGGTTTTATCAGACAGGATTGGACAAATATTTCTCATCTTCCCCCTCCCCACTCCTTACATCACCTGAAGGAACCACATTTCCTTCCTTTGTGAAATTAAGAATTTGGACTTATGATCTCTCCTGTGCCTCATGATTCTCATGTTGCAATGAGTACAATGCACTGATTATCTTCTAAGTGATGAGAGACAGGAAGCATGAAGGAGGACCAGGGTGAGTACTAAGATCTCTTTGAAAGGGATTTTCATAGTTTCTCCAATCACTGCTATATTCCTGAAAAGTTTGGGTTGAACTGCAGACTTTACTGCAGCAAGCATTGCTATAACTATTGTTCTATATGCCTCTTTCTTTTCTTAGCCAAACTCCTGAGGGTGAAAAAATTACTGTCTCCACACTTTTACTTCCCACTCATTTCTCACTCTCTTTGCAGGATAATTTATCTCCATTCCTTTGTGCAGATATACTCCAGGGCTACTTCTCTCTCTCTCTCTCTCTCTCTCTCTCTCTCTCTCTCTCTCTCTCTCTCTCTCTCTCTCTCTCTCTCTCTGATACACACCCAATGCAACAGTCACAGGTTCTCTGCAGATGACACTCAAATCAATATATTCTGTCATTATTTCTTATCCTTGAGTCCTTGAGTTTCTAGGGATCTCCATAGATCTCCTATTGGTATATAAAACTCAATAAGTGTATTATATTTTTCTCTAAAACAATTCCTCTTTCTAACTTCCCTTTTCTAAGAAATCATCACTCCTCCATTCACCTAGTGTCACAAACAAGAAGTCAGTCTTGACTCTTCCCTCTCTCTTGCCCATATATACAATCAGCTGTCTCTGAAATCTTCCACCTTCAAAATCTCTCTCTCTCTTATCCATTGTCTTCTGTTTACTCAAAGTACAGCTATCCTAATTTTTGTCCTCTTTACCTATGGTCTAGAGTATTGCAACAATCCACCAACATAACTGGTCTCCCTGTCTTCTGCATCTCCTATCTCAAACTTATTTTCTGCAGAGCCACCAAATGGATATTCCTAAATCACAGGGCTAACCAAGGTACTAACCTGCGCAGAAAGCATTAGTGGTTCTCCGTTGCCTCCAGCACAAAATGGAAACTTCTTTTTTGGCATTTGAGCTGGTTGATTAATTAGGTCTAGCCTATTTCTCTAGGCTTATTACAATTGGAATATTCTATGTTCTGGCCAAATTGGTCTACTTGTTGTTGCTCTTAGAAGGCATCTTTTGCCTCTGTGCTAATGCACATCCTGTTACACATCTCTGAGATGCTCTCCTTCCTCATCTCTATCCATTGGATCCCCTAGTCTCCTTCAAGGTTTGGGTCAAGTACCACATCCTTCAAAAAATCTTCCCTGATTCCCCTAGTTGTTGGTACTCCACCCAATAAAATTACTTTTGTATGTGTCATATATATGAAAAACTAGATAATCATTTTGTATTTTACTTTATTGTAAAGATATAATATTTTTCCATGTCCTCTAGACTGGCAGTTCTCAACCTGTGGGTTATGTTCAATTTGTAACAATGAAAATACATCATGCATATCAGATATTTACATGACGACTCATAACAGTAGCAAAATTACAGTTATGAAGTAGCAACGAAAATGATTTTAGGGTTAGAGGTCACTACAACATGAGGAACTGTATTAAAGGGTCATGGCATTGGGAAGATTGAGAACCACTGTTCTAGACTCTTAACCTTGTGGGCCATGTCTTTCATCTTTTTATCCCTAAATTCTAACACATCTGTGTGTAAAGTATAGTGGGTGCTTTATAAATACTTGTTGATTGATTTACTGGGTGATTAGGGGATCTACTTTCCTCCTTTCTTCAAGGTATGAAATGTCATACTTTGAAGCTCCAATCCCCAAAGTTGTATAATGGGTATGAACTCCTTCCCCATCTCTCTCCATTCCTCTCTCATGCAGCCATTTCTACCCTTGATATTTGTAAATGATCAATTTATAAATGATCAATAAATGATGTCACTTTCACCCTAATACAGGCCGAACTCCAAATCTGAGCAATGAAATCAAGAAAAGATTTGAGGAAGATTTTATGAACAGAGGATTTAGGAGGGAAAACATTTTAGATGTATCTGAAGTTGGTAAGTCCTGCTTCCTTATTCTCAATTTCTCTGGATGACATTAAGGAAGATTTTTTCTCTTTTTTCTTTACCCAAGATTTTTTCTTTACCCACGAAAGTCCTGTGTCTTCCCTTTGGCAAACAAAAACTAAGTAGGTCTTGGATGTAAATATCATTGGCAACTTGCTTTCTCTCCACAGATCATTGCTAGGAGCTTGACCAGTAAGGAAGCTGACTCTGTCCTTCAGGTCTGTGATATTTAATTTTGGTATTATTCCATGGGAATCATGCTTCTTTAGAAAGCCAGAACATGGTGCATCAGGGGACAGTACCCAAAAGGGGGACAAATACAGATTAAGTTGGTGAGATCCTGCTTTTTTGTGAGTCCCCAATGTTTATTTCTCCTTGGTCATCCTGACATTTTCACTTAAAGCAAGTGCTTAAAATGGGGAAGTGAGGATGATTAACATTCCCTTTCTGTTTATAATTATGTTAATCATCCTATACTTGCATATAACATTACCCAACATTCCTTTTCTCTTCCTCTCCATTCCCTACCCTTTTTTCTTCTCTTCCTTCCCCTTCCCCTGAAATTGATGTGTGTGTGTGTGTGTGTGTGTGTGTGTGTGTGTGTGTGTGTGTGTTTAAGGAGAGTGTGAAAGAGGATCAGTGCAGAAGACTGGAATGAGGATGTGAAATTGCCTCAAGGCTGAGAATTGGGAAATTCAAGTTTGGAGGGAGATTAGGACTAGGAATTGGGTTGAGGGTGGAAGTGACATTAACACCCTGAGATTGGGAAATATTCTTCACTTTAGTAATTCATTTAATTATATTTTCCTACCTCTGATTCTCTGAAAAGATATCTGTCCCTGTTTCCCAGAGAGGATTATGTGAACAAGAAATTATATTTTCCTGGTTGTTTTTTTTCTGGTCTCATCTTCACAATTCATTTTCTGTGGAACTTCCATTCATCCTAGATAGTATTTGCTGAATCTGCCATAGTCTATCTCTTGCCTTCTTACAGACCAAATTTACCTCCACTATGTATATTTCTCTCCTGGATTCTAAACTTCTCTCTTCCACTCCTGAAAACTATCATCCTATATCTCTTCTGCCCTACCAGCTAAACTAAAAAAGGCCTTCTATAATAGATGCCTCCACATTTTCTCCTCTCATTCTCTTCTTAATCCCTTACAATATGGCTTTTACCCTTTTCATTCCCCTGAAACTATCTTCAAAGTTACTAATGATGTCTTAGTTGCCAAATCCAATGACCTTTTCTCAATTATTCTCCTTGACCTCTCTGCAGTCTTTGACACCATTGATGACTCTCTCTTTCTTGATACTCTCTTCTCTCCAGGTTTTGGGGACACTACTGTTTCCTGTTTCTCTTTTTATCTATTTTGCTGATCCTTTTCTAGCTCCTTTGTTGGATGTCCCTACAATTCATGCCCTGTAACCATAAGTATAACTCTGGGTTCTGTCCTGCATCTTCTTCTCTTCTCCTTCTATATTACTTCACTTTCTGATCTCATCAGTTCCCACATATTTAATTACTGTCTCTGTGCATGCTTCTCAAATCTGCCTATCTGACCCTCTCAAACTTTCTGCTTACTTCCAATCTCATATGTCCAACTGCCTTTAAGACATCTTAAACATGATGTCCAGTAGGCATCTTACATGCAATATGTCCCAAACTGAATTCATTACCTTTTCACCTAAACTATCTACCCTCCTGACTTCTTTATTAGCATAGAGGGCAACATCCTCCTCCTAGTACCTCAGGATTGCAACCCAGGGGTCATCTGATTCCTCACTATCTCTCACCTCTCATATCCAATCTGTTGCTCTTCAATAGGGACCCTTTTCTCCTCTGACAATTGCCACACTCTAGTGCAGGTTCTTATCACCTTAAATCTGCATCATTGCACTAGTTTACTGGTGAGTCTGCCTTCCTCAAGTCTCTCTGTACTCCCCACTCAGATGCTAAAGTGATTTTTGTGAAGTACAGCTCTGACCACGTTACCCTCCAACCCCTGCCCTGGTCAATGAAATCCAGCATTTGACTATTGCCTGTCGAATCAAATACAAAACATTCTGTTTGGCATTCAAAGCCCTTCACAACCTAGCTCCCTTCTACCTTTCCAGTCTTCATATACTTCCCAACATCTGCTCTTCTATCCCACAACATTACCCTTCTGACTGTACCACAAACAAGACACTAAATTCCTTGGCTCTGGAGATTTTTTTCTGACTGCTCTCTATGCCTGTAATGCTCTCTCCTCCACTGCAACTATTGACTTCCCTGACTTCTTTTAAATCCCAACCAAAATTGTAGCTCCTACAGGAAACCTGCCCCAACCCCTCTTAAATCTAGTGCCTTACCTCTGTTAATTATTTCCTATTTACTTAGTATATTGATTGTTTTGTATATATTTGTATGTTGTTTCCATTAGATTGTAAGCTTCTTGAGGGCAGGAATTTCTTCTGTCTTTTGATATCCCTAGTACTTTGCACAGTGCCTACCTGGAACATAGGAATTTTAATAAATGTTTACTAAATTGAATTGTTCCCTCTCCCAATTCAATCTATGACTGTATTTTATAATCAGATTTCTATCTTTGTCCTTTAGAGATTACCAAAAGACTACATCCTTTTCTTTGCTGGGCTCCCCATCTGCTTTCTCCAAAGAATTATTGGCATGATAATCACAAGTTCTGGTGGCCTTCTTGCCTCTTCTCCAAACTTCAAGGGGATTCCATCCTTTGAGCTCTGCCTCTTTATAGGCAGAACTCTTGGGTGACACCATTCCTGTAAAGTCCAATAAATGATTTATCTTGTGCACCAGTTGTTCTAAGTCTGTCTGAGAAGTTTGGGGGCTAGGGGAGAGGGTAGGGGATGACGTCTGAGGAATAACAGCAGGAGTCTTCAGGTCTGTGGGAGTTTACCCAAACTCAATTGATTTTTTGCTTTTAAACTGATTACTCTGTCTAAAAAATTTATATGAATACACATATGCATACACATATACACACATACATACACATATATGCCAGAATTTAGTCACTCTGCTGGATTTATTTTAATAAGTTAGGCTTAAAGCAAGGTAAAGGAAAAAGCTAATATCCTTGAAGCTTCTAAATATTTTAGGGAGTCATCTATCTGCCTTTGCCTCTTCCAGTACCAGACTGTAGTTGCTGTGTCCTCTCCAACTCCCTGTTTGTCTGTCTTCAGAGACATTTTTCAAACTACTATAGTAGTTGCCGTCCAGTTCTGATTGTATTATGAGTCTCCTCTTCTCATGCTTAGAAGAAATACCACTCTTGGGGCAGCTAGGCAGCACAGGGAAGAGAGCACCTGTGCTGGAGTTAGGAGGACCTGAGTTAAAATCCAGCCTCACACACTTGACACACTTACTAGCTGTGTGACCTTAGTCAAGTCACTTAACACCAATTGTCTTGCCTTCCCCCCCTCAAAAAAAAAAGAAAAAAAGTACCAATTCTAGAAATTGTAGTGACTTAGGCCTCCTTAGAGGTAATCTTGTCAGTAGTCTTGTAGTCTGGTCTTATCACACATGATAAAAAAATTTAGAAATCAACAGATTAACTCAAAATATGCACCAAAGAGTAAATCTGGAAAAATTAATAAACCAAAAATAAATTGAAAAAATTATATTTTATAAAATTAAAAGCTTTTAAAATTAATTTATTTCTTTTCTTGTTTACATCATTCATTTCTACAAGATTTTGAGCTACAATTTTTCTCCCCATCTTTCCCCTACCCAACACCTCAAAACAGCCATCCCACTGTATAACCACTCCCCCAATCTGCTCTCTCCTATGTCCTCCCCCTTACCCCTCTGACTTTCTGGTAGGGCAGGATGGATCTCCCTACCACAGTGCCTGAATATCTTAATTCTCAGTTGGATGTAGTTGATAATAATAATAATAATAATAATTATATATATATATATATATATATATATATATATATATATATTTAACATTTGACTATAGAACTTTAAATTCTAGATTCTTTCCCTTCCTCCCTCATCACTCATGTCCACTGGAAGGACAAGCAGTTAAATATAGGCGGTACATGTGTAATTACGCAGAACATCTCCACAGTGGGCATTTTGTGAGAGACTGGTTATATGTCCCTCCTTCCTATCCTGCCCCCTCCCAACCCCCTTGTTCTATTCTCTACCCTGTCCCTGTCCCTTTACAGAAGTGTGTGCTTCCAGCAACTCTCCCCCCCCACCGCCCTCCCCTCCATCATCCCATCTCTCATCCCTATTCCCCCCCCCCCCACTCTCCTGTGTGGCAAGATACCCAGTTTAGAGTTTATGTCATTCCTTCCCTAAGCCAAATTCAGTAAGAGTCAGCTTGACTCTTTCCCTTTTGCCTTCCTGTTCTTCCCCTCCATT
>CM053595.1:116070976-116090874 GCA_028646575.1 Pseudocheirus occidentalis | reverse complement strand
TACCTTCTCATGCTTCTTGTGTTTGATTGTCAAATTTTCTGTGCAGTTCTGGTTTTTTTAGCAAGAATGCTTGAAAGTCCTCCACCTCATTGAATGACCATATTTTCCCCTCGAATAATATGCTCAATTTTGCTGGGTAGTTGATTCTTGGTTTGGATAGTCCTGGGGCCTGGCCTGGCCACGTTTCTCTTTCAGGCTGGGCTGGCTTCAGCTCCTGACCTGCTGCCATGAGCCCCTGCTGCTGAGCTGCCTTCAGCGAGAGATGCATTTTCTGTATTTTTGTGAGTCTGAGAGTCTTAGACTTTGTCTGGGGTCATATTTTATGGGTTTTTAGGGTGGTTGTGTGGGAGCTGTGGGACCTTGCTGTTTCTGTGCTGCCATCTTGGCTCTGCCCCTCCCCCCAAACATTCTTGATGAAAAGACCAGAACTGAATGGAAAATTTAACTTTTAAATAAAAAAGTAAAGATAAGCATGAAAAGGTAAACAGAAAAGAGAAATCATAATGAACTTGTTAAAGTTGAACTGTTTATATTCCGCCATGGAAAGACAATATTTAATTTTTCTGTCTTTTCTCAGTATTAGGATATTTGAAGGGAATATATACATATGTATATTATATATGTTCATATATAATGTGTGTATGTGTATATATATATGTATATTTTTATAGACAGAGGGCACAAGGTGAGCTGAATATGAAGGGATGGTATCTTAAAATAAAATCAAGAGGAGAGAGAAGAATATATTGGGAGAAGGAGAAAGGGAGAGATAAAATAGGGTAAATTCTCACATTAAATATGCAGGAGAAAGCTGTTACAATGAAGGGGAAGAACAGGGTGGTGAAAAGGAATGAGTCAATTTTACTCTCATTGGACATACCTTAAGAAAAGTAGAGGGGAAGGGGAAAAGAAAGGGGTTATAGAAGAGAGGGAAGGTTGAGGGATAGAGTTATCAGAAAGCAACACTTTTGAAAAGGGCATTGTCAAAGGAGAAAATAGAATAAATGAGGGGAGGGGTAGGATGGAGGGGAATGTACTTGGTCTTTCACAATGTGACTTCTATTGAAATGTTTTGCATAATTACACATGTATAGGCTATATTTAGTTGCTTTTCTTCCCAGTGGGGGTGAGTGATAAGGGAAAAAGAGAATCTGACACTCAACCTTTTTTTTTCAGGGTAAAGTTAAGATGGCAGCATAGAAGCAGGAAAACTGTGAGCTCTCCCCCACAATCCCTTTAAATGCCTAGAAACAAATTTTTAGAGCTTCAGAATCCACAAAGTGACAGAGAAACCAATCTCCTGCTGAAGGCAGCCTAGCAGGCATACAGGAAGGGTTCATTGTAGCATGATGGGAGCCCAAACCAGGCCCACATGGGCAGTAGTTTGAGCCCCAGGGTGGCCAAGACCAGCTACAGGTGTAGCATTCAGGAGAGTGGATCACCAGCTGCTGTTGTGGTTTCCAGAATTATTAATTCATAAATGCCAAAGACAAAGTGAAAGGTCAGTGGAACTTGGATGAATTTGGGGGAGGGGGATGGAGGAGTGGGTCTGGTCTTCTGCCCCCAGAGCCAGAAGCAGAGGAAGCAGTGCCCATTCAGCTGCCTCCACATGGCTTCTTTAGAACTCCTGGACTGCAGATTTCAGGGGGGCCAAGCAAAAATCCAGAGGCCAAGCGCTCTTGCCTTAACCTGCCTGTATTGGGATCATGGTCTTCGGTGGTAGTCCTAAAGTGCAGGACCAGTGAGCCAAAGTTGATGGGGTCTGTAGAGACAGCAGCTTCCTAATAGCTCTGGCAGTTGTGAAACCACCAGTGATTTAGGAAAAAGCTTTCCCCTCTTGAAGCACAGTTTTACTGTGGTAGGGAGCTCAAGAGTCAAGTTAATTGACTGGCAACATGAGCAGGCGAAGGAAGCAAAACAAGCACAGAAATTCAACTTTGTGTTCCTTTTGTGGGGACAAAAAGGATCACAGTATGGGATGGGAAGAAGACAACACAATCAGAATTCCTACGCCAAAAGCTTCCAAGAAAAATATGAACTGGCTACAGGCAACAGAGGAGCTTAAGGAGGATTTTGAAAATGAAATAAGAGAACTGGAGGAAAAATTGGGAAGAGAAATGAACGTGATACAAGAAAATCATGAAAAGAGAGTCAACAACCTGACTGAAGAAAATAACACCTTAAAAATAGATTAACTCAAATGGTAAAAGAGGCCCAAAAAGCCAATGAGGAGAAGAACGCCTAAACAAGTCAAATTTGCCAAATGGAAAAAGAATCTCAAAAGGTCACTGAAGAGAATAATCTTTTCAGAATTAGAGTGAAGCAAATGAAAGTGAATGATTTTATGAGAAATCAAGATAGTATTAAAATTACTGGACTCTCTGAAAGCCATGACCAAAAAAAGAACCTAGGAGAAAATATTTCAAGATACCAAGTAGAAACAATTTGAATACTGTGAAAACACAATCAGAATAACACAAAATTTAGCAGCATCTATATTATGGGACTGAGGGGCCTGGAATATGATATTCTGGAGATCAAGGGAGCTAAGATTAAAACCAAGAATCACCTTCCCAGCAAAATTCAGCCTAATATTTTAGGTGAAAATATGGTCATTCAATGAGGTGAAGGACTTTCAAGCCTTCTTGATGAAAAAAAAAACAGTGCTGAACAGAATGTTTGACATTCAAATACAAGAA
Source organism: Pseudocheirus occidentalis (assembly GCA_028646575.1). Classification (NCBI taxonomy): domain Eukaryota; kingdom Metazoa; phylum Chordata; class Mammalia; order Diprotodontia; family Pseudocheiridae; genus Pseudocheirus; species Pseudocheirus occidentalis. Next base: position 116,088,175 of record CM053595.1, on the reverse strand, counting down.
GCATGAGAAGGCAAACAGGGAAAGGAAATGATAAGGAATGGACTGCTGCACTGTTTATACGCCTACATGGAAAAATGATAACTGTAACTTACAAAACTTTTCTCAGTATAAGGAAAGTTGAAAGAAAAATAAATGTATATATATATATATATATATATGGATACATACACATATGTCTATATAAGAGGGTATATATGCATATGAATACATATGTGAGTGTGTTTATATGTATATACATATACCTCAAAAGAGGGCAGAAAAGCAATTTTATAGGAAGCAATGATATTCAAAAGGTGAAAATAAGAGGTGGTAGAGTAATATAACGAGAGGAGACAGAATGGGGTTACTTATCTTATATAGAAGAGGCAAGGGATAACTGTTACAATGGAAGGGAAGAAGAGGAAAGCAAAAGGCAATGGGTCAACCTTTCATTGAATTTGGCTTAGGGAGGGAATGACATACACTCTAAATTGGGTATCTTGTCCTATAGGAAAGTTGGGGGGTGGAAATAGAAGGGGGATGATGGAGGGGAGGGCAATTTGGGGGAGAGAGTTGTTAGAAGCACAAAATTTTGTAAATGTATAGGGACAAAGTAGAGAATAGAACAAGTCAAGGGGGGATGCAATGGAGGGAAGTAAAGTCAGTTGTTCATAATATGTCTGTTGTGGAGATGTTTTGCAGAACTACACATATCTGGCCTTTATTGAATTGCTTGTCTTCCCAGTGGGGTAAGGGATGAAGGAGGAAGGGAAAGAATCTAGAATTTAAAGTTTTAAAATCAAATGTTTAAAAAATATATTATGTATGTATAATAATAATAACAATTATTATTATTACTATTATTATTGTTATTATTAACATACAACTGGGAAATAAGATATACAGGCACTGGGGTAAGGAGATCCATATTGCCCTACCAGAAAGTCAGAGGGGTAATGGAGGATGATAAAGGAGAGAGTAGATTGGGGGAGGGGTATACAGTGGGACTGCTGTTTTGGGGTGTTGGGTAGGGGAAAGATGGGGAGAAAATTTGTAACTCAAAATCTTGTGGAAATGAATATTGTAAACTTAAATAAACAAAAGTTAAATACAATTTTTTTCATTTTTATTTCTTTGTTTTCTTTTAATTTACAAGATTAAATTCCACAATCTTTTGAGTTTCAAATATTTCTCCTTCCCTTTCATTCTCCTAACCCATGGCAGTATGCAGTCAAATATAGAATTTGAAAATACATCCACATTAAACATTACCCAGGATGCAAAGAAGGATTATAACAGATGGAATGAACAATGGGAAAGAGGAAACAAAACAGAACAGGAACAAGAAAGAGATCAGATAGTTTGCTTCAATCTGCATTCAAACTCCGTAGTTCTTTCTCCGGATGTGAAGATCTCTTTCCATCATGAGTCTTTTGGAGTTGAGAAGCGCCCAGTTTATCAAAGTTAGTCATCACACATATGTTATGTCTGTAATTGCATACAACTGTGGTTCTGCTGTTCTCACTCAACATCAGTTTGAATTTGTCTCTCCAAATTATTATGAAGTCCATCTGCTCCTCATTTCTTATAGCACAATATTATTCCATTATGTTCATATACTACAACTTGTTTATCCCTTCCCCAGTTAATGGGCATCCCCTTGATTTCCAATTCTTTGCCCCCACAAAAAGAACTGCTATAAATATTTCATAAATACAGGGCCTCTTCCCACTTCTATAATCCCTTTGCAATACAACACTGGAACTGGTATTGCTGTGTCAAAAGGTATGAACTTATTTATAGCCCTTTGGGCATAGTGGAATTCAAAATTTTAATAGCAAATGTTAAAAGTTGTTTTTACATACAATAAAAGGGAAGTAAGAAACATAGGCAATGGGTTATAGAAACCCATCTTTCCCTTCAATAAATCAAGGGAGAATATGATAAGGGGGTTTTCAAGGATATAAGATGGAGCAGACTGGGGGAAGGGGTATTCAGTATGCTTTCCATCTTAGAGCAGAGGAGTAGTGGAGAGATGGGGAGAAAATTTTTAACTCAAAATCTTGTGAAAATGAATGATGAAAACTATAAATAATGAAATAAATTCTGGGGCAAAAAAAGAAATTGTGTGGACAATGCTTTTCTTCTCTTTGTCTCTCTGTTTTGGGATATAATTACTACTCTATTCTACCACTGGTTTTTCTCTGCTACTCTATAGCTACTGAACAAATGTTAAATTCTTTTAGTAAAAGAGTCATTTGTAGTCTTTCTCACTCAAACAGAAGCTATAAGCCTGCGTTCTTCAGCTTTCTTGGTTGAATTCCTTGGGTGGGTGCTAAAATGCCTAAAACACTTTCGTGACAATCTTTCTAATATGGCAGAGAACTTTGAAGTTCTTCAGTTCTCTTGATACTTTCACTCAAAACAGTCCTGCTTTTTCTCTTTCTTCCTCAAGTCAGGGAGGGAGGTAGAGGGCACGGCTTCAAGCCTCTTAGGCATTTCCCCATCAGGTGATAGATAGCGCTAACAATATTCCAGCTCATTAGAACAACAGGATTCTGATGGCCTTTGGAAAGCTCCCCCATCATGTGCTGGGCTTCATTTGCCTTAAAGAATTCTCCAGTTCTAGATGAAAATTAAAAGCAGCAAGACTAGCTAACTGTTTCCGCTACAGGAGGGCTCTACAAACCTCAGTCTGTTCCCATCCTCTAAAGAATCTTCTGCGATTTTTAGTCTCTGGACAGCGAGCAATGTCCCATACCCCAGTCCCATGATGTCAATGTCTGGTGGATTTTGGAGACTTAGAAAAGTGTCTCCATGGTAACTGTGAAGCAGTGTTAGAGGACAAAAATAAACATTCTTCTCTGCAACTGCTCTTTAGATTGCTCCACAGGCTGAAGAGATTTTTAAAGCATAATAATCCTCTTCAAACACATTCCATTCTAGTCAAGCTGGACTGCTGGTAATTCACTAGGTGTGAATTAGTGTTTTCCTACACTATGCCATTGAGAAAGGGATTCCTCTTCTTCCTCAAGTCCTTCTTTTGACTCCTTCTGAGCAAAGATCACCCTTTCATGAAGTGTGATCTCTCTACTACTTAATAACTAGAGGCACTTTCTCACTGTCTAGAAATTACAGCATAAAAGTTTGAATATATAAATGAGTTTATGTGTGTGTGATTCATTTAATTTCTAATATACAAGCTGTAAATCTAATGTGGTCATATAAATATTCCTTGGAAGCAGGGTTTATTATTTTATGCCTTTGTTTAGCTACCATCTACTAAAAAGTCTTAAAAATAATGGAGTGTTAATAACTGTATGATAAGTTGAATAAGATTTTATTTTAGGGCAAATTGAAATTGGGTTCTTGATCAAGATCTCTGATATATACTAGCACAGTGACCTTCGTGAAGTCTTTTAACCTCTCAGTACCCTGTTAGAACTCTTCAAAATGATAAATTCTCAAGGAGTTGATGAGCTATACTTGTAGAATGAGCTTCATCTCTGGGAGCATTCTAAACCACTAGACTTAAAGATAAAGACCAAAAGAAAAAAAAAAGAATGTCTTTAGAATATTTTATTGTGTACTAGATTGCAATCACCACAAAGGAGATCAAGTCCAAAAATTTCAGCTTAGTGCCTAAGGAGGCACTTAACAAATATTTATTGAATTTCTTCAAATAGAGATATCCCAGATACCGATGAGAAGTGTTTCTTTATTTGGGCAATCTTCCGTATCACCTAAGACAAGACTGCTTGTACTTTATGTGTTCTGTACACAAGTTTCAACACTCTTAAAAATGGCAACTTCAGCATAATTCTTCCTGAGAACTTAATTGTTTCACTCACACAAGGACAAAAAACACAGGAACTGTATTTTTTGTTCTCTGGACAGATGTAGAATTGATCTGAAGAAACTGGGCAAATATGACACTGACTGTTGGTCTTCGAAATTTCCATTTCACAATTTTTTGTTGTTGTTGTTGTCATTGTTGTAGAAATATGCATTACTAATCTGTCATTGGAATTTTTGGCCAGCAGTTACTCACTGGCAAGTGACTCTGCACATACAGTACATTTTGAAATATTAGTGTCCCTTTAGTGCCACATCATCAGGAACTCTGCCCCAGATGGAGGTATAAAGACAGTTGACCAGAGAGCTAGAGAATATATCAGATATCACATGCAGGTGCTGCTGAAGCATCAAAGAGAAATCCTTCAGAATATGAAGATTCTACTATTGACTGTTGGACTGGCCCTGGTCTGTGGCCTCCAGGCTCAGGAAAACAATGCACAGGACTCAACAGAGGTAAGTGTGCAAGAATGGCAACAGAATGATAGAATTGTCTGCAAAGGTGTAAGGGTAACATGTAAGGAAAAGACAACCTCTTTGGGCTTAACAAAACAAAAACAGAACTTGTGGATGGAATAGGTGCATTGTCTAAAAATGATTAAAGTCAGTAGAAAATATGAGAATCGATATGAGTGTGTGCCAATCTCATATTTCTTTAAAGTAACAAAAATAAAATCCAAAAGAACACAACTTGCATCTGACAAATGAAGGGTTGCACTGGATGATCTATAAAAGTTTTCTGACTTTATGATGCTGAAATGCTGAGGTGCCATTCTTTGGAAAACAAACAAGTGTAATTGAAATGCATGCTCTCTGACTCTAATTGCAATAGTACATGAAATGATAAATTCCAGCAAATTTCCTATTCTAAGATCTACCATTTCAACCAATGTTTCTGATAGTATTCAGGTGGTAGGTTGAGAGCTTTTCTACTTCACAGCTCCTGGGATTAGATTCCATGTGAATTCTCTTATGGAGTATTATCTCATATCCTGGCAGAACAGAAAGAAAGAGAATCCCCCCAGGACCATGAGTGTTTAGAGTCACAGAATGAGCACAAGTTTTTCACAGGTAATAAAGGAGAATTACTTTTAGGATGCCATTAGAGATTGTTCATGATTTTGTGGCAAAATCTCTCACTAATCCCCAAATAAATGAAGAAATTATGAGTCATATCTAAATTCAAGATGCAGAGTGAGAGGAGGAGGAAATAATGTTATCAGTAGAATAATGCCAGGAAACACACAGTTCTAACATAATTAGACCCATGAAAGAGGGTGAATGTGGAAGAGAGGAGGTAGGGGAAGTTAAGGGCAGAAGACCACAGGTAGCCTTCTAGGTCCTCAAGTGTGACCCTTCGACTGAATCCAAACTTCACAGAAAAAAACTCCCTTAATAAAAGATGTGTCTTTTAAAACTTGGAATCAATCAAAAGGCAACATTCAAGGACTTTGAAGGGAGCATGTGGCCTCTAGACCTCAAGTTTAGGCATCCTTTAATGCATTTGACAAATGAGCAGACTAGGACAATGAAATGTAAAATAATTTGCCAAAAGGTGCAGAGTATCAGAATGAAACCAAAACTCAAATTTTCTGACTCTTAGTTTCATGGACTTTTTGCTTTATTATGAAGAAAATGTGTGAGCCAGGTAAGATTAGAGTAAAGACACACCTCATTTTGAGGTCTCAGGTTTTTTTTTTCACTTTTAGAATGAAGGATTTGGACTATGATTCTTTCCAGCTTGAAAATGCTATGTGTCTATGTGACAAAGGACATCTTTTTTTTTTCAAATCACATCTGAACATTTTTCCATAGCTTAGTGGGAATTGGTTCACTATTGCATTGGCTTCAAACATGACATCTAAGATTGAGGAAGGAGGAAGCTTGAAGATATTTGTCAAAAGTATAAGTGAAAACCATGGCCTTCTTCATGGAGAATTCTTTAAAAGGTAAGTGCTACCTGTGTTAATTGTCGAGTTTGGAAATGGGGATATAACTCAGGGAAATAGTTCAGGTATCTTTTAATATATACCATCTGAACCAGGGGTCAGTTACTGATGAAGTTCTCAAGATGTGGTTGATTTTATGAACACTAAGGGCAACTGTGCAAGGAAAAAGAAATCAATATACTGTACACATACTTGAAACTTGTATGCAGTAGTGAAGGGCAATGTTAACTAAAAGTATTTTTATATGCATTTTGGAATTTTTGGAATCATCTTCTTGGTGAGCTATCATTTCCTTTCTGTTCTAAACCTTCCTGAATCACCAGTCTACATTTCATAGTAGAAATGGGATACTTGAGTCCCCTCTGCTACTAAGACAGAAAGTAGAGTGAGAGAAAAGAAAGATATTAACTTAACTCACACATTTTCAGTACCTTATTTAGCCATTGCCCAATTGGTGAGCATCAGTTTTGTTTATAATTCTAGTCAAGTCTATTTGGCTCCATTTACTTATCTGTATTCCTCATGGTTTTTATGGCTATCAAACGACATGATGTATAGAACGTGCTCGGCACAGTAATTGTCATTCATTAAGCACTTTATAAGTGCTATTACATCCTTAACTATTTCTCCATTGGGAAAAGGCTTTGGGTCATGTATATTACTATCAGTTCTCTATATGGTTTGAGTATTTTAAACTTAGATATATTTGATTCAAAGGATTTTTTTCTTCCCATCAGACTACTTCCTTTCTCATACTAGTTATTTCATTTTGTCCAAAGAAGACCTTTTCAATTTCATTTAGTATGAAATGTCCTCCTAGGCAGGTTTGTAAAAGGTGTTTTATATGATTTTCTGCCTATTTTAATGACCATTAATATTCAACCATATATCCCTCAGAGTTATGGTATAAAGTTACAGCATAACTTTGTCTTAAACCATTTTTCTGGTTTCCAAGAAATTCACATACAATACAAAGTTCCTTCCCAGGTAAATTGTTTTCACATGTACCAAGCTCTGATTCCTCCTTGTTCTGTCTTTTATTCTGATTTACATTTTTATTATTTACATAAATGAACGTGAAATAGTTTAGATTATTTCAGTTATGTTGATGAAATTGGGATAATTGTTTGCTCTTCTCCTGAGATGCTGGGAGTATGAAATATAATAAAAGTTAATATTTCTATATCATTCTTTCTGTTTGAAAAAGTTATATATTTTCTTCATAATAAACTCATGAGGAAAGGCAAAGCATTAATATCCCTACTTTAAAATGAGATCTCAAACTTTCTGAAAGGTGAAAAGACTTGCTTATTGAAGGTCACACAGTTAGAATGGGGGAAGAATAAGGATTTGCACCCAGATCTACCTTCAAAGTTGATTTATGGAAATCCCAGTGGTTATCCCAAAATATTTTCATACAGAAATACTAAAGAAAGAGCTCTTTAGTCTAATCAAGTATTTTTAAATTTAATATCACCATTATTTACCTCACAAGAGACTCCGTATTTTCAAAGAATGAAATTGAATTTAAAATATTCAAAAATTTTTTAAATGGTGAACTCAATTTAACTCTTAAATTGAGAAGTTAGAAATCACCTTATATTCAGCATTGTTTATGATATTATTGTAAGAAATGAAAAAATATGCAATTAAACGTATTATATAAAAATTAATCTAATTAATGCATTAGGGTAATTCTTAGCAAAATTCCCTTTGGTAAACTGAGGTGTTCTTGTAATCCTGATCTTTACTTCCAGGGAAAATGGCAAATGCATTTCATTTTCTCTAACTGCTTTCGTAGAAGAAGATGGTAAAATGCATATGGACTGTAAGTATAAATGAGCCTCTTAGTGTCTTTCAGTATTATTCTGAAATGAATTAATGGACCAAGTGATTAATAAAGAAGTAGAAAATGATCAGAAACTATAGAAAAATACATTTTTGCAGATGTCCTTCCACCACTCTGTCTTAATTCCATCACTGTGGGAAGTCTTAGTAAAAGTCTTTGATCTTCTGTTCCTCCTGACAGAACTCTAGAGGTCTAATTAGCCTTTATGTGATTGAAATGGAAACTATCGCATTGTGTAGCCTTGAACAAGTATTTTGTGCTCCCTTGGTCTCAGTTTCCTCATTTATAAAGCAAGGTGTTAGAACTAGATGGTTTCCAAAGTTCCTTCTGTTTCTAATATTTTGTGATTCTAGGGTCTAGAGGCAGAAAAAGATGAATGCTGAAAAAAGCATAGGACTGTCAAGGAAAGTAAAGTTTCTTTGGAATGGCAGAGCTTATAATGGAATTGAGGTTTGCTGAAAATCTTGGGAAATGTCTTTGCATGAAGCTTAAGTACTAATAAGTCTCACATCTTTGCCTGTGTTACTGTAGTTTCAAAATTCTGACCACACCTTTTCAATGCTCCACAGATGATGGAGAAAATGATTTCACCGTTGAAAGTATAGGACCGAATTATGTGATATACATAGCATATAATAAGAAAGATGGAGAGGTGACCTTTTGGGGAGCACTCCATGGTATGTATCCTATGGTCGAGCACAAATATCCTTCTTCTCTTTTTCATGATAAGATTACTTAAGGAAAATAATTTATTGCATTCTAGTTTTGGGGGTGGATCAAACTGTGTTTGACTACAATTTAAATACCTGAGGTCAGGGGGAAAATAAAAGCCTATAAGTATTAGAAATCATCCATATTGAGCTTCCTTCAGCAACTTCTGTAGGCAACTCTGAACCTTAAGTAGAATTCAAGCTTTGTAAGAGTCAGACTGGAAAGAGAAAAAGAGGGAGTAAGGGAGGAAGTGAGAGAGACAGAGACCAAGACAGAGACAGAATTTGAAGGAGAAAGACAGAGAGAGAGATAGAGAGAAAGAGTCAGAGACAGAGAGAGACAGAGTGAGAAAGAGAATGACAGAATGAGAGACCTAGAGGTCCCAGTGTAAATCTTTCTCTCTATTCTGAAAAATGTTACAGTTTGAATTAATTATTCTCTGTTCTTCTCCCCAAGCCTCTTGCTAGTAAAGGAAATGTGACTGGTGAGATCTCTGGTTTAATACTGAGCCTTCAAATCTAATTTCTTCCCTCCTGGGTGCATCATTTTTGTGATTTTGGGCTATACTCACTGAATTGTAAATAGACTATGGTTGACAAAGGAATGATTAATCACAATTATCCCCAAATCTGATTTAAAAGTCAGGTAAGCAGAAAGAGCAGAAGTCAACAGAGACAGAAATAATTTTTGGGAAAGAGGCATTCCTCCTTGGAGGAAATTGAGGGAGTATGGAGAAGGGAGATGAGTAATCAGGAATTCAAGTCTCAGGAATATTAATGGTTTCAGCAGAGATGACTGTTGGTTACCCATGCGAGGTTGCTCTACATTCTCATCTCCATCCCTTGGATTCTCTAGTTCCTTTCTCCACATAAAAGTTTACTTTCATACTTCTTATGTAATATATATTTCAACCTTATAATGGCAGGAGGTCAAACTTGCATTTACTTATCTGTGAAGATATTTATTTACAGTGGATTGTAAACTCCTTAAGGCAAAGGACAAGCTCTCCATTGTTGTTGCATCACTAATGTGTTGCATAGTACTTGGCACCTAGTAAATACTTAAAAAATGCTTGTTAATTGGCTTACTGATAATTGAGAAGGGAATCTCTATCCTCCTTTATTAATGAGTTCAGCTAATACTGGGGCATATGGTAGTTCCAATTCCCAAAGTGATTAGCTCAGTCACCCTGATCAAAGGCACCTTACCCTGGACCCTGCACTCCACATTCCTCTAGATGCCTCCTGTTCAATGTATTTATGAAAGTGATCACTGAGAGAGATGTAGAAACCATTCTCACTTTCACCTTAATTACAGGCCGAACTCCAAATCTGCCAGATGAAATAAAGAAGAAATTTGAAGAAATATGTGAAAAATTTGGAATTAGTAAGGATCAAATTAGAGATCTGTCCAATGATGGTAAGTTCTTCTTAGCTGTGTCTCTAATTCCCCATTTCCCTTGTGAGACCTAGAGGAGAGAATTCCATAGAATGGGGACACTCCCAGCCTGGCTTCCCTTGCCTTCACCTAGACAATCTTAGTTCATTTACATCTGGGATAATGACAAAATCTCTGAGAAGAATTCATATCTAAGAATCATATGTATCCTGCTTTGTCTCCACAGATCGATGTGAGGAACTTAGATAAGGAACTTCACCCTGGCTTGCAGGTTTGTTATCTTAAATCACTGGATTATGGCCTGAGAATCATATTTCTTTAGAAAACCACAGTAGGTTGCTCTGGTCTTCAACTGCATATATCAATATATGACATAGATGGATTTGTGATACCCTTCTGGGTTTTCGGTGGTGTTAGAATCTCTGGCATTGCTTGATCTCTCCTTGGTCATCCTGACATTTTCTGGTAAAGCAAGGCCTTAATGTTGGGAGTGAGGGGATGCTCAATCTCTTTTTCCTAAAGGCTATTTTAACTCTGTCCTTTGCCTCTTTCTCTCTCTTCCAACTGTTGATATATATGAGATTAATGTGAGGATGTGGAATGGTCAGTGGGATGGGACTTGCAGGGAAGGTAAGGAAAGGGATCAAACCAAGATATTGGGATAAGGAAGTGGAGGGATTTCATTAGCAGAAATTGGGGTGAGTATCCAGGTGAGGTTTTGGGATGGTGATTGAAATGACAATTTGGATTTGTAAGGGATTCAGTCTAGCCCATTAAAAGCATTAATCTAATTCAGGAAGGATTTTTGTTCCTTTCAACATCATAAAGCTGTAAGTCTTTGTTTACTAGCCTGACCGTTATAGGAACAAGTATTTTAATCTGGCTGCTTTTCACCCTCATAAAACTCTATTCACAATGGGTTTCCCAGTCACCTCAGATAATATTGCTGAATCTCCTGAAGTCAATGCTTCCTCAGTTACCTTTTTATGATTCAGAGTTACCTCCAGGATTTGAATGTTTCAGCTTTTCTCCAGGTTCTACCTTTTACTTCAGATTCTTGAGTCACCTAGTGTTTTTATGTAACCTGGATTCTTTCACTGCTTCACAGGAAGTCCTATGATGAAACATCCCTGTGGCCCTGTGAACCAGTCCTACTTGAACCAAAGAACTGCTAATATGGATGATGAAAATCTCTACTTCCTTTCTCTTCTCTCCTCCAAACTCCAAGGGGATACTGTTTCTGTACTACTCTGCCTTATCACAGGCAGCATTTTTGCCTGCAAATGTCTAATAAATAATTAATCCAGCACACTGTGTCCCAAATAAATTGAATATCTAGGAGAGGTGGGCAGGGGTTGCAGAGCACTAGCCACAGGAGGTATTATTATTACATTTATGAGAATTCACTAAAGCACTTTGGCTGACAGAATTTTATCTGTGCATGCTATTAATTGCTTTAGTTTTTACACAATAGTTATTAATGCTTATAGAGCACCCATTCATCCATGTTTCCTTGCAACTTCGTACCCTTTCTAGGCTACCCTCTTTCTCCAAGCCTCCACACACCTTCCAACAGTATGGTACTTATAAGACTTCAGATTGGAAGCTCAGGGAGTTGATTACTTTCAAGGGTGCTGAAAGATATTCTGGGGACCTATTCTCCCAATGGTATCCTTACCCTTAACAGTTAGCCAGTAGACTCAATTACCACAAAGCAAAGGCATATATTAAATTGTCCAGAGAACAAGCACCTAAAGTAACATAGTAAGAAGCTAGAAGTAAGATGAAGCAATTCTTATTCATCTTTCTCCCTGTCTTTTGCAGCATAATGCCTGTTAATCTAATCACAAATTGTCTAATAGCCAGCGTTCTTCTTTTTTGATGTTTTTGTTTGCTTTCGAGCCCATTGCATTCACACCACTTATTCTTGATGATTTCCCTGAAATAGTTCTCTTCACAGTTTGATATCTCTTCTTCTTATTGTCTTGTTGTTCACACACATTTTGAGACTGAGGAGCCTCATGCTACTTGTATTGCAGACTGTGAAAGCCTAGCTAGTTTCCTTCCTTCTGTGAAAGCTTCTAAGAGAAACCTGACTACAGGTTAATAAGGGCCTTTCCTTCAAGCATGGAAACATCTTCCTCTTTAACCAAATCTGCACTGAACCATCTTTACCTCACCAATGGAATCACACTCCCTTTTTGTCACATGGCTAACTAAGAATGGTGTTTTCTACCTGTTATAGTTTCTGTGTGTTGTTGAGAGAAGAGAGGTCAGTCTGAGATACCATCAGCAAATTATTAAGTAGAGGACATGACAGCCAGAACTTGAAGCATGATGCAGTCAGATTATTTGTGTCGATTGTCCTTGGCACACAAGAAGACAATAGATACTGGGTACTTAGGATATATGGGAGAATACATAAGGTACTTTACTGCTCTGGTTTATACTTTGACATATTGCTGTCTACTGTCATCTTAATGCAGGTTTAATTACTTTAGATTTGGCTTGTTTTCCCCTTTTAAAATTATTTTCCAACAAATATATTTTGTTCTTCTCTAGAAGAATAACATCACATCTTTTATCAAAAGCTTTCCTAAAATCCATGTGAACTATATACGAACAACATTCCCTCCATCTAATAGTTTGAAAATCCTGTGAAAAAAAGAAATGAACTTAGTCTGACATGACTTGCTCTTTAGGAAGCCTTGCAGGCTTTGTGCAATTAGTGTCTCCCTTTCTAGCCAGCCACCAACCATCTTTTTAATGATATGTTGTTAGAACAGGTTGGATCTCCCTAACCCATTTCCTGTATATCTTAATTCTCAGTTGCATGTAGTTCATAATAATAATAGTATATACACACACATATATGTACACATATATCTTTAACATTTGATTATACAACTGTAAATTCTAGATTCTTTGCCTTCCTCCCTCATTGCTCACCCTCACTTGAAGGACAAGCAATTCAATACAGGTTGTACATGTGTAATTACACAGAACATCTCCATAATGGACATGTGGTGAGATACTGATTATATGTCCCTCCTTCCTATCCTTCCCACCCCCTTGTTCTATTCTCTACCCTGTCCTTGTCCTTTACAGAAGTGTGTGTTTCCAGCAATTCTCCCACCCACGCTGCCCTCCCCTTGATAATCCCACCTCTCATCACCATCCCCCGTCAATCCCCTGCTCTTCTGTGTGGCATGACACCCAGCTAAGACTTTATGTCATTATTTCCCTAAGCCAAATTCAATGAGAGTAAGGTTGACCTTTTCCCTTGTGCCTTCCTGTTCTTCCCCTCCATTGTAACAATTGTCCCTTGCCTCTTCTTTATGAGATGATTAACCCTATTCTGTCTCTCCCTGTCTCCTCTCATTCTAATACTCTCCCATCTCAGAATTTCACCTTTTAATGTATCATCCCTTCCTATTCAATTGATCCTGTGCCCCCTATGTACATATATATACATATATTCTGATATGTATTCATACGAATATGTAAACCTCCTATATAGACATGTGAGTATGTACATGTACATATATACATTTGTATTCCCTTCATTTATCCTCATACTGAGAAAAGTTTCATAAGTTACAATTATCATTTTTCCATGTTAGCATGCAAATAGTTCAACTTCTTGTCTCTGAGTGTCAAATTTTCTGTTCAGTTCCATACTTTTCAGCAAGAATGTTTGAAAATCCTCCACCTCACTGAATGACCATATTTTCCCCTGGAACATTATACTCAATTTTTCTGGGTAGGTGATTCTTGGTTTTCATCCTAGCTCCCTTGATGTCTGGATCTGATATTTCAGGCACTTCAATTCCCTTAACATAGAAGCTGCTAGATCCTGAGTTATCCTAATTGCGTTTCCACAATATTCAAGTTATTTCTTCTTGGCAGCTCGTAATATTTTCTCCTTCATCTGGGGACTCTGGAATCTGGCTATAACATTCCTAAGAGTTTTCTTTTGAGGATCTTTTTCAGGATGTGATTGGTGAATTCTTTCAGTTTCCATTTTGCCATCTGGTTCTAACCTGGCAGGGCAAATTTTTATTGAGAATTTTTTGAAGGATGCTTTCTAAGTTCTTTTTTTATCATGGCATTCAGGTAGTCCAATAAATTTTAAATTATCTCTCCTGGATCTATTTTCCAGGTCAATGGTTATTTGAAGGAGATATTTCACACTGCCATCTATTTTTTCACTTGTTTGGTTTCTGATGAAGTCATTTGCTTCCATTTCCTCCCCTCTAAGACTGAAGGAATTGTTCTCTTCAGAAAGCCTTTGAGATTCTTTTTCCATTTGGAAAATTTGGCTTTTTAAGCCATTCTTCACCTCATTGGCTTTTTGGACCTCTTTTGCCATTTGAGTTAATCTATTTTTAAGGTGTTATTTTCTTCAGTTAGGTTGTTGACTCTCTTTTCACAATTTTCTTCCATCATTCTCATTTCTCTTCCCAGTTTTCCCTTCACTTCCCTTATTTGGTTTTTAAAATCCTTCTTAAGCTGCTGTATTGCTTGAAGGCAGTCTTCATGTTTCCTGGAAGCTTTCGGTGAGGGAGTTCTGACTGTGTTGTCTTCCTCCCGTTCCATGCTTTGATCCTTTTTGTCTCCAAAGAAGGAATTTAGAGTTTGATTGCTATTCTTATGTTGCTTCCTTTGCCTGCTCATGTTGCCAGTGAATTACTTGACTTTTTAGCTCTGTGGAGCTCTGCCTCCAGAGAGGAAAGCTCTGTCCTAAATTGCTGGAGTTTTTGCAGATGCTGGAGCTATTAGGAGGCTGCTGCAGCCACCACCAGCTTTGGTCACTGAAAACACACCCCAGGACCAATACTCAAGTCCATAATTTGGATCCAAGCCTCTCAACACAAGAACACTTATCCTCTGAATGATTTCTTGCCCCGCCCCCCTGCAATCTGTAGGCTGGGAGCTCTGAGGCAGCTACGTTGAAGCTGCTGAGGGCTCCTAATTCTGCTGCTTCCTTGCCCTGGAAGCAGTTTGTTCAGACAGCTTTTCTCCCCCACATTTAGCTGACTTCCACTGACCTTTCACTTAGTCCTTTTGTCTTATGGGTTGATAATTCTGGAAATCCCCACAGCTGCCACTGATCCACTCTCCTGAAGCTCCAGCTGTGGATTGCCCTGTTGGCCCCTAGGCCAAGCAGCATTTTCAGGCCAGGCTGGTTTAGGCTCCAATCTAGCTGTGATGAGCCCTTCCTGTCCCACCTGCTGAGCTCCCTTCAGCAGCAGATGTGTTTTTCTGTAATTTTATTTGTTCTGGAGCCCTAACATTTATTTAGAGTTATATTTTATGGGTTTTTGAATTGGTTGTAGAGGAGCTGCAGAATTTTCC
Organism: Pseudocheirus occidentalis; assembly: GCA_028646575.1. NCBI lineage: Eukaryota > Metazoa > Chordata > Mammalia > Diprotodontia > Pseudocheiridae > Pseudocheirus > Pseudocheirus occidentalis. The sequence goes on along the minus strand of CM053595.1, from coordinate 116,073,076 downwards.
TTCTTCTACATTACCATATTGTCTCCACCCCCTTCTTTTAAAAAAATCAGGCCACATGCCATTCTCTTATTGTGTGATATTGCTGCAATTTTCTATAGTCTTTCAAACACCACTCTCAGCAATCACATCTGCATGTTCATTTAGAACCTGAGGATGTAGTTAATTTAAAGTCAGAAGGACTTGAGTTCAAATCCAGCCTCAGACACTGACTAACTTTGTGGCCCTGGGCCACCTTTTGTCCACCTCAACTTCTACACCTACCAAATAGCAATAATAATAAGTGCTTTGCAGGGATGTTCAAACTTTCTTGTTAGTATTTTTATAATAATTATAATTTCCATTTTAAAAGTCAGAAAAAAACTGCTTAGCAAAACAAAAGAGGCATTGTGAGTTTTTGCCTCATTTTTATATTCAGTTATAACTAGTCCATCTATTCTAAGTAAAAGTCCTACCACTTCTTTGTTGATCTTTGTCCCCTCCTCATCTGGATTTTAAAAGTATGTTTTATTTTTTCCAATTACAAGTTATCTCACAAAAAACAGGAATGAAAGAGCTTTTACTGGTCTGTGAAAACGGGGTAAATTTGTGGAGGGGAGATCTTGAACTTCACTTTTATCGTAATTGGCTCAATGAGGGAATAACCAACACACTCAGCTGTGTAGAGAAATCTCTCTTACCCTGCAAATGAGGATTTTAAAAGTCCATTAGATTTGTCAGTCAATGGATTTTTGGTGAGTAAGAGAAACGTCATTTAAAGTTACTGTAGATATCATAAAATATTTGGAAATCTACCTGCCAAAACAAACCCAGGACCTTTATGAACACAACTACAAAACACTTTTCACACAAATAAAATCAGATCTCACTAACTGGAAAAACATCAATTGCTCATGGCTGGGTAAAGCTGATATAATAAAAATTACAATTTTCCCTAAATTAAATTACATATTTAATGCCATACCAATCAATCTACCAAAAATTACTTAATAGAACTAGAAAAAGATAGTGGCAAAAATCATTTGAAAGGACAAAAAGTCCAGAATATCAAGGCAATTAATGAAAAGAAATGTTAGGCAAGGTGGCCCAGCCATACCAGATTTTAATGTATGTTATAAAGCAGCAGTCCTCAAAACCTGGTACTGGCTAAGGAATAGATTAATGGAATAGACTGGGTACAAAAGACTCAGTAGTCAACGACTATAGTAATAAACTGTTTGATAAGCCCAAAGACCCCAGTTTCTGGGTTAAGAATTCACTATTTGACAAAAACTGCTGGGAAAACAGGAATATAGTATGACAGAAACTGGGCATAGATCATTGTCTAACGCCATACACCAAAGTCAAGTCTAAATTGATGCACGATCTAGATATAAAGGCTGATACTGTAAATAATCTGGAGTAGTAAGGAATCATTTACCTGTCAGATTTATGGAGCAGGGAAGACTTTATGACCAAAGAAGAGTTGAAGAGCATTATAAAAAGAAAAATAGATCATCTTGATTACATCAAATCGAAAAGTTTCTGTACAAAGCCAATGTAACTAAGATTAAGAGGGAAGTTGGAAATTGGGAAAGAATATTTAAAACCAGTGTCTCTGATAAAGGCCTCATTTCTAAAATATATAGGGAATTAAATAAAATTTACAAGAATGCCATTCACTCCCCAACTGATAAGTGGTCAAAGGAAATGAACAGGCAATTTTCAGAGGTAGAAATTAAAGATTTCTATAAGTATATGGAAAAATATTCTAAATCACTATTGATTTGAGAAATGCAAATCAAAACAACTTTGAAGTACCACATCTCATCAGTCAGAATGGCTAAGATGACAAAACAGGAAAATGACAAGTGCTGGAGAGGATGTGGAAAAATAGAAACTCTAATGCATTGTTGGTGGAGCTGTGAACTGATACAACCATTCATGGTGGGCAAACTGGAACTATTCTCAAAGAGCTATAAATAATTGCATACCCTTTGACCCAGTAATACCACTTTTGGGGTTGTATCCCAAAGAGATCATAGAAGTGGGAAAAGGACACATATGTGCAAAAATACTCATTGCAGCCCTGTTTGTGGTGGCAAAAAAACAGGAAACTTAAGG
>CM053595.1:116059647-116070476 GCA_028646575.1 Pseudocheirus occidentalis | reverse complement strand
TCTCATTGAGTTTGGCTTAGGGAAGAAATGACATAAACACTAAACTGGGCATCATGCCACACAGGAGAATAGGGGACATGGGGATGAGAGGGGGGATGATGGAGGGGAGGGCAGGGTCTGGGGGAGGGATGCTGGAAGCACACAGTTGAAGAAAGGGACAGGGACAGGGTAGAGAACAGAACAAGGTGGGGAGGGATAGGAAGGAGGGACATAATGATCACTGTCACAATATGTCCACTATGAAGGTCATGTACAATAACACATCCACAGTCTGTATTGAATTGCTTGTCCTTCCAGTGGGGGTGGGTGACAAGGGAGGAACCGAAAGAATCTAGAATTTAAAGCTCTGCAATACCTGCGACTAGGAATTAAGATATACAGGGGCTGGGATAGGGAGACCCTCCTGCCCTACCAGAAAGTAAGAGAGCAGATCAGGGGAGGGGCTTTACACTGGGATTGTTGTTTTAGGGTTGGTATAGGAGAAAGATGGGGAGAAAATTTGCAATTCAAAAATCTCATGAAAATGAATGATGTAAACAAGAAAAAAATAAAAAAAATTAGTAAAAAAAATTTGAATGTTCTGTATTTCACTGAATGTCTATTTTCCCCCCTGAAGTATTACTCCAAATTTTGCTGGGTAGGTGATTCTTGATTTTAATCCTACCTCCTTTGTTTCCAGAATATCAAATTTCAAGCCCTTCAGTCTCTTAATGTAGAAGCTGCTAAATTTTGTATTATCTTAATTGTGTTTCCACAATGCTCAAATTGTTTGTCTTGACTGCATATAATATTTTCTCTTTCACCTGAGAACTCTGGAATTTCCCTATAATACTACTTGGAGTTTTCTCTTTGGGGTCTTTTTCAAGAGGTGATGGATTAATTCTTTCAATATCTGTTATACTCTCTGTTTCTAGAATATCAAGGCAGTTTTCCTCCACAGTTTCTTGAAAGATCATGTTTCAGTTCTTTTTTTTGATCATTGCTTTCAGTAATCCAATATTTTTAAAATTTTCTTTCCTGAATCTATTTTCCATGACTGTGGTTTTCCAATGAGATATTTGACATTGCCTTCTATTTTTTCATTTTTTTCTATTTATTTTATAATATCTTGATTTCTCATAAAGTCATTAGCTTCCATTTGCTCCAATCTAATTTTGAAGAAATTATTTTATTCAATGAGCTTTTGTACTTTCTCTTCCATCTGACCAATTCAGCTTTTTAAGGCATTCTCCTCATTGACTTTTTGGATCTCTTTTGCCATTTGAATTAGTCTATTTTAAAGCAATTATTATCTTAACTATTTTTGAGGGGATCTCCTTTAGCAAGCTGTGGACTGTTTTTTATTAATTTTCTTCAATCACTCTCATTTCTCTTCCCAATTTTTCAGCTACTTCTTTTATTTCATTTTCAAAATTCTTCTTGAACTCCTCCATGACCTGCAATCAGTTCATATTATCCTCAGAGGCTTTTGATGCAAGAGTTTTTAATTTTTTGTCTTCTTCTGGTTCTATGTTTAGATCATGTTTGTCACCAAGGAGTAATTCTATAGTCTGACTTGTTTTCCTCTTTTCCCAGTTAATTACTTGACTTTTGAGGTCCTTGCCACATTGGAATTCTGCCTCCAGAGTAAAAAGTGCTGTGTCCTAAATTTCAGCAGTTTTGTGCAGCTACTGTCAGAGGTTCTTCTAGGCATCTGTCCTTGAACTGTAAGGAGGATTCCCTCTACACAACCAACACAAGGTCTGACATGCTAGCACTCCCCATGTGAAGATTTTCACCCAAGACTGTGACCCAGATCCAAGCAGGGCCAAAGAAGAGAATCCTGCCTTGGTGTCAAAAAAGATGTTCCTGCATTTGCTTCCTGATCAGCTGCTTCATTCACCCCCACTACCTGTGGGCTTGGAGGTCTGGAACCAGCCACCTTTGCAGTGGCTACAGCTACCTCCACCCCTGGAGGCAGGGACTGGACTGCTCTCTTCTCTCACCCAGGTCCAATAGTTTCTTTACTCACCTTTAAACTGACACTGCTGCCAGTGATTCTGTCCCCTGAGGTCTGGTCCAGCTTGTCTCTTCCTCTGGTCTATATCAGCATGGCCCATGTGAAACCGTTCTCTGCTAACAACCTGGTGCCTGACAGGGTTCCTTCCATGGGAGATTTGTTTCTCTCTTGTTTTCTGAGTTCTTTAGCTCGAAAATTTGTTTAGTGTAATTTTTTACAGGTATTGGAGGTAGTTGGGAAGCAATCTAAAGCAAATTCCTGCTATTATTCTGCCATTTTGATTGCTCTCCCTCCTCTCCCCCAACTATTTCTTTAAAAAGATTATGTCATTAAGGACTTCAATAAAGAAAAAGAAGATGCCCTGAGTAAGTGGATTTTCTTATTCATGTGTTCAACTGCTAGGTTTCTGTAAGTGTGTGCTCACCCTCCTCCATGTACATTAAGAGTTCTGGTGATGGTCAACCAGGTTTATTGATGGACAGTTTTATTTTTAGATTTTCTTTACTTTTGATTTGTATTGAATAAAAGGCATAATTTGATTACTGTTGTTCTTGGTTTCTTGATTAGCAAATGTTCATGTTTAATAATTAAAGAGGCATCACTGGCTGATTTCTTCAAATGGGGAATACATAGTTGGGGGGAGTGAGGAGCTATAGTGGAAAACTGTAGGAGCATATCCCTTCCCACCTTCCACATCAGAGCTATTCCAATACCTGGGGAGTTGAGTCCTAGCAACCTAGCCACTCCTCTGGTAATACCATCAGCCCCTGTCAGAGTGGATACAGATGGGTGAGCAAGCCAGCCTCAGTCCAGGAATAGAAAGAATTTAAAGAGAATAGGGGGAGGGGGTAGTCACTGCTACACCCAGGCTATAAAATTTAACCTCTAAATGTTGAAATATCCTTGTCCTGAGAGAAGAAACTAAAGGTTTTATCACTTATCATCTGACAGTACATATGAGTGTCCTGTCTTTTTTAAAAGAGATGTAACTTAAACATCTAAGCTTTATTCTGAAAAGGAGGTAGTGATACCTATGCTGGGGTAGATATATTACCTGCTATGAGAACTCCAACTAAAGCCTCAAATCAAGAGTAGCAACAAGGTCCAAAAACTAGTAGATAACATCACCAGCTGCGGGTTAGCAGAAAATGCCCAGAGGCTGTATTGCCAGAGTGTAGGGAACAATAGTCACCAAGGACTATGTTTTAAACATACTTAGCTAGTAGACAATGAATTCCATGTGAGACTGGAAATAATTAAAGACGTTGGAGATAGTATATTGACTTCACCACAAGATATAAATGCCATGCTATACTAGGGCTTCATGGAGCAGCTGGTGGTACAGTGAATAAAGAGCTGGACCTGGAGCCTGGAAAATCATAGTTGATGTAGTAGTTTAAGGTTTACAAAGCACTGATCATGTTATTGGTCCTTACTATAATCCTGGGAGTAAGTAATAGCACAATCCTCATTTGAGATATGAGGAAACTGAGGCTGAGAGAGTTTTAGAAACTTACCAAGGGTCATATAATAAATAAATATCTGACACCAGATTTGAATTCAGACCTTCCTGACTCTACATCCAGCACTCTCCTGTACCACCACCTGTACCACCTATTTCTGATATATCTGCTGTGAGTAAAATGCTCACTCTTAAAAGGACAATGCTTGTTGTGAAGCCAGGAATGGTTTTTATTAATTTTTAAATTCATACCCTTGAATGAATGGGTATTCCTAAGAGAGTACCTTTGCTTCAGACAAATGCCAGCCTTATATGCCCTGCTTTCAGTTCATGGTTCATAGCCTATCTGAAAAAGACCTAAACCTCATCCCCAGGTGGTTCTCCATTCCTGATTACATTCCTCATTCTCTTTATACCTTGCTTAGTAAAAAAGAACAAGTCATAAATGGTTTTAAAGGCAATCCCCTGAATTGATAGGAGGCCAAATCTAAGATTTTTTAATTTTCCTTTACCACTTACATAAGAAGAGTAAAGAAATTCTTCTCCAGCCTTTGAAGTCTTGGATTTTCTAAAGTATAAGGAATGGTGGCTTTTAGATATGTCGATAAGTAGGCACCCATGTCATAGTTGGGCGTGTGAAGTGTAATCAGCATTTCTAATCCTTTGTTTGCTTGCCTTCCCCAGCAGCTACAAGACTTCTGGCATAGTACATACTTTCTTCTGGTAACCAAAATTCAGTTCTTTTCTTATATCTGTTCTTCTAAATGTAAGTTCTGGGATTATTTTACTCTTTCCACCAATTGTTTATATCATTGGAAAAAAGCAAATGCCAAGTTTAAGGTTAAATGTATTATTACAATTTTCAATTTTTAAAAACAAAATTACATGGATATATTTTGTTTTTTCAAGACAAAAATGTCAACATTTTTCAATGTATCCCTGATCTTTGTCTCCAGACCCCATTACCATATTGAGGGCCATCACTCATATTAAGGACTAGTGAAGGACCACCCTCATAGAAGCCCACTTCTGCAATTAAATCAGCTTAATTCTTATATCTCTTCTTTGGAGTGAAATTTGATAATTACAATTTTGCAATGTTTATTTTCCTTTTGTTGTTGTTGTAATTCTTTCTATTTACAAAGTTTTACTCATTAGGTAAATCATTTTCATAGGTTCTGATTTCTTTCTTTTCTGTACTTGACTTTTAGATATTCCAATGATTCTTAAATTATCTTTCCTTGATCTGTATTTTTAGACCAGTGGTTTTTTCTGTCATATATTTAATATTTTCTTCTCTTTTTTAGCCTTTTGCTTTGTTTTATTATTTCTTAGTTATCTCATGAAGTTATTAGCTTCTCTTGTCCAATTCTAGAATTTAAGGAATTATTAAAGAAGTAACTTCAGTAAGATTTTTTTCTACTTTTTTATTAAGATAATTATTTAATTCCCTTTTTACAACTTTATTACATAGGTCTCATTTCTTTTACAGTCTTTTCCCATTTCTTACCTGCTGTCTTTTAGTTTTTGAAGTCATGTTGTACTTTAAAAAAAATTTCTTTCTCACCTATCCTAGAAATTCTTTCTGGGGTGGTGTCCAGTCTGTATATTTCTTCCAGCCTTTGCTTGTAGAGATTTTTGAGTCATTTTCTTCTGCATTTATGTCTTCAACTGCATTGTCACAAAAGGATCATTTTATGATCAGGTTCCTTTTTCGTTGTGTGCTTGCCTTTTCAGTCTTCCTCTTTTTTAATTCTATGGTGTTTTGGGGGGTTATTTCCATATCGGAACTGGAGGATTTCTGTTCTTGCTTCTCTCCTTTTCTGTCCTGCTACTTTCATAACTCAGCCTGGAAAGCTGTAAGTTTTTAGCACTGCCAAATTGGTACTATCCAGGGAGAGATCTCTTCAGTGACTTCTGAGCTCTATAAGTACCTGACTGAGGTTTGTACAAAAGATTCTACTAATCTCAGTCATTACTAGCCTACTTTCTTCAGTCAGGTTGTTGACTCTCTTTTCATGATTTTCCTGCATCATTTTCATTTCTCTTCCCAATTGTTCCTCCACTTCTCTAATTTGGTTTTCAACATCCTTCTTAAGCTGCCCTATGGCTTCTAGACAGTCTTCATATTTCTTGGAAGGTTTTGGTGCAGAAGTTCTGATTGTGTTGTCTTTCTCCCATTCCTTGCTTTCATCCTTTTTTGTCCCCAAAGAAGGAATCTAAAGTTCAGTTGCTGTTCTTACTTTGCTTCCTTTCCATATGGTAAATTTTTCGAGGTAAATATGAAGTCCATCTCCTCCCCATTTCTTATAGCACAATGGTATTACATTACATTCATATACCACAACTTGTTTAGCCAGTCCTCATTTGATGGACATCCCTGTAACAGTTACTTTAAACAAATTCTAGATCTACATAACTCACAAAATGAGAGAGTGAGGCAAATCTCCAGCTAAGGATAGCCAAGAATGGGGAAATGGAAAGTATATTGCACCAGTCTGCGAGTGGGGTGCAGTAGGGTGGGGGACACGCTGGTACACACAGGGCCAGAGTAGGCTTCAGAACACTGAAAATCATGGACAGATGTGGTGGTTTCCAGGCTTCTCAACGCCCAAATGCCAAAGACATCATAGAAGGTCAGATACAAGGCATGTGGAACCTGTATGGAGTAGGACCACTGTCCAACTATAGTTCAACCCCAGCCATATTGTGGTAGATGTGGCAGCAGTGGAGGTAGCAAGCTGCAGCAACAACAGCTACTGGTAGAGCTTTGCACCCACAGAGAGTCAGGAATCAAGCAGCTAATACAAAACACTTGAAGGGATAGTACACCTGTCCCTACCCCCACCAGAAGGGTAGTCCTACCCTGACAGAGAGTTCAAAAATCAAGTATTTGGCTGGGAAGAGGGGCAAACAGAAGAAAACAATCAGACTATAGATTCTTTCTTTGGTGACAAAGAAGATAAAAATATCTAACCAGAAGACAATAAAGTCAAAACTTGTTCATCAAAAAACTCCAAGAAAAATATGAATTGGTCACAGGTCATGGAAGAGCTCAAAAAGGACTTTGACAATCAAGTAAGAGGGGTGGCTAGGTGGCACAGCAAATAGAGCACCAACTCTGGAGTCAGGAGACCCTGCATTCGAATCTGGTCTTAGGCACTTAAAACTAGCCATGTGGTACCTTGGGTAAGTCATTGGGGGGGGGGGAAGATATAAGAGAAGGCAGATTGGGGGAGGGGTAGTCAGAAGGAAATACTTTTTTTTTCTTTTTGGAGGGCAGGTTGGGGTTAAGCGACTTGCCCAAGGTCACATGGCTAGTTTTTCGTGTTAAGTGTCTGAGGCCGGATTTGAACTCAGGTACTCCTGACTCCAGGGCCAGTGCTCTATTCACTGCGCCACCTAGCTGCCCCAGGAAATACTTTTGAAAAGGGACAAGGCTAAAGGAGAAAATAGAATAAGTGTTGGGACAGAAACAGGATGGAAGGAAATATAGTCAGTCATTCACAATATGATTATTATGGAAATGTTTTGCAAAACTACATATGTTATGACTATATTGAATTGCTTGCTTTCTCAGTGAGAGTGGATGGGGAGGGAAGAAGGGAGAGAAATGGAATTTAAAGTTTTAAAAACAAATGTTAAAAATTGTTTTTACATGCAACTGGGAAGTAAGATGCTTTGTCAATGGGGTAAAGAAATCTATCTTATCCTACAAGAAAATGAAGGGGAAGTGGATAAGGGAGTTGCATTGGGTAATAGAGGGGAAGACAGATTAAAGGAAGAGGTAATCACAGTGCATGCTGTCTTGGGGTGGAAAGGAGGGGAGAGATGGAGAGAAAATTTAGAACTCAAAATCTTTTAGAAATGAAATGATCAGGGAAAGCTGCCCTAATGTTCTGGAAGCAGAGGGAAAAATAGAAATGGAAGAAGTTCACTGATCACCTCCTGAAAGAGATTCCCCAAAGGAAAATTCCCAGGAACACTATAGTCAAATTCCAAAGTTCCCAGTACAAGGAGAAGATATTGCATGTGGCCCAAAAGAAACAACTCAAGTATTGTGGAAGCACAATCAGGACAACATAAGTTTTAGCAGTGTCTACATTAAAAGATTGGAGGGTTTGGAATACGATATTCTAGAGGTCAAAGGACCTAGGATTAAAACCAAGAATCACCCACCCAGAAAACTGTGTATAATCCTTCCAGGGAAAAATGGATATTAAATGAAATAGAAAACTTTTAAGTGTTCTTGATAGACCAGAGTTGAATAGAAAATTTGGCTTTCAAATACAAAACTCAAGAAGCATGAAAAGGTAAATAGAAAAGAGAAATCCTAAAGGTCTTATTATTAAAGTTGAGCTGTTTACATTCCTACCTGGAAAGATCATATTTGGAACTGATGAGACCTTTCTTGGTATTAGGGTAGCTGTAGTAGTTGGAGAGAATATATATATATATATGCATGGAAGTGTGTTTGTGTGTGTTTGTGTGTGTGTGTACATACTCACAGGGTGAGTTGAATATAAAGGGGTGATATCTAAAACAGAAAATTAAAGGGGTCAGAGAGAGGAGTGTACTAGGAAAGGGAGAAAGGGAGATAGAATGGAGGTAAATTATCTCACAAAAAAGACACAAGAAAATGTTTTATGGTAGAGAGGAAGAGGGGGAAAGTGAGAGGGAAAGAGTGAACCTTACTCTCATCACATATGGTATAAGGAGGAAATAACACACACACACACACACACACACACAATCGCTTATGGAAATCTATTTTACACTACAGGAAAGCAGGGGAGAAGGGAATAAGATAGGGGGTTTGATAGAAAAAAGGGAAGATTTGGGGTAAGTGATAAAAAGAAGCAAGGACTTTTGAGGAGGGACAGGGTCAAAAGACAGAATAGAATAAAAAGGAAAGGGAGTATGTTAGGATGGAAGGAAATATAGCTAGTCTTTCACAACATGACTATTTTGGAAGTGTTTTGAATGACTACACATGTATAACCTATATTGAATTGCTTACCTTCTCAAAGAGGGTAGGTGGAGATGGAGAGAGGGGGAGGATTTGCAAATCAAAGTTTTGGAAACAAATGTTTAAAATTATTTTTACAGGCAACTGAGAAATATTATATACAGTTAATGGGATATAGAAATCTATCTTGCCCTAAAGGAAAATAGAAAGGGGAGGTGCTAAGAAAAGGGGAGAAGGGTTATAGGAGGAAGGAGTAATTAGAATGTATGCTGTCTTGGGGAAGGGAGAGGTGAGATGGGAGAGATGGTAAGTAAATTTGGAACTCAATCTTGTGGAAGTTAATGTTGAAAACTAAAAAGAAATAATTTTTAAGTCTTCAAGAGAAAAATAGTAAACTGTCAACAACCATACAAAGGAATGCTCTACATTACTAATATAACCAGAAATGATCACAGTAGACAGCATAGTTGGGCTGAGGAGTGCTTTCCCTCCTCTGAACTGGAAAGAGCAAGTGATGTTTTGTCGATCACTAGATCATGCCTTTTCTTTTACCTTGCTTGGTTCAGGACTGTAGCTTTGTATTTAGTAACAGCTCTCTCCCAAACACTCCTCTCTTTAGTGAAAGATGAGGACTTTCATGGGTCATCTATATTTAAGGTGACCAGGCTGTCACAGAGCTTGCATGGTTTTGCATGCTCCTGCAATGGCATATATCTAAATCCATTCCATTCATTACTATTTAGAGAAATTATTAATGTGGGCTATTAATAACAATCACCACAATAAGAACCTTTAAAATACAAATAGTTAATCAAGTCCTCACTTAGGGAAACCTCTAACATTAGGTCAGGTACAAGGATATCAATTTTATTTCTATTCTATGTATTTAAACTGGCCACTTGGGTCCAGCATTCCTACTTTCCAACATAGAAGAAATAAAGGTGAGGTAAGCCCTCACCTCTTCTGATCTTTCCTTTTACTGTCAAAGACGCCAACATTTCCTTGTCACCAAGGCTAGGTGTCAACTAGCAGTTATCTTTGAGTCTTTTGGAGTCTCCATATTCTGCTCATGTCCCAAAGTTAATCTGTTGCCAAGGCCTGTCAACATTACATTTGCTGCATTTCTTCATATGAATCCTTATCTCCTCTGATACTGTTACAACCTTGGTCACTTCACACTTGCAATATCACAATAAACTGCTATTTGGTTTACCTGCTACAAGTCTCCCCTAACATCAGTCCATGCTCTACTTGGCTTTTAAAGTAAAGACTGTGAAGTAGTAATGAAATTTAAAGATCCACCTGTATTGGATTGGTTTTCATGTTGAGTGTTAAAACCCAGAGCTAGTCAATCTCACTTGTGGGATGGACTTGTTGGCATGAAGAGAGTAGGCTGAACTGGGAGGAACTGGTGCTGTGAATTTAGAGAGCAGCCCAAGCATAGAGAAGGCACAAGCAGAGGAGACCAGAAGGACTTTTTGGGTAGCATTATCATGGAGGCAGGGAAAATTGCTGAGGGACAGATTTAATGAGAGAAAGCCTACTGAGGGCCAGTTGGAGCTGCCCAGGACTTTTGAGAACTGCCACCTGGAGCTGTCGAGAACTGAGGAGGCATGGCTGTGATGCTGGTATTTTGTCTCTCTCCCTTTTTTTAAGTATAATTTTTAAAAATTTGTTTTCTTGTTTACGTCATTAATTTTCACGAGATTTTTGAATTACAAATTTTCTCCCTGTCTTTCCCCTGCTCCAACCCTAAAAACAGCAATCCCTCTGTAAAGCCCCTCCCTTGATCTGCTCTCTAATTTTCTGGTAGGGCAGGGAGGCTTTCCCTGCCCCAGCCCTTGTATATCATAATTCCTACTTGCAGGTATTGTAGAACTTTAAATTCTCAATTCTTTTGATTCCTCCCTTTCACCTACCCCCACTGGAAGGACAATCAATTCAATACAGGCTGTGGATGTGTGATTATACAGGACATCTTCATAGTTGACATATTGTGACAGTGATCATATGTCCCTCCTTCCTATCCCTTTTCCCTTGTTCTGTTCTCTACCCTGTCCCTCTCCCTTTACTGAAGTGTGCACTTCCAGCATCCCTTCCCTAGACCCTGGCCTCCCTTCCATTATCCCCCCTCTCATCCTCATGCCCCCTACTCTCCTGTGTGGCATGATGCACAGTTTAGAGTTTATGCCATTTCTTCCCTATGCCAAATTCAATGAGAGTAATTGTAAGTAAAGTTGTAACACTTAACCCTTCCCTCTTCTATCTGGGATGGTTAACCCCATTTTGCCTCTCCCTGTCTCCTCTCATTCTAGTCCTCTCCCACCTCAGAATTTCACCTTTTACAGTATCATCCCTTTGTATTCAGTTCATCCTATACCCTCTATATACACATATAC
>CM053595.1:116048045-116059547 GCA_028646575.1 Pseudocheirus occidentalis | reverse complement strand
AGAAAAGTTTCATAAGTTACTATTATCGTTTTTCCATATTGGCATGTAAATAATTCAAATTTGACAAGTTCCTTATGATGTATTTCCCACGTTTACCTTCTCATGCTTTTTGTGTTTGTCAAATTTTCTGTTCAGTACTGTTTTTTTCAGCAAGAATGCTTTAAAGTCCTCCACCACATTGAATGACCATATTTTCCTCTGGAATAGTATGCTCACTTTTGCTGGGTAGTTGATTCTTGGTTTTAATCCCAGCTCCTTTGATCTTCAAAATATCGTATTCCAGGCCCTGTGATCCTTCAGTGTAGAAGCTGCCAGATCCTGGGTTATCCTGATAGTGCTTCCACAGTATTCAAATGGTTTTCTCTTGGCAACTTGCAATATTTTCTCCTTTAACTGCATATTCTGGAACCTGGCAATAACATTTCTAGGAGTTTTCTTTTGGGGATCTTTTTGAAGAGTTAATCGGTGAATTCTTTCAAGTTCTATTTTGCCCTCTGATTCGAAAACATCAGGGCAATTTTCTTTGAGGATCTCCTGAAGGATGCTTTCCAAGTTCTTTTACTGGCCATGTATTTCAGGTAGACCAATAATTTTCAAATTGTCTCCCCTGGATCTATTTTCCAGGTCAGTGGTTTTTTCAAGGAGATATTTCACATTGCTTTCTATTTTTTTCATTTCTTTGTAACTGTTTAATAGTATCTTGGTTTCTCATAAAGTCATTATCTTCTACTTGCTCCACTCTAATTCTGAAGGAATTATTCTCTGCAGAATGCTTTTGAGATTCTTTTTTCCATCTGGCAAATTCTACTTTTTAAGGCATTCTTCTCCTAATTGGCTTTCTAGGCCCCTTTTGCCATTTGAGTTAATCTATTTTTTAAAGTGTTGTTTTCTTCAATCAGGTTGTTGACTCTCTTTTCATGATTTTCTCACATCATTCTCATTTCTCTTTCCAATTTTTCCTCCAGTTCTCTTATTTGGTTTTCAAAGTCTTTTTTTTTAGTTTATCTATTGCTTCTAAACATTCTTCAAGTGTCTTGGTAGTATTTGGTGTAGGAATTCTGACTGTGTTGTCTTCCTCCCCTTCCATGCTTTGATCCCTTTTGTCCACAAAAAAGGATTCTAGAGTTTTATTGCTGTTCTTATTTTGCTTCCTTTTCCTCATGTTAGCCAGTCAATTAATTTAGATTTGTGGAGCTCTACTTCCAGGGGGGAAAGCTCTGTTACAAATTGCTGGGGTTTTCCCAGCTGCCAGAGGTATAAGGGGGACGTTGCAATTTCCTCAAGCTTTAGCTTGCTGAAAGCACACCCCAGGACCACCACCCAAGACCACAATCCGGATCCAGGCCGCTAAATGCAAGAGCACTTGGCCCTGATCAATTGATTCAGCCCCCCTGTGGAGTCTGCATGCCAGCGTCTCTGAAGCAGCCCATTGGGGGCACCACTGGTTACAGCAGTTCCCTTCCTCCACTGCTTCCTTGTCCCGGGGTCCAGATTTGCCGAATTCTTCCCTGGAAATTAGTTTGAAAGCTTCCGTCACTTTCACTCACCTTTCTTAATCCTTATTGTTTCTGATTTAACAGATGTGAAGATGGCTGCTGTAGATCTGTTCTGCACAGTAGACTCACACTGCAGCTTGGGAGGCTGGGCTCCTCCTGACTGCCCTGAGGCCTGTCCAGGGTTAAGGTTTTTCGCTGGGCTGGCCACAGCTCCCAGCCTGCAGGCCTGCACAATGAGCCCTGGTAGATGTGGAGATGCTGGAGGCTGTAGATTGTCTCTCTAGTAGACTGGCTGCAGCTCCACTCTGCTCCTCCGAGCCGCCCTGGGGCCTGGCCTGGCCTTCTTTCTGTTTCAGGCTGGGCTGGCCTCAGCTCCCGTCCTGCTGCAATGAGCCTCTACTGCCAAGCTGCCTTCAGCAAGAGATGTGTTTTCTGTATTTTTGTGAGTTTGAGTGCCCTAGCATTTGTCTGGGGTCATCCTTTATGGGTATTAAGCTTGCAGCTTCTACACTGCCATCTTGGCTCCACCCCCTGATGGCACCCCTGTCTGTCTCTTTTAATGTTGTTTTGCCAAATTCGTCTGCTGATGAAGGCCAGTGCTGCTGTTGTAGAGGTCCTGGAATCTTGCTGTTGCTTCAGAATCCCTGAAGCAGGATTTTCTTATTGTATGTTTACAGAAATCCTGAAAGAGGGTCTTGATGATGTTTCAGGGGTTCTGCAACTGTTCAGCAGGCAGAGAGTGAATTAATGAGGGCACTGGCAATGTATAACGTTGCTTTGTTAAGCTTTGTCTTCCCAGGAACAGAGATTGCTGAGAACTTGCCTAGTGTCAAGATGAAGGAAGAATCTTTTCTTGGGTTTTCAATGCATTGATGATATGTTAACCTTATTGTAGCTTAAGGGTAGATGGCCTTTTGTGCTTTCCTTCCCCTTTTGAGAAAGTGCTTGGCATTAATGGATATTACTATAATTCAGTTGAGATCCAGGGGTGGGAAACTTTTGACTTTTTGTGCTCTTTGACTGACCAAATGAATGTACTTTGTTTATGATTGGAAAGTAATCTCCATTTGAGAAGAGAACCCTTAACTGATTAAATCAACGTACTATCCAGGAGTGGAATAGTACTTGGATTGAACTGAGAACATACTTGCTAAATGAACGAGTTACACTGTATTTTGATTTTACCTGTTCTGTGAATATTTGGCCTTAACCTGTCACTAGAGACAAAAATGGAGTTTGCTATGCTGGTATTCTGAGCCTTGGAAGCTACCTTTGCTTAGCATTACATGGTGGTTCTGACCATGTCATTACTCCTGCTCAATTATTTTTGCAATTCCCTATCACTTCCTGGATGAGATATAAAATGCCATGTTTGATGTTTGAAGCCATTCTTATCCTATCTAGACCCCATCCCATATCTTTCATGTTCTTTACATTTTCCTCACTGTTTTGTGCTTTTTGACATTTTACTTAGTGTTATGTACTCCTTAATTCACATAAGAGCTACAGCCCATTTCTTTGTTCCATTAATGAGTGACAAGATATTTGAAGATAGCATGTACAATGAATCCCAAGTAAAGAAACTCATAAAACAAGATGCTTATGAGGTCCATTGGTCTTTTAATATGTCTCCCTTGACTACACCATCTTTTCCTCAGACTCACTTAATTAATCCTCTACAGGAGTTGCTATCATAAACTGCCAAATCAGCATTCTCAAAAGTTTTCTTATTTTTATGATACGGAAGAACAACAGCATAACTTACAGACACACTCCTTCCTTCCTCATGATAAAAAAAAAAAACCTCTAGTGTCCAAACCAAAGAAAAACTTCCTTTTGCACAAACGTCATTGCTGTGTGACTTCTGGAGCAATTTCTATATGGCAGAGAGCACTGTCATGTGATGTCTTGGTTGTTACTAATAAAAATAGAGATTCAAATGTAAATGAATATTGGTTCACTTCATACACTGTGAACCGGGAATAAAAATGGGAAATAGTTGATGTTAGATGTGTTTTGGAAACACATGTACTTTGCTGGTGGAGCTGTGAACTTTATTGAAGAGCAATTAAGAATTACGTGCATAGATTGACAAATATAACCACACCATCCTGTTCAAGATATATCACTGCTAGATATATACATCAGGAAAGTTTATGACAGAAATTAATGCCCCAAATAGTGGAAAATATTTGTAATAGTCTCTTTTTGTAATATCAAAGGACTGAAAAGAAAGTAGCTGCCTTTATATTTAGGAATGTCTCATCAGTGAAAGAGGATGCCTTAGGAAATGATGAATGTGATAAATATGGAGAAGTAGATGTAAATCTAGAAAAAGATTGGAAATAAAGTTTTCATAGAGGAAGGGGCAACATGCTAGTTTGAGAGGAAATTTTTTGCCTATCCATCTTTATATAACTCCACAAGAAAACAAAATAAATATGCCAAAATGAATTTTGATTCAAAAAAGAAGAAATTCCCCCACTAGTAATTTTTTTCCAGTTAAAAATAGCCTAAGAATACTGGCATCAAGCTCTGTGGACACTGTGGTGGGGGCTAACCAGGAAAACAGAATGAATTCTGTGGCAGCCATGGCAGGATCAGGAGTGTAGGGCAATTGAGATAGAAGACCAGGGAATGAAACACTGTCGCAAATAAAGAACCCAGAATGCCTCTAAACTAGTACTAAAAGCAAGAACACGGGCCACCTGGCAGTTCTTTCCCAAATTAATTAATTCCAGGTCACGATTTAGGGCCAATTGGAATTAGCAAGTCTTCTAAGAGCACAAGGATCTAGCTGAGTATTGAAATTAAAACATGTTGCAGAAATTTAAGTGGAGAATTCTGAACCCATGATCAAGACAGCAGCTGAGTTATAACCCTTAGCACAACCTGTATGACTGCAGTAAAATAAGTAGAACAAGTGATGAAGATCAGAGGGGAGTCAAATGTTCGGTCACTATGGGATTGCAGAATTTTCAAGTAGGGTAGTATTGACTGAGATTAGTAGAATCTTTTGTATGCCACACATACCAACAGGCCAATTTCCCTAATGAGTATTAATGCAAAAATTTTAAATAAAATATTAACAAGGAGATTATAGGAGTTTATCACAAGGATCATACACTATGAACCAGGGTTAGGGCGTAAAGTGCGGGAACATATTTATACCAGAATGTAGGTTTGGTTCAACATTAGGAGCACTATTACCATGATTGACCACATCAATAACAAAACACACAGAAATCATATGATTACCTCAATAGATCTAGAAAAAAGCTTTTTGATAAAATATAGGCTCCATTCCTATTAAAAACATTATTAAGCATAGAAATAATGGGAAATTTCTGAAAATGCTATGCAATTTTTATCTAGAATAGCAAACACTATCTGTAAAGTGGATAAGCCATACGCCTTCTGAATAAGATCAAGGGCTCAAGCAAGATTGTTCATCATCACAGTGATTATTTAACATTGTACTCAAAATGGAAAAGGAAATTGCAGGAATTGGAATAGGCAATGAGAAAATAAAACTATCATTCTTTGCAAATGATATGATTTACATAGAGAATCGTCAAGAATCAACTAAAAATAAACTACTAAATAATTAATATCTTTTGCAAAGTTATAGGATACAAAATAAACCCACTTAAATCACTAGCATTTCTAAATATCTTCAACAAAGCTCAACAGAAAAAGAAAAATAAAGAAATTCCATTTATAATACCTGTAGACAATATAAAATCATTGAGGGGCTATCTGCCATGAGAGCCACAAGAACTATATGAACAAAGTCATTTTAAAACAACTAGAAAATATCAATTTTTTATGGATTTGCTTACCCAAAATATTAAAAACAATCATGCTTCCTAAATTCATTTACTTATTCAGTGTCATACAAATCAAGTATCCCAAGAATTATTATTGTAAAGCCAGAAAAAAATAATATCAAAATTCACCTAGAAGAACATAAGATCAAGAATATCAAGGGAATTAATTTGATACAAATAAAGGTGCCTAACCCAATCATATCTGAAAACTATCATGCTAATTTAAAAAGAGTGGTGGATCAGTGAAATAGATTAGGTAAATAAAACAGTGTTAAATTATCATAGTAGTATCATGTTTGATAAATCCAAGGAACCAAAATTATGTCATAAAAACTCACTATTTCATCAAAAATTGTGGGAAAGTGGAAAACTATTATGGCAGACAAATATCTCACACAGTCTACCAAGAGCAGATCACAATGGGTATGCAATCCAATCATAAATGGTGATGCAATAAGCATCTTAGGAGTGCAAGAAAAAGATTTCTTACCACATTTTTCCTGGTTCTGCTCTTCTCACTTAGCATCAGGTTGTATATACCTCTCTGGGTAAATATGAAGTCCATATCCTCCCCATTTCTTATAGCACAATAGTATTCCATTACAAATCATATACCACAACTTGTTTTGCCATTCCCCAATTGATCGACATCCCCTTAATTTCCAGTTTTTTGCCACCACAAAGAGAGCTGCAATTAATATTTTTAAAATAAATGTTAAAAGTTTTCTTCACAAACAATGCCTTTACACAAATAAAATAAAATAAAATACTACTAAAAACAAAAAGCAAGAAGAAGTTGGTAGGCAAATACTATTATATTTGCGTTTCAAATATTGTTGAAAACATTTTGATCTCCAAGAAATGTGTGAAATCAGTATCATTCCCCAACATATAAATAATTAACAATGAGCTAAAAATATCTGAAAGGGGGATGTAATCAAGATGGTGGAGTAAAAGCAGGGACTTGCTTGAGCTCTCTCCCAAAGGCCTTCATATATCTGTAAAAATTACTCTCAACAAATTCTAAAGAAATAGAACCTGCAAAATGACAGAGTAAAACAAATTTCCAGCACAAGACAACCTAGAACGTAGACAGGAAATGTTTCTTTCACCAGCCTGAAAGAGGGGAAGAGTTTAGCCCCAAACACAGTAGCATAGACCCGACAAAGTAAATCTGGAACAGGTTTCAGGGTACTGAATCAGTGGCTGCAATGACATTTTTCAGACTTCTCAACCCACAAATACCAAAGACAACTTAGAAGTTCAATAGGAAAGGTCTGTCAGACCTAGGTGAGAGAGGAGCACAGTCCAGCCCCAGCTCCAGTGCTGTGGCAGTAGTAGAAGTAGTGGCTGTTTCTGGAGTTATTGACCCACAGACAGTGGTAGGATCAAGCAGCTGATCAGACTGGGATTGCAAGATCTCTTTGCTGATCACTATCACTGAGGGTTAATTCTCTTGTTTTCCCCAGGCTTGGATCTGGGGAAGAGGTCTGGGAGGCTGTCTTGAGGTGAGGAGGAGTCCTAGTGTGGGGCAGCTTGTGTTGTTGGTAGAGAGGGAATCCTCCCCACAGGTCCAAAGCAGAAAAAAACTGTTGGTTATCAATCACAGATTGGAGCAAAGGCCAGGAGAGGAGTAAACACTGCTCCTTTGTTCATACCACCTTTGAAGAACTGAAAATTTAAAGGTGCTTAGAAGTATCTCTGAAAATTGGACAAACTCCTGAAGTTTGAGACAGTGGACCCTCCACACTGGAAGCAGAGCTCTACCTTCACAAAGAATTTAAAAGTCAAGCAATTGGGTAGGGAAATGAGCAAATAGCAGGGGAAAAAAACCTCAGACTACAGAATCTTACTTTGGTGACAAAAAAGATCAAAACATACAATAAGAAAAAGACAAAAAAGTCAAAGCTCCTACATCTAAAGCTTCCAAAACCTATGAATTGGTTTCAGGACATGAAAGAGCTCAAAAAGGGTTTTGAAAATCAAGTAAGAGAAACAGAGGAAAAATTGGGAAGAAAAACGAGAGTGATGCAAGAAAATCACAAAAAAATGAATCAATTTCTTTAAAAATGACTCTCAAAAATACTGATGAAAATAACACCTTAAAAAATAAACTAACATAGGGGCAAAGACAAGATGGCAGAGTAAAAGAAGGGACTTACTTGAGTTCTTCCCGTAACCACTCCAAATATCTGTAAAAAATGACTTTGCTTTTTTAAAATTGATGTGTTTGTTTACTTTTAATTTACAAGATTCAGTTCCACAATCCATTGAGTTTCAAATATCCTCCTCTCCCTCTCCCCCACTCCCTGACCCATGAAAGTATGCAATCAATTATGAGATCTGGAAATACTTTCACATTGGACATTAGTCTAGTTGTATAGAAGGGTTGTAACCAATGGAGTGAACAAGGGGAAAAAATAAACAAATCAAAACATAGGAAAGAATGATAGCATGTAGATTGCTTCAGTTTGCATTCAAACTCTGTTCTTTCTACATCTTTCTCTGAATGTAGATATCTCCTTCCATCCCAAGACTTGTAGAGTTGTCTTACAACTGTGTGTTGCTGAGAAGAGTCCAGTTTATCAAAGCTGGTTGTCACACATATTATGTGTCTGTGATTATGTACAAATGTTTCCTGGTTCTGCCATTCTCACTTAACATCAGTTTGTACAAGCCTCTCCAAGTAAATATGAAATCCATCTCCTCCCCATTTATTACAGCACAATAGTATTCCATTACATTCATATACCACAAATTATTTTGCGATTCCTCAATTGATGGGCATCCCCTAATTTCCCATTTTTTTGCCACCACAAAGAGAGCTGCAATAAATATTTTTGTACATATGGGTCTTCATCGCTTTACTATGATCTCTTTGGAATATAATCCCAGAACTGGTATTACCGGGTCAAATGGTATGCAATTATTTATACCCTTTGGCCATAGTTCCAGAGTTCTCTCCAGAATGGTTGTATCAGTTCACAGGTCCACCAACAATGCATTAGTGTTCCAATTTTTCCACATTTGTCACTTTCAAGCATTAGTCATTTTCCTGTTTTGTCATCTTAGCCAATCTGACGGGTGAAATGTCATACCTCAAATTTATTTTGATTTGCATTTATCAAATCAATAGTGATTTAGAGCATTTTTCATATGCTTATAGATATTTTTAATTTCTACCCCTGAAAATTGCCTGTTCATATCCTTTGATCATTTATCAATTGGGGAATGACTTGGATTCTTACAGATTTTACTTAAATCCCTGTATATTTTAGAAATGAGCCTTTATCAGAGACACTGGTTGTAAAAATTCTTTCCCAGTTTCCCACTACCTTCTTAATCTTGGTTGTATTGGCTTTGTTTGTACAGAAACTTTTCAACTTAATGTAATCAAGATTATCCATTTTGCTTTTTATAATGCTCTCCAACTGTTCTTTGGTCATAAAGCCTTCCCTACTCCATAAATCTGACAGATAAACTATTCCTTGCTTCCCCATATTACTTACAATATCAGCCTTTATACCTAGATCATGTACCCATTTAGACTTGATTTTGATGTACAGCGTTAGATGATGGTCTATACCCAGTTTCTGCCATACTATATTCCAGTTTTCCCAACAGTATTTGTCAATTAGTGAGTTCTTTTCCCAAAAACTGGGATCTTTGGTCTTATAAAACAATATATTATTATAATTGTTGACTAATGAGTCTTTTGTACCCATTCTATTCCATTGATCTACTACTCTATTCCTCAGCCAGTACCAAGCAGTTTCATTGTTGCTTTATAATAGAAATTAAAATCTAGCATGGCTATTCCAGCTTCCCTAGCATATCTTTTCATTGATGACCTTGATATTCTGGATATTTTGTTCTTCCAAATGAATTTTGTCACTATTTTTTCTAGCTGTATAAAGTTATATTTTGATAGATTGATTGGTATGGCACTTAATATGTAACTTAATTTAGGTAAAATTGTCATTTTTATTGTATTAGCTTGACTCAACAATGAGCAATTGATGCTTTTCCAATTAGTTAGATCTGATTTTATTTGTCTGAAAAGTGTTCATAGTTGTGTTCACATAGGTACTGGGTTTCTTTTGGCAGGCAGATTCTCAAATATTTTATAATGTCAACAGTAACTTTAAATGGGGTTTCCCTTTCTATCTCTTGCTATTGGACTTTGTTAGAAATATATAGGAATGTTGAGGATTTATGTAGGTTTATTTTATATCCTGCAACTTTGCTAAATTTATTTATTGTCTCAAGAAGATTTTGACTTGATTCTCCAGGATTCTCCAAGTATATCATCATATCATCTGCAAAGAGTGATAGCTTAGTCTCTTCTTTGCCTAATTTGATTCCTTTGATTTCCTTTTCTTCCCTAATTGCTACTGCTAACATTTCTAGTACCAGATTGAATAAGAGGGTTGATAGTGAACATCCTTGTTTCGCCCCTGATCTTGTTGGAAATGATTCTAGTTTATCTCCATTACATATAATACTGGCTGATGGCTTTAAATAGATCCTACCTATTATTCGATGGAAAACTCCATTTATTCCTACAATTTATAGTGTCTTAATAGGAGTGGATATTCTATTTTGTCAAAAGCTTTTTCTGCATCTATTGAGATCATCATATGGTTTCTACTACTTTTGTTGTTGATGTGATTGATTACAGTGATATTTTTCCTGATATTGAACCACCCTTCATTCTTGGGATAAATTCTGCTTGATCAAAGTGTATTCTTGTGAGGATTTGCTGTAGTCTTCTTGGTAATATTTTATTTTAAATGCTTGTATCTATATTCATTGTAGAAATTGGCCTGTAGTTTTCATTCTTTGTTTTGTCTCTTCCTCATTTAGATATCAGTACCATATTTGTCTCCTTCTCCAATTTTCCTGAATAATTTGTAAATTATTGGAGTCAATTGTTCTTTAAATTTTTAGTACAGTTTACTAGAACAAAACATCTGGCCCTAGATATTTTTTACTAGGAGTTCATTGATGGCCTTTCAATTACTTTTTCTGAGATGAGGTCATTTAAGTAGTTTACTTCCTCTTTATTTAGTCCAGGCAACTTGTATTTTTGTAAATATTCATCCATTTCACTAAGATTGTCATATTTATGTGCATACAATTGGGCAAAATGATTTCTAATTATTCTTTTAATTTCCTCTTCATTGGAGGTAGATTCCCCCTTTTCATTTTTCATATTCATAATTTGGTTTTCTTCTTTCTTTTTTTTCATGTTGGCTAAAGGCCTAAAATTTTATTGGATTTTCATAATACCAACTCTTAGTTTTAGTTATTCAATAGTTTTCTTGAATTCAATTTTATTAATATCTCCTTTGGTTCTCATTATTTCTAATTTAGTATTTAATTGAGGATTTTCAGTTTGTTCTTTTTCTAGCTTTTTCAATTGTATTCCCAATACATTGATCTCCATTGTCTCTTATTTATTCATATATGCATTCAGAGATATAAAACTTCCCATAATAACTGCTTTTGCTGAATCCCACAAATTTTGGTATGTTGTGTTATTATTTTCATTCTTTTCAATTAAGTTCCTGATTGTTTTTGATCATTTCTTGTTTCACCCCTTCATTCTTTAGGATTCAGCTGTTTAGTTTCTTATTAGTTTTTTATCTATCTTTCCATGGCCTTGTATTACATATATTTTTTATTTAATCATGATCTGAGAAGGATGCATTTAATATTTCTGGCTTTCTGCACATAATTGTCAGGTTTTTATGCCCTAGTATATGGTAATTTTTTGTGTATGTGCCACTTACCAATGAAGAGAAGGTATATTCCTTTTGATCCCCATTCAATTTTCTCCAGAGTTCTACCATATCCATATTATCTAAGATTCTATTTACCTCTTTACCTTTTTTCTTGTTTGTTTTGAGGTTACATTTATCAGTCTCAGAGAGGAGGAGATTGAAGTTCCCCAATAGTATAGTTCTGGCATCGATTTCTTCCTCTAGCATCCTTAATTTCTCCTTAAGGAATGCAGATGCTACTACGCCAAGATGGCGGCGTAGAAGCAGCAAGGTCCCGCAGCTCCCACACCACCACCCTAAACACCCAGAAAATACGAGCCCAGACAAAGTCTAGGAAAGTCTAGGACTCTCAGACTCACACAAAAATCCAGAGAACACACCTCTCGCTGA
>CM053595.1:116026366-116047545 GCA_028646575.1 Pseudocheirus occidentalis | reverse complement strand
AGGGGCAGGGAGGAGCTCCCTACCCTGCTGGAAAGCTAGAGAGGTGTTGGAGGTGGGCATAAAAGGGAACAGATTGTGGGAGGGGTCTTACAGTGTGATCAATGTTCTGGGCTGGGGGGTAGGGACAAAAAGGGGAGAAAATTTGTAACTCAAAACCTTGTGGAAATGAATGATGTAACCAAGAAAATAAATTAAAATTTTAAAAAAAAATAAAATAAAATAAAAAAAAATATTTGCTTGCCTCTTTTATGTGAGATAATTTACCCCACTCTACGTTTCCCTTTCCAGCTCTCCCAGTACATTCCTTTCTCACCTTTTAATTTTATATTTTAGATATCATCACCTTATATTCAATTCACCCTGTGCCCTCTTTCTATTAATAAGTCCCTTATAAATTCTTTTTCCTGTTTATCTTTTCATCCTTCCCTCATGTCTTGTATTTTACTGTCAAATTTTCTATTCATATCTGGTCTTTTCATCAAGAATGCTTTAAAGTCTTCTATTTCATTGAATATACGTTTTTTCCCCTGAATAATTGTACTAATTGGGATGGTAGGTGGCACTGTGAATAGAGCACTAGCCCTGGAGTCAGGAGGATCTGAGTTCAAATTCTGCCTCAAATACTTAACACTTACTAGCTGTGTGACCTTGAGCTAGTCACTCAACCCCAATTACCTTGCCCCCTTCCTCCAAAAAAACCAATTATACTAATTTTGTGGGATGGATTATTCTTGGTTTTAATCCTAATTTTTTTTTACCTTTAGAATATTGTATTTCAAGCCCTCCAATCCCTTAATGTAAAAGCTGCTAAAACTTGTGTTATCCTTATTGAGTTGCCACAATAATTGAATTGTTTTTTTCAATGGCTTGCCATATTTTCTTCTTGACCTGTGAACTCTTGAATTTTTCTAGAATATTCTTGGAAGTTTTCCTTTTGGGATTTCTTTTAAGAGGTAATTCATGGACTCACTCACTTTCAACTTTACTCTCTGATTCCAGCACATCAGGGAAGTTCTCCTTGATTGTTTCTTGAAAGATGATTGCCTAGGCCCTTTAAAAATTTTTTATGTTTATTTTTACTTTACAACATTCATTTGTACAAGGTTTTGAGTTATAAATTTTCTCTCCATCTTTCCCCTACCCACCAACCAGAAAACAGCAATCCCACTGTATACCCACTCCCCAAATCTGCTCTATCCTCTATCCTCCCCCATTCCCTTTCCAACTTTTCAGAAGGAGAAGATGGATCTTCATATCCCAGTGCCTGTATATATTATTGCCCAGTGCATGTACAAAATAATAATAATAATAATAATTTTTTAAGCATTTGATTTTAAAACTTTGAATTCCCGGTTCTTTCCCTTCTTTCCTTGTCACCCACCCTTACTGGGAAGATAAACAATTCAATATTGGTTGTATAAGTGGACATATTGTGAAAGACTGACTATATTTCCCTCCATCCTATCCTGCCCCTGCTCCATGCCCCTCCATTTGTTCTATTTTCCACTTTGACCCTGTTCCTTTACAGAAGTTTGTGCTTCTAAATACCCTTCTGGCAATGAGATATTTCACATTGCCTTCTATTTTTTTTTCATTTGTTTGGATCTGCTTAATTGTATCCTAATTTCTCAAAAAGTTATTAACTTCCTCACTAACTTTTCTCCCGGAGACTTCCTAATGGTTGGTCGGGGAGAAACTCATGTTGCCCTCCTTTCTGTTTTTTCTTAGCCCAGCGGACCCCTCCACACCTTTATCATGTGTGAGTGCGTCTCTATCCATGTTGGCCAGGCTAGTGTCCAGATTGGCAGTGCCGTTGGGAGCTGTATGGCTTGGAACGTGGTATCCGGTCTGATGGGCAGATGCCAAGTGACAAGACCATTGGGGGAGGAGTTGACTCTTTCAACACCTTCTTCAGTGAAACTGGGGTTGGCAAGCATGTCCCCAGAGCAGTGTTTGTGGACCTGGAACCCACTGTTATTGATGAAGTTAGAACTGGAACCTACTGCCAGCTCTTCCATCCTGAGCAGCTGATCACCAGCAAGGAAGATGCTGCCAATAATTATGCCCTTGGACACTATACAATTGGCAAAGAAATAATTGACATGGTTCTGGATGGAACTTGGAAGCTTACTGATCAGTGCACGGGTCTTCAAAGCTTCTTAGTTTTCCATAGCTTTGGTGGTGGGACTGGCTCGGGTTTCATCTGCTGATGGAACATCTATCTGTCAATTATGGCAAGAAGTCCAAGCTGGAGTTCTCCATTTATCCAGCCCCTCAGGTTTCCACAGCTGTAGTGGAGTCCTACAACTCCATTCTGAGCACTCACACCACCCTGGAGCACTCTGATTGTGCCTTCATGGTAGACAATGAGGCCATCTATGACATCTGTCACAGAAACCTTGACATTGAACACCCAACCTACACCAATCTCAATTGCCTTATTAGCCAAAGTGTGTCCTCATCACTGCCTCTCTCTGATTTGACAGTGCTCTGAATGTTGATCTGACAGAATTCCAGACCAAACTGGTTCCCTATCCCCGTATCCATTTCCCTCTGGCCACTTATGCCCCAGTCATCTCTGCTGAGAAAGCTTACTATGAGCAGCTGACTGTAGCAGAGATCACCAATGCTTGTTTTGAGCCTGCTAAAGTGATGGTGACATGTGACCCTTGCCACAGTAAATACATGGCTTGCTGCCTGCTCTACTGTGCTGACATAGTTCCCAAAGATGTCAATGCTGCTATTGAAACCATCAAGACAAAGCATAGCATCCAGTTTGTGGATTGGTACCCAAATGGCTTCAAGGTTGACATCAATTACCAGCCTCCCACTGTGGTTCCTGGTGGTGACCTGGCCAAGGTAATGCGTGCTGTGTGCATGTTGAGCAACACTACTGCCATTGCTGAGGCCTGGGCCGGCCTGGACCACAAATTTGATCTCGTGTATGCCAAGTGTGCCTTTGTGCACTGGTATGTGGGGGAGGGCATGGAGGAAGGAGAGTTCTCTGAGGCATGGGAGGATATGGATGCCTTGGAGAAGGATTAGGAGGAGGTTGGAGCAGATAGTGCTGATGGGGAAGATGAAAGTGGAGAATATTAATTTGTATGTTATCTTCCTTTATACTAGGTCTGTCTTTTTTCTGTTCTGTGAAAATGTTCTCTGTGGTCATTAAATGTAAATAAAAGTGTGATATTGGAAAAAAAAAAGTTATTAGCTTCAATCTGCTCCACTCTAATTCTGAAGGAATTATTCTCGTCAGTGAGCTTTTGAAATTCTTTTTCCAGCTGGCAAATTAAGCTTTTTAAGGCATTCTTCTCCTCATTGGCTTTTTGGGCCTCTTTTGCCATTTGACTTCACCTATTTTTTAAGGTGTGATTTTCTTCAGTCAGGTTGTTGATTTTCTTTTCATGATTTTCTTGCATCATTCCTCTTCAAATTTTTTTTCCTCCACTTCTCTTAATTCAATTTCAAAATCCTTCTTAAGCTCCTCTGTGGCCTATAACCAATTCATATTTTTCTTGGAAGCTTTTGGTACAGGTTTTCTGACTGTGTTGCCTTCCTCCCATTCCATTCTTTGATCCTTTTTGTCCCCAGAAAAGGAAGCTGAGGTTTGACTGCTGTGTTGCTTTGTTTCCTTTGCTTGCTCATGTTGCCACTCAGTTACTTGACTTTTGAGCTATTTGCCACAGTAGATCTCTGCTTCCAGAGAGGAAAGATTTGTCCCAAATTGCTGTGGTTTTCACAGGGCAGCAGGCATTAGTTGGATGCCCTCTCTGAAGCCCTCACAAGCTCTGGCACCTGGTCACACACCCCAGAACCTCTACCTAAGACAGTGATCCAGATCCATGCAGGTTAAAGCAAGAACAATTGGCCTCTGAATGGTGACGTGGTCCCCATACAATCTGCAGGCCAGGATCTGTGAAGTAGTCCCATTTTGGTGACTCCAGGACCATTGCTCCTCTGCCCCTTCTTGCTTCAGGGGACAGGGGCTGGATCTTGCTCCATCTCCCCTAGTTCCAACAGAGTTCCATTCTGACCTCTCACTTTGTCTTTGACATTTATGGATTGATAATTCTGGAAACCACCCTAGTGGCTGGTGATCTACTCTCCCACAGTCCACTCCAGCCACTGCTGGTCGGGGCCACCCTGCTCACAGAGGCTTGGCTTGGCTCTCAGCACACTGTGATGGATCCTTACTGCTAGGCTGACTTAAGTGGGAGATTTGTTTCTCTCTGACCCTTTTTGGGTTCTGTAGCTCTAAAGTTTATTTACAGTCAAATTTTATAGGTATTTGAGGTGGTTATGGGGGGAGTTGACAGAGTTTACCTGCTTCAATGTCACAATCTCAGCTCAGATCTATTTTTCAGATCAGTTGTTTTTCCAATGAGATATTTCCATTTCTTCTATTTTTTTCTCCTTTTGATTTTGTTTGATTGCTTCTTCATGTCTCATACAGTCATTAATTTCCACTTATCCAATTCTAATTTTTAAGGAGTTATTTTCTTCAGAAACCTTATTTGCCTTATTTTCCATCTGGCAAGCTCTGATTTTGAGGGAGTTGTTGTCTTCTGTAAATGTTGGTACATCCTTTTGCTTTTCTTTGGCTTCCTCTTTCAAACTGCTGACTTTTTAATGATTCACCAACAAGTCTCTCATTTTACTTCCCAATTTCTCTTTGGTCTTTTTAATTTGATTTTAAAATCTGTTTTGAGCTCTCAGGTAGTCCTTTTGGACCTGAGACCAATTCTCCTTTTTATTTGAGGCTTTCTATGTAGGCATTTTGAAATATCTGTCCTCCTCTGCATTTGTGCCTTGATCTTTCCTGGTACTGTTGTGCAGAAAATAAGAGTGAGCTGAGATCAGGGTTCAAGATAAATTTATGTGTTGATTTATTGATTAAGTGTGTGACTACCAGAGTGTTGCCTCAAATTGGTAGTGTCCATTGAAAGCAAGGACACTTGTCCAAAAAAGACTAAAACCAGAAAAACCACAATCAGGGAAGGGAACTAGCAGAAGCTATGATGTACAGAAGCTGAGAAGAGTGATTGGTTAGATCTATAGTTGAGGGCTAATTTGGGAATATGGCCCAAGGTTACAAGGGTATAACCTTCCTGTGACATGGGGGTCCCTCCTAGAACAGGGTGGAGAGCACAGGGTGGAGGGTTGAAGTCAGCTTCCCAGAGCAGGTTGGAAGGTTCCTTGCATAAGGGGGACTGAAATTCCCCAGAACTGGTCAGGGCCATGTTCTGGGTGAAGGGTGTAGAGACCTGCTGGTCTCTACATAAAACAGTCTTGCACCATGATGAACTTTGTACACTTATGCTGATTCAGGAAGAATACATAGAATGCTGATTAGGGAAGGAGAGCTTGAGGGCAATGCCCAGGCATGCCTCAAGCAGTTTTAAGCTATTACAGGGTATAGGATAGAGACAAGGACAGAAATATAAAAGGTGCTTAATGATGGGCCACAAATCAGGTGGTATATAATGACCTGGGATTTGGGTTTGGGTATAACATTACCACAATAACTTTCTAAGGTGAAGTTATTTTTTTTTCTGTTTTATTCCTCACTTTTTTTTAGCCTTTTTATTTCCTTTAGCATTGATCTCTGCTCCTGGGGTGGAAACTGCACTCTCACAAGCTTATTGTATCAGGGGCTACAAGCCCTGACTGCTCATCCTGCACTGTGATGAGTTATAGTGAGCAGGAAAGGGGGAGGACTGGTTCTGCACTGGGGTTGTGGATAAGGTCCTAATGAATTACCTGGTTCCGTGCTAAGGCTGATAGCCTCTAGGGCTAGGAGTTGCTCAATCAGGAACAAAGGGGGGGGCGTGGTCATTCTCCTGGCACAGGACTGAAACCTGGGGAAAGGGTTGTGTTGTGATCAGGCCCCCAAGCATTTCACACACCACCTAATGCATGGTAAAACCTTGGTACTGAACTGGGGCTCTTGGGCTTCAGGTTTTTTCTGGCTACTTCCACTGATGTTGCTGCTGCGGTGGCATGCAGGGTCTCAGATATTGACAGGCAATTTCTTCTGACTTGCTGAGTCAGGGTTTGTTCATGGTTTGCCAAAGTATGGCCTGCCTTGGACTTCACTCCCCTTTTACTTGAGTGAGATAGACTTTTTCCTACCAAGCTTGGCATAAAATTTTTTTGCTGTGTCATTTTTGGTTCTACCACCCCAGAATTCATTGTGAATTTCTATTTTATAGCTGTTTGGATGTACATATGAGAGAGTTCAAGAATTTCCTATTTACTCAACTATATTGGCTTCTGGAAATCCTCATGCTTACTTTTGGCATCCTAATATACAATTTTATTTGTGTAAAAAGTTTTCACTTACTTTTTAATTGAGAATATTTACTTAAACTACATTATTTAATTAAGTATCTTTTCTTAAATAGACATTCTGGGTGAATTAAAAACCAAAGATACTGACAATTGTCAAGATTTGTGTGTTTTTCAATAACTGTGACCTCGCTTGAACCTGAATTAATATATCTAGGAGGATCTGTATACAATTTGGGGTGGAATGCCCCAACTATGCATTATGAGAGCCAGTAATATATCCTTGACGCTAGTTGATATTCAAAAAATCAAGATCTAAAATTGTTTTAAGAGACTTGAATTGTTTCTCAATTTAAATCAGAAGATTCTCAAAAGGTGGCAGAAGTAAGAACTGAAAAAAAAAACCAAGTATGCTTCCTTTCCCCATATGTTACTTGGCTAAATAAAAGCAAGAGTAGGAATAAAACGAAAGAAAGAAATAAAAAACAATAGGATAGGCAAAGAGAAAACAGAGCCATCACTGTTCTTTGATAACACAATGCTTTGCTTAGGATAATCCTACAGAATAAACAATGAAACTTCTTAAGAGAATCAAAAGATAAGTAAAGTGGCAGAACACACTATAAGCCCACATGATTCAACGGAATACTTTTACAGCTATAAAAATATGGAAAAGGAAACAATAAAGAAATAAATATCACTACAAATGGCTCCAAAAAGCATAAAACATCTGGTAGCCAACTGACCCAAGCATTCCCAAGATGCATAGTGATAACAAATCTTAAGTATTTATTAAAGACATTTTTTGTTGTGGTTCAGTTTACTTTCAGTCATACCCAACTCTTCTGACCCAACAAGGGATTTTCTTGATGGAGATGCATTACTGGTTTGACATTTCCTTCTACAGCTCATTAAATAGATAAGGAAACTAAGGCAAAAAAGATTAAATCATTGTAACAGGATCACATACCTAGTCAGTATCTGAAGCCAGGATTAAACTCAGGACGATGAGTGAGAATGACTCATCCACCCAATACCCTTAAAGATGTTGAGAAAATGGAAAAAAAAAACTGGAGGGATATTAAGTATTCATGATTAAGCCTGACAATATGAGAAAAATTAAAATACTCTCTCCGTTTATAGTGATAGTGTTCTTTTTTGTTTCAACTTTTGTTTATTTTCAGTTTACATCATTCATTTCCATGAGATAGTGAGTTACAAATTTTGTCCCTTTTGTTCCCCTGCCCACCACCCCAAAACAGGAATTGCACTGTATACCCCCCAATGTTCTCTCTACTATGTGCACCCCAATCTGCTCTCTACTATGTCCTCCCCCTCTGACTTTCTGGTAGGGCAGGATGGGTCTCTGTACCCCTGTACCTATATATATCTTATTTCTCAGTTGCATGCATATAATAATAATAATAATAATAATAATAATAATAATAATAAATATATTTTTAACATTTGATTTTAGAACTTTAAATTCTAGATTCTTTCCCTTCCTCCCTCATCACCCACCCCCACTGGAAAGACAAGCAATTCAATACAGGCTGTACATGTGTAGTTATGTAGGACATCTCAACAATGGACACATTGTGAAAGACTGACTATATTTCCCTCCTTCCTATTCTGCACCCCACTTGTTCTATTCTCTTCTTTGTCCCTGTCCCTTAATCGAAGTGTGTGCTTCTAACAACCCTCCCCCAAACCTGCCTTCCCCTCCATCATCCCCCCTGTCATTCCCTTCCTCTCCACTCTCCTGTAGGCCAAGATACGCAATTTAGAGTGTATGTCATTCCTTCCTTAAGCCAAATTCAATGAGACTTAAGGTTAACCCATTTCCTTTTGCTTTCCTGTTCTTCCCCTCCATTGTAACAGTTATCCCTAGCCTCTTCTGTATGAGATGATTAACCCTATTCTCTCTTTTCTTGTCTCCTCTCATTCTATTCCTCTCCTACCTCTCAATTTCACCTTTCAAAATATTCTTCCATCCCATTCAATTGATGCTGTGTATATATACAGATACACACACACACATTTATATTCCCTTCAACTATCCTCATATTGAGAAAAGTTTCATAAATTACAAGTAGCATTTTTCCATGTTGGCATGTAAATAGTTCAACTTTGACAAGTTCCTTATGAATTATTTTCCGTATTTACCTTCTCATGCCTGTTGTATTTGGATGTCAAATTTTCTATTCAATTCTGGTTTTTTAATCAGTAATGCTTGGGCATCCTCCACCTCATTGAGTGACCATATTTTCCCCTGGAATATTATACTAAATTTTGCTGGGTAGGTGATTCTTGATTTTAATTCTAGCTCCCTTGATCTCTAGAATTTCATATTCCAGTCCCTTCGATTCCTCAGTATAGAAGCTACTAGATTCTGGGTTATCCTGATTGTTTTTCCACAGTATTCAAATTGTTTCTTTTTGTCCACTTGTATTATTTTCTCCTTGTTCTGGGAACTCTGGAACCTGGCTATAACATTCCTAGTAGTTTTTTGGGGGGATCTTTTTCAAGAGGTGATGGGTAAATTCTTTCAATTTCTATTTTTCCCTCTGGTTCTAAAATATCAGGGTAATATTCCTTGAGAATTTCTTGAAGGATTATTTCTAGGATCTTTTTTTGATCATGGCTTTCAGGTAGTCCCATAATTTTTAAATTGTCTCTCCTGGATATATTTTCTAGGTCAGTGGTTTTTCCAATGAGATATTTCACACAGCCTTCTATTTTTTCATATGTTTGTATCTGTTTAATAGTTTCTTGATTTCTCATAATGTCATTTGCTCCACTCTAATTCTGAAGGAATTATTCTCTTCAGAATGCTTTTGAGATTCTTTTTCCATTTGGCAAATTTGGGTTTTTAAGGCATTCTTCTCCTCATTGGCTTTTTGGGGCCTCTTTTGCCATTTGAGTTCATCTATTTTTTTAAGTGTTATTTCCTTCAGTCAGGTTGTTGACACTCTTTTTATGATTCTTTTGTGTCATTCTCACTTCTCTTCTTGATTTTTCCCTAGCTTCTCTTATTTGGTTTTCAAAATCCTTCTTAAGCTCCTCTATGGATGGTAACCACTCTACATTTTTCTTGGAAACTTTTGGTGCAGGAGTTCTGATTGTGGTTTCTTCCTCCTATTCCATGCTTTCGTACTTTTTGTCCCCCAAAAAGCAATCTAAAGTTGGATTGCTGGGCTTGCTTTGCTTCCTTTGCCTGCTCATCTTGCCAGTCAATTATTTAACTTTTGGGCTCAGTATAACTCTGTTTCCAGAGGGGATAGCTTTGTCCCAAATCACTGGGTTTTCACAGCTGCCAGGGCTATTAGAAGGCCACAGTGTCTTCAGCCTCCACCAGCTTTGGCTCACTGATCACACACCTTAGGACCACCACCTAAGACCACAATCCTGATTCAGGCCAGGTGATCCACTCTCCTGAAAGCTCCAGCTGCATCTTGTTCTGGCCACCCTAGTGCTCCAGTCACAGGCTTATGGGGTGCTGGTCTGGGCTCCCAGTACTCTGTGATGAACTCTTTCCCATCAGCCTGCTGGTTGCCTTTGGTGGGAGATGTGTTACTTTGTAATTTTGTGGGTTCTGGAGCTCTAAAATTTGTTAGAGTCATATTTTGTAGGTATTAGAGGTTATTATGGGGGGGAACCAGGGAATTCTTCTGCTTCTAAGCTGCCATCTTGACTCTGCCCCACCTAAGCAGTAGTCTTCTGACAATCAAATTATTAAAGAAGTATATAGAGCTAAATAAAACACTACCAAAATTCATTTAGAGGGACAAAAACATGAAGAATATAAATTGAAAAAATTAAAGAAGTACACCAGATTATGTTGTAAATCAGCAGATTCTAAACTGTTGGGAGTTTTCATTAAAATTAAAAATAATCAGTGGAACAATAGTAAACTCTTGGTTATAGAGAACTGACATGGAATAAAAGGCCGAAATTTCACCCAATATTCTGACTCAAAGAAAGTTTCCACATGTTCCCTATATGATCATGAACTGAAATTGACTCATAGTGATTATTAATAAGCATCAGCTTTCACTAAGTGCTATTAATATTGACAGGTAGGAATTCTTTCCCTTATATACTTCACATGGTATAGTACATTTTTCAGAATTGGTAGTTAATTTCTTTTTAAATTTTGTTTTCTTTTTAAATTTTAAATTTTTTAATTTTTAGTTTTCAACATTCATTTCCCCATGATTTGTGTTACAATTTTTTCTCCTCATCTTTCCCCTACCACCTCACCCCAAAAGAGGAAGCCTACCAAATACCCCTCAGACCAATATGTTCTCTCTTATATCCTCCCCTTCAACTCCATAACTTTCTAGTAGGGCAAGATGGGTTTCTATATGCCAGAACCTGTATATGTTATTAGACAGTTGTGTGTAAAAAAATAATTTTTAAACATTTGTTTTTAAAAATGAGAATGCCAGATTTTTGTCCCCTTCTTCTCTCTCTATTCACCTTCCCTGGGAAGATGAGCAATTAAATATAGGTTATACATGTGTAGTTACCAAAATCATTTCTATAATTGTTATATTGTTAAAGACTCACTATATATCTTTCCATCCTTTCCCACTCCACACTTATTCTATTTTCTCCTCAGACCCTATCCCTTTTCAAAACTATTTGCTTCTAATGAGCCTCTCCCCTAATCTGACCTCCCTTCTATCTTCTCTTCTTTTATCCCTTACCTGCCTATTTTCCTGTAGGGTATAATTCTCAAAAGAGTGTATATGTTATTCCCTCCTTAAGCCAAATTCAAAGAGAATCAGGTTGTCCCATTCCCTTTCACCTTTCTGTTCTTCCCCTCCATTACAACATTTTTCTCTCGCCTCTTTTATATGAGATAATTTGCCCCAATTTAGTGCTCCCTTCCTTCTTCTCCCAATAAATTTCTCTCTCACTTCTTAATTTTATTTTTTAGACATCATCCCTTCATATTCAACTCATCCTGTGCCCCTTGTCTATGTATGCATGAACTTACAAATGTCCACTCCCATATATTTTTATATACACCTACATCATCCTATCTGTCTATCTGTCTATCTATCTATCTATCTACCCATGAATATTATATATATGTGTGTATGTATACATACATACATACATAAATATATATATATATATATATATATATTCATATATATTCCCTTCAGGTATCCTCTTACTGAGAAATGTCTGATGAGTTACAATTATTGTTTTTCCATGTAGGAATATAAATAGTTTAACTTTAATAAGTTTATTATGATTTCTTTTTCCTGTTTACTGTCTCATGCTTCTCTTGCTTCCTGTATATGAAAGTCAAATTTTCTGTTCAGCTCAGTTTTTTTTCATCAAGAATGCTTGAAAGTCCTGTATTTCATTAAATGACCATATTTTCCCCTCTAGCATTATACTCACTTATTCTGGGTGATTCTTGGTTTTAGTCCCAGCTGCTTTCACCTCCAAAGTATCATATTCCAAGTCCTTTGATCCCTTAATGTAGAAGCTGCTAGATCCTGTGTTATACTGATTGTGTTTTCACAATACTGAAATTGTTTCTCCCTAACTACTTGCAGTATTTTCTCCTTGACCTGGGAACTCAGGAATTTGGCTGTAATATTCCCAGGAGTTTTCCTTTTGGGATCTTTTTCAAGAGGTGATCAGTGAATTATTTCAATTTATATTCTGCCCTCTATTTCTAGACTATCAGGGCAATTTTGCTTGATAATTTCTTTTTCTCATCGTGGCTCACAAATAGACCAATAATTTTGTAATTATCTCTCCTGTCACTAATTTCGAGATCAGTGTTTTTTTCAATGAAATATTTCACATTGCCTCCTATTTTTTTAAATTATTTGGATCTGTTTTATTTTATCTTGATTTCTCATAAAGTCATTAGCTTCCAGTTGCTCCAGTCTAATTCTGAAGGAGTTATTCTATTTAGTGAGTTTTTGAAATTACTCCAACCTCTGGCAAATTCAGCTTTTTAAAGCAGTCTTATCCTCATTGGCTTTTTGGACCTCTTTTGCTGTTTGAGTTAGTCTATTTTTAAAAAATAACTTTGATATTTATTTTTAGTTTACATCATTAATTTCCACAAGTAACAAATTTTCTCTCTTTCTTTCCCATACCCACTACCCCAAAACAGTGATTCCACTGTATACGCCCGCCCCCAATCTGCTCTCTCCTATGTCCTCCTCCAACCCCCTCTGACTTTCTGGTAGGGCAAGATGGATCTCCATACTCCAATGCTTGTATATCTTATTTCCCAGTTACATGTAATTAATAATAATAATGATGATAATGATAATAATATTATATTTGTAAACATTTGATTTTAAAACTTTAAATTCCAAAGTCTTTCCCTTCCTCCCTTGTCACCCACCCTTACTGGGAAGATACGCAATTCAATGTAGGTTGTATATGTGTAGTTATGCAAACATTTCCATAGTGGATATATTGTGAAAGACTGACTATATTTCTCTCCATGCTATCCTGCCTCCCACTTGTTCTATTCTCTACTTTGTCCCTGTCCCTTTACAAAAGTGCGTGCTTCTAACTACCCTCTCCATCAACCTGCTGTTCCTTCCTTCATCCTCCTTCTCATCCCCTTCCTTCGTACTCTCCTGTAAGGCAAGACACCCAATTTAAATAATATGTCATTCCATCTCTAAGCCAAATTCACCAGGAGTAAGTTTGACCCATCCTCTTTTGCCTTACTGTTCTTCACCTCCATTGTAACAGTTATTCCTTGCCTCTTCTATATGAGATAATTTGCCCCATTCTGTCTCTCCCCATCTCCTCTGTCACCTCTCAATTTCACCATTTAAAAATCATCCCTTCCTATTCAATTGGTCCTATGCCCTCTACGTATACCTGTACGTATATATACACACACTCACATATGTAGTCATGTGCATGACTCTCCTATATAGACCTACATGTATTTATACACATATATTTATATTCCCTTCAAATATTTTCATACTAAGTAAAGTTCAGAAGTTATAATTATCATTTTTCTGTGTAGGAATGTAAATAGTTCAACTTTGATAAGATTCTTATTATTTCTTTTCCATGTTTACCTTCTCCTGCTTCTCTTGTTCTTGTATTTGAATGTCAAATTTTCTCTTCAGTTCTGTTTTATTTTCATCGTGAATCCTTGAAAATCCTCCACCACACTGAATGACCGTATTTTCCCCTGAAACATTATACTCATGTTTCCTGGGTAGGTGAATCTTGGTTTTAATCCTCTCCTTTTGCCTCTTGAATATTGTATTCCAAGCCCTTTTATCCCTTAATGTAGAAGGTGCTAGATCCTGTGTTATCCTGATTGTGTTTCCACAATATTCAAATTGTTTCTTCTTGGCTGCTTGTGATATTTTCTCCTTGATCTGGGACCTCTGGGACCTGGCTATAACATTCCTAGGAGCTTTCTTTTTGGGATCTTTTTCAGGAGGTGATCAGTGAATTCTTTCAATGTCTATTTTGCCCTCTGGTTCTAAAACATCAGGGAAATTTTCCTTGAGAATTTGTCGAAGGATGCTTTCTAAATTCTTCTTTTGATGATGGATTTCAGGAAGTCCAATAATTTTTAAATTGTCTCTCTTGAATCTATTTTCCAGGTCAGTGGTTTTTCCAATGAGATATTTCACATTGCCTTCTATTCTTTCATTTGTTTGCATCTGTTTAATAGTATCTTGATTTCTCATAAAGTTTTTAGCTTCCATTTACTCCAATCTAATTATGAAGAAATTATTAGTCTATTTTTAACGTGATATTTTCTTCAGTCAGGTTGATGAC
This sequence comes from Pseudocheirus occidentalis, assembly GCA_028646575.1. NCBI lineage: Eukaryota > Metazoa > Chordata > Mammalia > Diprotodontia > Pseudocheiridae > Pseudocheirus > Pseudocheirus occidentalis. Next base: position 116,033,448 of record CM053595.1, on the reverse strand, counting down.
TCTCTTTTCATGATTTTCTTTCATCATTATCATTTCTCTTCCCAATTTTTCCTCCATTTCTCTTACTTTGCCACATTTTAACTCTGCTTGAAGAGAGGAGAACTTTGTCCCAAATCTCTGGGGTTTTCACATCGTAAGGAGCTATTGTGTGGCACTGTCTCTACAGCCCCCAGCAGTGTTACCTCACTGGCTACACACCTCAGGACCACCACCCAAGACTCTGATTCAGATCCAGGCAGGTTAAGGCAAGAGTGCTTAGCCTCTGAATGGTCACTAGAGCCCCCCTATAATCTGCAGGCGAACTCTGAAGGAGCCAGCCACATGGAGGTGATTCCAGGCCCCCTATTTTCACTGCTTCTCCCTCTGGGAGCAGAGGCTGGAGCATACCTCCATCCTCCCACCCCCCACCCCCAATTCAGCTGTGATCCACTGACTTTTCACTTTGTCTTTGGCATTTATGGGTTAATAATTATGGAAACTGTCATAAGTGCAACTGGTTCACTCTCCAGAATGCTCCAACTACATCTGGTCCCATCCACCCTTGGGCTAAAACCGCAGGATCACATGGGAATGGGCTCTGCTCCAGCACACTGTGATGGACCCTACCTACTGGGCTACCTTCATCACTTTGTGGGTTCTATAGCTGTAAAATTTGTTTAGAGTCATATTTTATAGTATTTAAGGTGGTTATGGGGGGAGCCATGGAGTTTTCTTGCTTCTACACTGCCATCTTGACTCAGACTCCTTTGAGTTAGTACATTTCTAAGGTGTTTTTGTTTTCTTCAGTGTATTTTTGGGTCTCTTCTAGCAGGCTTTTGACTTGCTTTTCATGATTTTCATGATCATTCTTATTTCTCTTCCCAATTTTTCTTCCATTTCTCCTACTTGATTTTCATAATCCTTCTTGAGTTCCTCCATGGCCTGTAACCAGTTCAAATTTTTCTTGGAGGTTTTTGACACAGGAGTTCTGACTGTGCTGTTTTTCTCCCACTCCATGCCTTGATCTTTTCTGACTCCCAAAAAGGATTATATTGTCTGTTTGCGCTTTTGTTGCTTGCTCATATTGGCAGCCAATTACTTGACTTTTGTGCTCTTTGCCATGGTAGAGCTTTGTTTCCAGAATGGAGAGAGCTATGTCCCTAATTGCTGGTTTCTTTGCAGCTGCCAGAGATATTACATGAGTGCATGCTCTATAGCCCCCACACATTCTCATTCACTGATGCCCAAGACAGTGATCCAGATAAAAGCAGGTCAAAGCAAGAGTGATTACCCTCCAAATGTTCTCTTGGGCCCCCTACAATCTATAGGCTAGAAGATCCAGAAGCAGCAACATGGCTGCGGCTGCAGCCACAATACCTTTTCCACTTCTCACCCTGGTGGTAGTGGCAGGACTGGATTTTCCCTGTTCCAACAAAGTTACACATTGATCTTTTACTTTGTCTTTGGCATTTGTGGATTGAGAAGTCTGGAACCTGCTACAGCTGCAAGTGATTTAGTCTAGGGAAGTCTGCTCCAGACACTGTTGGTTAGGGCTAACCTAGGGCTAAAACTGCAGCTCAGCCAGGACTGTGCTCTGCTCCCAGTGTGTTGGGATGGACCCTTCCTGCCAATCTCCTGGGCTTCCTTCAGTGGGAGATTTGTTTCTCTCTTTTGCTTTATGGGTTCTGTTCCTCTAAAGTTTGTTTAGAGTCATTTTTTACATGTATTAGAGGAGGTGGAAGCCAGAGCCACATGGGAATCCGGTTTCTACGCCTCCATCTTGGCTCTGCCTAATTCTTAGCTAAATTCTAGATCACAGACAGATAATAGAATAGAAAGAAAACTATAAAGCAATACCCTTACTGAATATAATATAAAAGTTTAAATAAAATATTAATAAGTAGGTTATAGCACTAGTTCAAAAACATTACCCACTATGAAAAGATTGAATCTATACTAAGAATTCAGGTTTGGTTTTATTATGAGGAAAGCTATGGGAATAATAGGCCATATTAGTAACCAAGAAAATTAAAATCATAAGACCATATCAGTAGATGCATAAATATTTATTTTAAAAAATCCTCCATGTCTATATTAAAAAATCACTAAAAAGTATAAGAAATAAGGAAACTTTTTAATATGGTAAGTAATAGCTATTCATAAATAAAATCTAGCATTATATGGACTGAGGATACACAATGGCCTTTATGATTTGCTAAGAGGTAAAGTGAGGATATCCATCATTTCCACTATTTTTAGTAGAATTTTAGAAATGTGAGATGTAGAAAGAACGTAAGAAAGTAAATTGATAGAATAAGAATAGACAAAGAAACCAAATTATCACTTGTTCACTGTGATATGATGGTTAACACTGGGAACCTTTGATCATCAACTGAAAGAAATTAATGAAAAGAATTATACCTTCAGAGAAGTTGCATGCCATCAGTTTGCAAAAATCATTAGCATATATGTATCCTACAAAACCCAGTAGTGAGAGATAAATCTTATTTTTTAAATGACAAAATATTTTTATAGAAATAAAGACAAATGGGAACAATTGAGAAAAGATTGAAATCTCATCAGAAGGCTGTACAAATTTGAGAAAAAATGTAAGTACTACTTAAATATATACATGTATAAAGTGCTCTTCCAATAAATGAAGAAAGAATTTATGGAAGTTTAAAAAAATTAAAAATTAATTCAGGGAAATTAGATGACAAAAACCTTCAGAGAAAAATTAAAAATAGAAAAGGAGAGACCTAAAAATAATAATTTAAAACTAAACTGCAAATCAGTAACTATCAAGAAAGTTTGGTCTTAGACAAAAGCAAAGAAAGGCTACGGCATGGAATACTTTTGATAAGCAACTTGTAGAATAAAATGAACATAGCAGAGTGTTCAATAACCCCAAATTCCACAAATATTGTGGCAAGGACTCATTATTCTAGCCAAACTGAAAAGCAGTCAGGTAGAAATTAGGCATAGACCAATATTTCCCACCACATCTCAAGAGAAGTTTAAGACATTTACTAGACTTAGATGTAGAAAGTAACATCATTTAAAAAATCAGACAATTGAGGAGCCTATGGATAAGGGAAGATCTTGTGACCAACCAATGGAAAGGAGTCACAGAAAAAAGGATTGTTTTCATTAGTTATACTCTTTTAATTAGTTATAACTAAAAGCCTTTATGTAACTAAATGCAACGTTCTAAAAATTATAAGAGAAATAGTTTACTGGTAAAGAATCTTTCCAGTGAGTTTCTCTGATGAAGTCTCATTTCTAAAAAATATTAGGAACTGATGAGAAATTATAAGAACAACAAACATTACACCATCAATAAATGATCCAAGAAAATGGAACAGACAATGAAGTTGAAGAAATCTGAAGAAATCCTGTTGGTTAATAGTCATATGGGTGAGAAAAGAGATCCAAAATCACAAATAATTCTAGAAGTATAAATTGTAGCATCCTCTGCGGTTTTATCTCTGCCCATCAGATTCTTAAAAATGACCCCAAAAAGGAAAATAGCTAAATGAAAATTGCCTTATTATTGTACAGTTGGTATAGGTATTAACTGTCCATTTTATTCTGCCATTTCAATAAGTCATTTGTAACTATGGCCATAGAGTCACTAAACTACGCATAGTCTTGATATTTTCAGTGGTATAGGGATTTTCTTGGTGAGTAAAGGGCAAAAAGGTTAAAAGGTCCTCCAGCTAGCCAGTTATTTCAAATGATTGCCATGTGAGGTAAACATACAGGTTAGTGGAATGTTGGGGTATAGAAATGAATGGAGTATGTTACAATGTTTATTAAAGGAAAACAATAGGAAAGGAAATTGAGGCAAGAGCAAAGCTTCTCCTGCTCTTTTCTTGGAGTCTCTATCATTCCTCAAAGGATAACCAGGACCTTTACCTCAGTTCTTCTGTTCCTAGATCCCTGGTCCTTCTCCATCTCTCTCTTGCCTGCTAGAGATACTTTCTCTTTTTGCCTATGGCCCTTCTGCCACTCACTCTTTCTAGTTCAGATCTTGAGATTCTTCACCATTTTTTCCCTTCAGTTTATTTCTTTGTGTTTCCAACATCCTCATCTCATAGCATGCTATACCATAACATCTTTCCTCATTTTCTACTACTTCAATTTAGTCTTAGATAAAGAAATATTGCTTCTCCTTGCCAAAACCAATCATGTGACATGTAACGGTAATTCTATTATCTCTTGACTACTCAAGCAGATTGCTTCCACTAAAATTAACATTCTCTTTCTTATCTTCAGCCTCCCCAGACTTAATAGTTATATCTCTGCTACATATAAATATTTCCATGTCTCCCTCATTCTTAAAATTCTTCCACTGGCTTTAATCATCTTCTTTTCCCTTAGGTCTCCTTCCTCTCCTGGTTAATCTCCCTGAGAAAGTTATCTACTCTCAGTGCTTTTACTTCTCCTCTCACTCTCTTCTAAACCATTACTGTCTGAATTCTAAGCACATCATTTAACAAAGACAGCCCTAGCCATAAACACCAAAAATGTTTTGACTAACAAATCTAATGGACTTTTAAAATCCTCAATTGCATGGTAAGAGAGATTTCTCTACACAACTGTGTTTGTTATTCCCTGATTGAGCTAATTATGATGAAAGTGAGGTTCAATATCTCCCCTCCACAAATTTACCCCATTTTCACAGACCAGTAAAAGCTCTTTCATTCCTTTTTTTTGTGAGATAACTTGTAATTGGAAAAAATAAAACATCCTTTTAAAAGCCAGATGAGGAGGGGACAAAGATCAACAAAGAAGTGGTAGGATTTTTACTTAGAATAAATGGACTGGTTATAACTGATGATAGAAACAAGGCAAAAACTCACAATGCCTCTTTTGTTTTTGCTAAGCAGTTTTTTTTCTGACTTTCCATAAAGGAATTATAATTATTACAAAATGACCAACAAGGAAGTTTGAACATCCCTGCAAAGCACTTATTATTATTGCTATTTAGTAGGTGTAGAAGTTGAGGCAGACAAAAGGTAACTGACTGGCCTAGGGCCACAAAGCTAGTCAGTGTCTGAGGCTGGATTTGAACTCCAGTCTTTTTGACCTTAAATTAACTAAATCCTCAGGTTCTAAATGAACAAGCAGATATGACTGCTGAGAGTGGTGTTTGAAAGACTACAGAAAATGGCAGCACTATCACACAATAATAGAATGGCATGTGGCCTGATTTTTTGAAAAGAAGGGGGTGGAGCCAATATGGTAGTGCAGAAGCATGAAAATTCTGTAGCTGCTCCAAAACTAATTTTAAAAACCCATATATATATATATATAATTACACAAAAACACATCTCCTGCTGAAGGGAGCTCAGCAGGTGGGACAGGAAGGGCTCAGCACAGCTAGATTGGAGCCTAAACCAGCCTGGCCTGAAAATGCTGCTTGGCCCAGGGGCCAACAGGACAACCCACAGCTGGAGCTTCAGGAGAGTGGATCAGTGGCAGCCGTGGCAATTTCCAGAATTTCCAGAAAAAAGGATTAAGTGAGAGGTCAGTGGAACTCTGCTAAATTTGGGGGAGAAAAGCTGTCTGAACAAACTGTCTCCATGGCAAGGAAGCAGCAGAAGTGGCCGCCCTCAGCAGCTTCCAAGTGGCTGCTTCAGAGCTCCCGGACTACAGATTGCAGGGCATTGGGTGCCGGTTAAGCGATCATTTAGAGGATAAGTGTTCTTGTGTTGAGAGGCCTGGATCCAAATTATGGACTTTGGTGTTTGCCCTGGGGTGTGTTTTCAGTGAGCCAAAGCTGGTGGTGGCTGCAGTGGCGTCCTAATAACTCCAGCAGCTGCAAAAGCTCCAGCAATTTGGGACAGAGCTTTCACCTCTGGAAGCAGAGCTCCACAGAGCTAAAAAGTCAAGTAATTCACTGGCAACATGAGCAGACAAAGGAAGCAACATAAGAATAGCAATTGAACTCTAGATTCTTTTTTTAAAATATTTTTTATTTGTTTTCTTGTTTACATCATTCATTTTCATGACATTTTTTAATTACAAATTTTCTCCCCATCTTGCCCCTGCCCCAACCCTAAAACAGCAATTCCACTGTAACGCCCCTCCCCTGCTCTGCTCTCTTACTTTTTGGTAAGGCAGGGAGGATATCCCTACCCCAGCCCCTGTGCATATTAATTCCTAGTTGCAGGTATTACAGAACTTTAAATTCTAGATTCTTTCAATTCCTTCCTTGTCACCTAACCCCACTGGAAGGACAATCCATTCAATACAGGCTGTGGATGTGTGATTATACAGGACATCTTCATAGAGGACATATTATGACAGTGATCATCTGTCTCTCCTTCCTATCCCTCCCCCACCTTTTTCTGCTCTCTACAGTGTCCCTGTCCCTTTACTGAAGTGTGTGCTTCCAGCATCCCTTCCCCAGACCCTGACCTCCCCTCTGTCATCCCCCCTCTCATCCCCATAACCCCTACTCTCCTGTGTGGCGTGATGCGCAGTTTAAAGTTTATGCCATTTCTTCCAAAATTCAATGAGAGTGATTGAAAGTAAGGTAGTAATAGTTATCCCTTGCCTCTTCTCTATGGGATGATTAGCCATTTTATCTCTCCCTGTCTCCTCTCATTCTAGTCCTCTCCCACCTCAGAATTTCACCTTTTAAAGTATCATCCCTTTGTATTCAATTGATCCTATACCCTCTATATACACATATACACACTTGGTCAGATAAGTATTCATATGCATATGTAGATTCCTATATGGACCTATGTGTAAGTATACATGTATATATATTTGTATTCCCTTCACCTATCCTCATGCTAAGAAAAGTTTCATAAGTTACTATTATCATTTTTCCATATTGGAATGTAAATAATTCAAATTTGACAAATTCCTTATGATTTCTTTCCCATGTTTGCCTTCTCCTGCTTCTTGTGTTTGATTGTCAAATTTTCTGTTCAGTTCTGTTTTTTTCAGCAAGAATGCTTGAAAGTCCTCCACCTCATTGAATGACCATATCTTCCCCTGGAGTAATATGCTCAATTTTGCTGGGTAGTTGATTCTTGGTTTTAATCCCAGCTCCCTTAACCTTCAAAATATCGTATTCCAGTCCC